>JADBJO010001697.1:57500-85000 GCA_016801955.1 Conus betulinus | reverse complement strand
TTGACCATGGCTGGTCTGGACAACTTGGTTTGGGAGAATAATTAAAGGCTGGGAAGACAGCCCAAGTCCGTCAGAGGGGTTGATTTCCCCAAATTAGGGCATCATTTTCAAGGAAGCTGACCCAGGCCCATTTCCCATTTTTCATGACATACAACAGATTGTCTTGATGTCCTCTGTGCTCCTCTATGCTGACCCAGGCCCATCTTTCCTGACACACTGTAATCTATGATATCAAGATGAACAGTTCGTCTTGATGCCTTCTGTGCTCCTCTGGAAACAGCCGCTTTGATGGTGGTCTGCCCGTGTTTTAAGGCTGACCATGTAGGTTGGAATAACAGTCAGGGGTCTGGGGTGGCAAAGGGAGTCCTGTAATGACGTAGCTGATGTCGTTTGGGCCAGACACTTCCAACGGTTCCAAAGAGGCTCAGGCGTGTCTTTGGCTACAAGGGGGGGGGGGGGGGGGGGGGGGGGGGGGGGGGGGGGAACTGAAAGGGGTCTGTGACAGGCCTGAACTGAAAGAGTCTGTGAGGCCCATGTCATCCCAGCTGAAAGTCAGTCTCCCACTGGGTAAGTGTGGTGCAGGTCGAGATAATGTTTTTGTTATTCAATTGTTCATGAACACAAAAGCCTGGAAACAATACCCAGTTTCATCATCAATGATGCTCTCAGCAGCACCACAGCTGTATCCAGAACAACTGTTTTGGAGGTCCCGTCTCCACAGGAAAGACACCGACTCACTGCCTACCTCCTCTTTCACCTGCACACTTCCCATCTGCAGGGTTCTCAAGTCTAACTGACACATTATGCAAGATCACTAACTTGCCATTGAGACCAACCCAATGTAGTACTTTCAGGCGTGATGAAAACCTTAAAACCTAAGTATTCACTCCTCCAAAGCCAAAGCTGACACAGTCACCACACACTAAGTCATCATTCGGTACTTTTCCCTTCACAAAACCCGGCTGAAAAATCAGAAAATCTCACAACAAAGGTAGATACCATACAACATGGCCCCAAAGGCTCTTTCAAAACGAATCGAGCATGTTCTCGTCAGAGCAGCAACATTGTACATGCCGTTCACTGTGAACTGTGCAGTAAGATCTGTGCAGCGAAGACTTTCTGCGCACTAGATACGAACATTTCTAACCACCTGGTCAACATCTGCCATCATCGCCCCAAACTAATTGCTCTGCATTTTAACTTCACCAACACACACACCAATCATGTCAAAGTCCTGGCACTTTGGCAACCACACAGTTACAACTTTGAAGGTACCATGCAGGAATGCTACCTTATTGCCACACACTTACAACCTTGAAGGCACCATGCAGGAATGCTACCTTATTGCCACACAGTTACAACCTTGAAGGTACCCAGAAGGAATGTTACCTCATTGCCACACAGTTACAACCTTGAAGGTACCATGCAGGAATGCTACCTTATTGCCACACAGTTACAACCTTGAAGGTACCAGAAGGAATGCTACCTCATTGCCACACAGCTACAACCTTGAAGGCACCATGCAGGAATGCTACCTTATTGCCACACAGTTACAACCTTGAAGGTACCATGCAGGAATGCTACCTATTGCCACACAGTCACAACTTTAATGGTACTATGAAGGAATGTTACCTCATTGCCACACACAGTTACAACCTTGAAGGTACCAAGAAGGAATGCCACCTCATTGCCACACAGTTACAACTTTGAAAGTACCAAGAAGGAATGCTACCTCATTGCCACACAGTTACAACCTTGAAGGTACCCAGAAGGAATGCTACCTCATTGCCACACAGTTACAACCTTGAAGGCACCATGCAGGAATGCTACCTTATTGCCACACAGTTACAACCTTGAAGGTACCAAGAAGGAATGCTACCTCATTGCCACACAGTTACAACCTTGAAGGTACCAAAGAAGGAATGCTACCTCATTGCCACACAGTTACAACCTTGAAGGTATCATGCAGGAATGCTACCTCATTGCCACACAGTTACAACCTTGAAGGTACCAAGAAGGAATGCTACCTCATTGCCACACAGTTACAACCTTGAAGGTACCAAGAAGGAATGCTACCTTCTTTTTTTTTAGACTGGAACCCTCAGCCCTCTTAGCAGCCAGCATCCAAAAATAGCATGTGCCTATCCACCCACAAAGCACCAGCTCGTGTCATTCCCCACACACACTATCGTAGTACTCACTGTCTACTTCATGTGCATGTTGCAGCTATTGCCTCTTCTCTCTTCCCTTTATGACTTTCATTTTTCTATCGATCTAGTCTTTACTCACTTATCTAATAACTCCTTTTCTTAACCTGATTTTCTTCGCAGTGCATTATTATATGTTTTCCGCTTTTGTATAATTCTTTTGTCCTGCCTGAGCAAGATCCAGTGGACTGAAACGTGTTGCGTTTGTCTTGTAATTTGTTTTATACTTCATCTGGCGGCCCAGTCATTCTCATTTTGCTCTTGAACGAAGCTGAATCAGAGATCGAGACGTCCAATAAACTATTGAGTTTTGTGTTTGAACTATTCTAGTGTGTGTGTGTGTGTGTGTGTGTGCGTGTGCGCGTGCGCATGTGTATGAGGAGGTGGGGTGGGAGGAAGGGGGATGCAGAGGTTTTGGGAAATGGGATCTGTATGATTCGCCATACTGTGTGGACACTCGCTAATGCCAGAAATCACTACCAAACACCCATCTTATATACAGAGCTGGTTTCCATAGTCACGATTGTACTTTAACATGTTTTGAAGAAAAACAAGGCATGCAACTTCAAAATTCATTCTCTGAGTCCCTTCACCAGTTCATGCACAGATCATAGAAGAAATGAATAAAGAAAAAAGACTCACAACTGAAGTCAGTTTAGGTTTCCAAAAGTAACCACACACACAGTCCCCTCTGTAAAACCCGCATCTTTCTGCAAGACTACATAGTCACTCCACTGTTGCTCATCACTAGTTACAATGTTAATGAGGACTTTTCCAGGTGTTCCTGCAGCCGTTGAATAGCATGTCCAAACGCAGGCTTTGTACAACCCTGAAACAAAATACATTTTTTTTCTCGTAATCTTCATGTACGAATAGTACACACTTTGTGGTTTACCCATATGTTGATATCACACACACACACACACACACACACACACACACACACACACACGCGCGCGCGCGCGCGCGCGCGCGCGCGCGCGTGTGCACACATATGATTATTATGGTACATTATTCTATTGTTGGGGAGTTACAGCTGCGTCCATCTTGTTGCATTGTTGAGCTCATAGAAAAGGCGGGAGAGACCGAGAGTCAGGGCTCCTTATGGCTGTTGTACTGAAAGAGTCTCAAGGCCTCAACACTGCAATCATAAAGGGTCCTGGGGCTCCTGGGTTTAACATTTAAATAGTCCCTGACTCCCACCACTGTTATTTCATGGCGAAATTTTTAGGCTATTTAGTTTCTACTGCTTCCATGTCTAAATCATTTCATTTTCATTAAAAAGCGGCCAGAACAATACTTAACATACACACATACTCTCTCTCTCTCTCTCTCTCTCTCTCTCTCTCTCTCTCTCTCTCTCTCTCTCTCTCTCTCTCTCTCTCTCTCTCTCACACACACACACACACACACACACACACACACACACACACACACACGCGCACACACACACACACACACACACACACACACACACACACACACACACACACACACACACACACACACACACACACACATAAAAAACATTTGTAATTTGACTGGAACAAGATATAAGCTGTATCATGCAATACTGTTAAAATTTACAGTTAAACAGAGATTTTTTTCCTTGAACAAAAGCAAAAATGGACAGCCAGCTTTAAAATTCAAATACAGTTGAACCAGCAGCTGGTATTTTCAAAGTCAGCTAAGATCTATGACTTTAGACAGCAGACGTTTTTGTAAGTTGTGGGAATGGGTGGCGAACGCATTCTTTGAAGTTTTCTTCGACTTGCTGAGGGCTAGTTCTTGGAATGAATAAGCAAGGGACTAAATCATAATTGACTAATAAATTCAAAGGATGAATAACCGAGCACCATTCCAGCAACTTACAGAGCAGCTTGGTTTTATAATTAGATATTTCTTGCAGTCTTTGCAACACCAAGATGCTCTGTAAGTTGCTGGAATGGCGCTCGGTTATTTATCCTTGGAATTTATTAGTCAATTATAATTTAGTCCCTTGCGGATTCATTCCAAGAACTGGCCCTCAGCACTTGTGTCTTTAAGAGTTATCTTTTTATATTTTCTACTTTTCACTAGAAAATGTAGCTTGTTTTGCTCTTTCATGATTTTCTTTTGCTTCTTGGGTGGCACCTTTTTTTTTTTTTTTTTTTTTGAAAACTCAACAAACATACTATGGTATTGCACACCAGCCTTTTTCTGGGATAACATTCTTCTTAAAACCGAAAAGGTAAAGGAGTTAAGTTACCATTTTCGCGGCACTGAGGAGAAACAATCAGGTTTCGAAATACCGGTATCTGACCAGGAGTTATATGTTAGTGAGTTTCCTCCCCATTGAAGAGTGTCTCCTCCTTGAGACCATAAGCTTGCTGAAGACTCATTTGAGAAGCATTTATTATTCCCCACTCACCCTCCAAAGCACATACTGTTAGTTAGGCAGAATTAACTGCCACTGCAGATATGAATTCTTATTTCCCCTGTTTCTTCACTCTAAGACATAAGAGCAAGTTTTTTTTATAATTAAATATTTCGTGCAGTCTTTGCAACACCAAGCTGCTCTGTAAGTTGCTGGAATGGTGCTCGGTTATTTATCCTTGGAATTATTATAGATTATATATATATATATATATATATATATATATATATATATATATATATATATATATATATATATGAATGACATGTAGCAGTGGGTAGAAACCAATCGCTTCAAATTTTCTGTAGCATAAATTCAGTGAATATCCATGTTCAATTTTTGACTTTTTTCATATGCTAAACTTCGATTCGGAAAAGTTCATATTCAGTTGTTGGTGGCGTTGATGTTGATGCCTAATTTTATTCACTACAAATGAGAATGTTGAAGACAAACCCAGCAACTGAAATATTCTGTCTTAAAGAAACTATTGCTGTATCATCAAGGGTTCAGCAATAATTTACTTCCACAAACTGTACCTTAATCTCTAGCCTGTCCTAACAACTGTACGGAAGTTGTCGTTTTCATATAGTTTAAAACAACATTTTCCAGCAAAGAAAGTAATCTGCACATTTTCTAACACATCACGAAAGCAGAGATTGACGATGGAATTTTTTCAGTCTCCCAAAACATTAAATCAGTCCACCAAGAAAATCGTCGTCGTTCGTTTTGTCATTTGCTCCTTCAGAAAAAAAAAACAACAAAAAAAACAAAAAAACATCAGCACACATACAAAGCTTACAATGCAGAACTACGTCTCAATTTTCTTTTTGAAAAAAAAAATCCACCGAGTACTGAAATCGGATGGTGACATTGCTCTTGACACTTTCTGTTTCACTTCTGCGAGTCACCAGTCTTCAAGCACATTTCCTATGACATCTTCATCCACCCTGCAAATCCTACTGCCCTTGCTGCTGAAATGTAATCATCAGCCTAAATGTGATCTCTCTTGATTCCCATTCTGCTGTTGAGGCCTTTGACTGCCGTAACTCCAACCATGTTTTGCTCTTGTGAATTAATCAACTGCCCATTTTTTTGTTCTTTTTCTGATCGTAGGCCAAAAAGAAAAAAAAACACAAAAAGGAAAAGTCTCAATTGTGCAGAACTGGAAACAGAAACTGGCAATAAACTAGAGAAGGTCTGGCCAGACTTAGGAGTTCCTCCTACGTTTCAGTCTACGATGGTTTATGCATGATGAACCAAAGCTGGTTTCGTAAAGAACGCACACAAATGGGTAAGAGAGATATTTGATGATTAGAACAACTCCATTCAGTCACGTTTCGTTACAGTTTGGGATAGACTGGAAACGCAACTAGCTGACGCACGTGATTTCTGTCAGTTGTCAGTTGCAATGTGGTACTGTTTGGAAAAATCTGATGAAACAGTAAACTGATGTAACTGACTTCTATCAGTTTTTGCTCTATACCGATGACTAGACTCAGAAAGAAGTCAACTGATACAAGCAGACAGTATGTTCTACTCTATTGACAACCAGTATAATTTTATAAAGCTCAGTAATAATGACATGTGCCGTTTTGAGGAAAATCTCAAACTAAAAGCGAAACACACACACACACACACACACACACACACACACACACACACACAGAGAGAGAGAGAGAGAGAGAGAGAGAGAGAGAGAGAGAGAGAGAGAGAGAGAGAGAGAGATGCGCACACAGACATCTGTCTGCATGAGCACCAGCATGCCTTCAAACACACACATATTTTGACACATACACAAGTCCCTCTGCCTCTCTGCCTCACACCACCCACTGTTTGTCCCCCATCTTCTCCTTCCCTGTCACAAATTCGTACTCACATGTTTCAGAACGCCTCGCCCTCTGTGCTCTTTCTGTCCATACCAAAACAAAGAAAAAAATGGACATGGTAATGTTTCATCAGGCATTGTGATTTATAATGTGCCGCAGTTGAAAAGACAGGCTGACAGTAGTATATCCAAGCAGTTATCCTCAATAAATACATGAACGCATTCTAGATAAATAACACTAGCAATAATTATCTTGACAAGAATGGGTCTTACTTTTGCATTCCAGCAACAAGAATCTTTCCGTTTGCAGATTTAAACAGAGATTTGTTCATTTCTTAGTCTGACAATGCCAGTCAGAGCGTACAACTTGTATGTTGATTGGTAATGCACTTCCAAACGTCCACGATGCAGTTTGACAATAGTAGTTGGATATTTGAAGTTCTACAATTTTAAGATAAGTGGCCCCCCTTTTTTCCCATTCTTTGGTAGCCTATAGGCGTTCACAAACATCTCTATCCAGCTCACAAACTTTACTATATCTTAGTTTGCAAAGCTCCACTCTCAAATCCATTACTTTAAGAAATGTTATCAAAGAACATATATGTGGCCCACTTTTATACAGTTACTATGCATAAGCTAAGATAACATTGTACCTTTTGTATAACTGCTACAACCAGTATTTTTCATCCATCTTATAACTAAAAACATCCTTCCTTCAACTGAACTGGTCTCCTGAGCATTAATAGTATTCAGGCGGCATGTACATTATAGTGCAATGCAACATAACATGGTAAACTATGGAGTTTTATGATTGAGAAAAAAGTGAGGCAGGGAACAGTAAACAATAAACAGTAAACAAGTAGGGTAACCTTTACTCCCATAAGAAAACCTAACACAGAGTAACTTTTATTCAAGACTGGCACCAAATGGACGAAGAGAATATCTCAATATGTCCTGTATCTCCAATTGGAAACTGAACGATTAAAGACAGAACCATCTTATCCTGTCAAGCAGCATCGACACTGGCTGTCCGAAAGACGTGAAGAACGCCAGCTTGCCGATCCTTCCGTCACGCCACTGAAAAGAATGAAGACATCTGGGAGACAGAAAAAGAAGGTAGAAAGACCACCAACAAGTGGAATGAAAATAAAACAGTAGCTCCCAGATAGACGTGGAGAATTACAGAACGACTTACCGCAGAGAAGAAATCCCCCGAAGTCCTTTCAAAACTTTATGTCGTCCATTGGGATCAGCATTGGTTATTGAGTGATAACTGGCAGCTTTATCGTCCTGAAATGTATAGAATGCTTTCTATCATCTGTTAGGGTCCTCTGGTCATCCTGAGGCAACAGATCTGTGCATTTCATCATATGACCAAACTAAACTACCTTATTTATCTTCACGTCCTATCTGATTTTTGTTTATTTAGATATTTTCATCACTGCCAAATCTCCTTTCCTTCATTTCTTTCCAAACGATCTCTACACAGCGTCCTAAAGTATCAATCATCTGTCTTTAATCGTGTTCTTAGGTCTTGGTTGGCACCAAGAAAACGTTCTTTCAAAATCAGTCTTTCTTGCAGTGTAACCCTTGTTGTGAGTGAGTGAACGAGTGAGTGAGTGAGTGAGTGTGTGTGTGTGTGTGTGTGTGTGTGTGTGTGTGTGTGTGTGTGTGTGTGTGCGTGCGTGCGTATGTGCGCGTGCGCGCGCGCGCGCGCGCGCGCGTCGTGTGTGTGTGTGTGTGTGTGTGTGTGTGTGTGTGTGTGTGTGTGTGTGTGCATGCGTAAGTGTGTGTGTGCGCGCGCGCGCGCGTGTGTGTGTGTGTGTGTGTGTGTGTGTGCGTGCGTGGGTGCGCATGCGTATGTGTGTGTATAAGTGTGTGTGTGTGTGTGTGTGTGTGTGTGTGTGTGTGTGTGTGTGTGTGTGTGTGTGTGTGTGTGTGTGTGCTAAATGTCGCTAGCGGATAAATCCATTGTGGAGTCACTGGTAAGTCATGGGTAGCAAGCACTGGACACGAACATCAGTTTTCTGCGGTATGTCAGTGGCATCTGAAAAACTGCACAAAGGGAACAAAGATTTCTTGATGTCACCCTAGTTTTCAATAAATCCACTGAAGATAATTCCAATGGCTGCATTTCCACCATGAACTGTCACAGTCGATGTGCCACCCACTTTCGTTCAAAGGATGACCTTTGTCATGATCGGAAAGTGTATTGCTTCTTGATGGCTTTTTATTTCATATGGGTCTATAAACAATTGAGCTCAGCTGCCAAAGCTGTGACATTGGGGAATTCCGTTAAATTGTACAAATCCCAAACGGCCGCCACAGACTAAAGGAATCACACCTTTTTTTTATTCAGTCAACTTACAACAAAGTGTGTGATAACGTTTTCTATCTAACCTTTATCTGATTTATTAAGTCAGTGTTGTGAACGCGAATCAAAATTGGGTTCAAAGGTCATTTACAAGGCCTTCTAGTGCGCCCAGAGGGCGAGTTACGTTACTACCACAAGAGGAGGACAAAGACTTGCTGAACACTGCTCACACAGTGGACAGTGGTAGTTGGTGGGTTAGACAAACAGTAGGCAGGCAGTGGACTGGGTCAGAAGACAAGACGTCTGCAGGCCTGTTGGACCCCTCGTCAACATCAACAGTTCTCACCCAGACGCGGTGCACACTTTGCTAGAGCACATGAGAAAGTCGTTAGTTAACGTGGAGTAATAGATTTTCATATCTCCATCAACCTGCAGCTGTACAAGGCGGCCTGCCAAATCAACTGGAACAATGTGAATTACTTCAAAAATGTCATTGTCAGACCTGGGACCACAATACCATACACACTTCTTCTGTGGCTGTATTGGCGACTGATGTTCAGATCACGTGTTGAGCCTCTCATCGCATCAGTAAGTGCAGACATAGCAGCGTAAGTGTTGGTAATCAAACAGTGACCTTCAGAAAAGTTGACAACGTTTAAGATGTGTAGGCACTGGGTCAACAACCTCATCAAACCAACTCTATTCACCTATCAACAACAGTTTGACAACCTACCTGGTACACTACACCACACTGCTGGGTGGGTTGGCAGTGGTCTCAAGGGCTACTTTTTCAAAATGTTCAATGTACAGGTTGGCTACCACTGGATATACTGGCGAACCCATGGCAGCTCCTTGTTTCTGCTGGTAGAACTCATGGTTGAACGAAAAGTAGGTGCTAGTGAGGCACAGTTCCAACAGTTTTAGCACTTGTTCTGTAGTGAGTTCACACTGGTGACGAAGGTGGTAGTCATCGTCAATCTTCTCCCAAATTACTTTGAGAGCCTTGGGTACATGGATGCTAGTGAAAAGTGCACATACATCATAGCAGACAAGTTTCTCCCCTGGAGCCAATTGCTGGTTTCCATCCTCTGTACAAAGCCTGTGCTGTTGACTTATGTGGTGCTTGGTCTGCCTGACTGAAGGTCCCAATACTTGTGTCAAGAATTTGGAGGCATTGTACATTACACTGCCACAGCTGCTGGACACAATGGGGTACAAGGGGCGTCCTATTGTACATGGAACATTTTGAAAAAGTAGCCCTTGAGACTGCTGCCAACCCTCCCAGCATGTGGTACTGCTATGTGGATGACACCATGACCCGTATATAGGAGATGGAGGTTGACAGCTTTACCACTCACCTGAATTCCATCGACAACAGTCTCCAATTTGCCTCGGAAACTGAAGCAGAAGGGAAGATCCTGTTCCTGGACACTCTCATCACCCGGACCCATGACGACAGGGTGGACACCAGCGTCTGTAGGAAACCCACCCACACTGACCAATATCTGAACTTTCACTCTAACCACCCCTCAAGCACAAAAGATCTGCTGTCAACACCCTCATGCACAGAGCCTCTCTGTGCTGTGTTACACTAAGGAGGAAGAGCTGAAAGAAGAAGAAGAACACATCAAGACTGTCCTTTCCACTAATGGATACCCTGCACAGATGTGGGACAACCTCTCAGTTCCCTACCCTTCTTCTACAGATACGGACAGTATGAAAGTGGGGATCACTTACATTAAAGGAGTCTCAGAGCATCTAGCCAGGACCTTCCAACAACATGGATGCAAAGTGTTCCACAAACCCACCAACTCCCTACGCCATCAACTGACGCATGTCAAAGACAAAACGGACCCTCTCAAGCAGTGTGGCATAGTGTACCTGGTAGGTTGTCAAGACTGTGCCCATAGCTACATTGGCGAGACAGCAAGACACTCACCACCCGTCTACAGGAACACCAAAACCGATCTACTTCTGCCATACACAAACACCTACAAGCCACAGGCCACAGTTTCAGCCCCAAGGAAACCAGATCTTATCTACAGAGCCCTTCCTACAAACAGAAAAGTTAAAGAAGCCATCAGAATCAAGACCAGACTCCCCAGTCTGAACAGAGATCAAGGCTTTGAACTTTTCCCTCATCTACAATCAGATCCTGACAACCGTTCACCCCACACAACAGTCACCCCACCAGGCCTCGCTGCCACAACAGCAACAGTGAGCTGATGAAGACAGGGCGACCCTGTCGAAATATTCTCCAAGTAAGTTTTTGATTCTGAGTCTAACTACTTTTCTAAGTCGAATCCAGAATCCAGAAACCTATATTCTTAATCAATGAACTCTTGTCAGTTTACAGGTTATAGACATGTTGGGATAGATAAACAGCTTTTGACTCTCCATGTTTATGACCAGTATGACATGAACACTGTTGTGGGAAAAGCCCAAGTCAAGAGACCTGGCAACTAGGGAAGAAAAAAAAACTGGAAAATATCAATACCGTATTATTGAAAAAAAACGTTTGAGTGACATTGGTTAATATCGTTTCAGAAGAACCAATGATAAGGCTTTTTTCTATTATTTTTAACCAGACATGACCTTGATTTTGACTTCTGAGCTACGTTTTACCAAAATTAAGGCTAACGACATCAGAAATCAATTTCTTAGGCTAGGATGATATGGAAAAGAGATACTGCACATCAACTTTTATTGCGTATTTTCAGACAGTACATTTCACCACTAGTTTGTAGCGCTATCTTGGATGAATGCAAATAACCAGGGTTCCCGAAAGTTTGGAAAGCAGGCTAAAAGTTTATCTTTAAAGAAATGTGAGCGTCAAACCATCTTAAATAATACACTTCTCATGACAACAAGGTCTGAAATCTGGCAAATCGACTGATAGACTAAATAGCAGAAAAGGAGAACGTGTCTGAAAAGATGAAATTGGGCCTTATTCAGCCAACTCTATCAGGCCCAGTGACAAAATGTTTGAAAATGTTTTAAGTCAGCACACAATTTATCAACAAGCACAATATCTGTAATAATGTGCAACATTTTGTGTGTGGCGCCCATCCTAACAACGTAGACTAGGGGTGCTTAGTAAGTTTTAACAAATCAACATATAAAAAATATGCAGGGCACACACACACACACACACACACACACACACACACACACACACACACACACACACACACACACGCGCGCGCGCGCGCGCGCGCACACACATACACACAAATACACACATACGCGTGCAGGCACGCTCACACACACACACACACACACACACACACACACACACACATATATATATATATATATATATATATATATATATATATATATATATACATACATACATACATACATACATACACACACACATACACATTTCTACGTTCATAAGTCACACACACACACACACACACACACACACACACACGTACACACACGCGCACACGCGCGCACACGCGCGCACACGCGCGCACACACTCGCAGTGGTACACAATGTCGCATACAAAAAAACACTTACACTATGTAACACGGTGAACAGCTCATTCATACCCAAGCAAAGTGTGAAAGTCACATGTAGTAATTTGGTAATATTTCAGGTGGTATTCTGCAACTGGCGTTTTAAACAGATGTTTTAAGTGCGGACCTGAAAGTCGGGAAACAAGGGGCATGACGTAGATGGAAAGATATCGAATTCCAGAGTATGGCTACTGAAAAAGAAAATGCTCTATAACCGTACTTCTTTCGATTATATGAGGGAATTCGAAAAATTCGGTCATCAGAGGAAGAATGGAGGGGACGTGTAGGAATATATATTTCGAAGAGATCAGAGAGAGAGATAGGTAGCCGCTTAAAACATAGACACGCAGACTTTTATTGAATCCTGTGCTCGATTTTGAGCCAGTGTAAATTCTTCAAGTGATACGAAGTATGATTTGCTTTGGCACCTTGAAGATAAGGCGAGCAGCAGCTGAATTTTGTTGTAGTGGCTGGAGTAAGGCTGCGGGTACACCAAGGAGAAGAGCGTTACAATAATCTAGGCTTGACAGAATGCAGGGAGACGCAAATGTCTTTGTGTCCTGTTCTGTAAAGAAAGGTCTGATAGAGCTGAAGCGACAGAGTTCAAGGAAGGATGCTTGGCAGATTTTGACTATGTAGTGTTTCAGGATGAGATCAGAGTCGAGATAGAAGCCAAGGTCACGAACAAATGGCACAAATGAGATGTCAGTGGAGCCAAGGACTATTGAGGGATGAAGACGGGAGTCTTGAGCTTGCGAGTGTTTTATAAACGGGATAGTTTCTGTTTTATCATCTTTTAATTTCAGCTGGTTATTAGACATCCACAGTTTGATCTCAGCGACACAATCTTGATGATTTTTTGCGAGAGTGTCGTAGTTATCTAGCGTGTCAGTATGTTCAAGCTGAGCGTGGGCGAACATCTCATGATGAACTGAATGGCTGTTAATGATCTCAGTCAGGGACGTCGTGTATATTATGAAATGCACTAGACCTGGCACAGACCCCTGGGGAACGCCAAAGTTGATGAAATTTTCAAAAACCGTTTCTCATTAATAGGGACACTGCTGTCTGTTTGACAGGCATGATCTAAACCAATTTATTGCAATGCCACATATGCCGAAGTTCGTGCTCGACGTGAAAGGAGTATTTCATGATCAGTTGTGTCGAAAGCTGCAGAGAGATCGAGGTGAAGAAGAACAGATACTTTGTCGTCTTCAAGAGATAACATAATATCATTCAAGATTCGGATGACAGCAGTTTGTTTAGTGCTATGTTTAGCATGGTAGGAGGTTGTTCGTTAGAAGATACTGGATAATTCATGGAGGAACAATTTCTCTAAAATGTTTGACAAGAAAGGAAGATTGGAGATTGGTAGGACGTTTTTTCAATTCATTTGGATTGATCGACGATTTTTTTTTCAGAAGAGGTTTCACAATGACAGGTTTGAAAATCATCAGGGACTGAACCACTCGAGAAGGACTTGTTGAAAATATTTGTAATGACAAGTAGTAGGGAGTCCAGATTTTCATGAAGAAGAGAAGCCAGGATAGGATCAAATTCACATGTTGCTGCTTTTCATTTTTCTGGAGAATCTCTTTCACAAACTTAGGGGTAACTGGTTTAAACTTGGACTAAGTTGGACCAAAATAAGTGGGGATAACTAGTGAAGGGTTTGAGCATACAAATGCATACAGATAGTGACTATTTTGTCTCGGAAAAAAAAAAATTCAAAAAGATATCAGGCAGTTTTAAGGGATCTACGTTTGTGGGAAATACAGCAGTCTTCGTTTTGCCCAAAATTTGATTCATGTTGCGGTAAAAGTTCCTGACACGTCTTGCTAGCTAAGATCTGTGTCGAGAACAAACTAGTTTAGCTTTTTGAATTAAGCCTGCAATGTTCTGTTTGATAAAGTTGTACATTTCCCTATGAACAGTGAGACAAGTGGAGCGCCAACGCTTTTCTGCCTTGCAGCGTTCACGTTTTAACCCGGACAGTTGTTGGGCGACTGTGTTGTACCAAGGCGTGGCTTTGTCTTCCCTGATGTCTGCCGATGGAGGGGGGGGGGGGGGGGGGGGGGGGGGGGGGGGGGGGGGGGTCTGTCGTCGAGCAAGTGCACAGGGAAAAGTTCAGATCAGATAGAGACTTTTCAGGCGTTATCATGCAGTCTAATTCAGATAAGGGATCCCTGTAAGGGGTCATTTGTTGGCAGCTACTGTACTGGGTACCTTTTAAAATTTATGTGTCAACTTGTGAACTGTAAATGCCTGGGTTTCAACTAGGGCATTCAAATGATTAGGCATAAAAATATTCTCAACGACAACAACAACAGCAACAACATTACTAATGAATGATAATAATGATTTTAATAGAATTTCTGCTACTACTACTACTACTACTACTACTACTAAACTTTTTAATTGGTGATTTTCCTAAATATTTACACACAAGCGAGAAAATAAAAGTTAAAAATAAATCAGAATTATGCTGATGCTCACCAGTTTACCATCATCATTGGACCACACCATGACAACAGCGCAGATCATCATAAAGAACAGGATCCATGGACAATTGGTTTTATTCATCTTTGGCTGCGTGACTCTGTAACAGTGTAAAATAATGCTCCTTATGATTTTCTGTCCATAATTTGATAATGTAAGGATTATCTGTCCAAGAAACTGTCTTGTCCATGAACCTTCTGATGTTAGTGCTTGGACCTGTCTAGTATATGACTGATGTGCAAATGTTATACTTAAAGATGCTGTCAGCTTTCCCTAAGATGTGATTGTTACAGAAACAGAATACACATATTCTGACATTTTCCCATAATTATACACATTTTCTATGCCATTTGTGTGAACCAGTGTTGAAGTTATGTTTACTGTTTCTGTAAATAATGTCATATTTGACTTTGAATTTGACACAGTAATAATAACAACAGTAGCCCAGTTTTTAACAACAAGCATTAAATTGGTTCTCTTGTCTGTATTTCTTAGAGAAATACATGATTTTTTTTATTCAATTTTGCACAATGATAACAAAAATAGCTTAGCTTCTAAGGAAAAGCTCTTGGTACGTTCTCTTGTCTGGCTGTTTGAGATAGAATAGGATTTTTACAGTTGCATCTCTCACAATGATATGCTTAGAGAATTTTAACAGTTTGACCAGAGAGAGTAAAGGAAGTAGCATTAGAGTTCTAAGTGTGAGTTTTAGAAAGCTGAGTTGTTCTGCATCTGGCCACTGTGCAAAAATATCAAAGACTTTCTGCATCCAATGTGTCATATTTTGATGGTCTATTTTTGAACACACCTTTTGACAGTTTTACAGACTACACAAAGAGGTGTTGATCTATTGTGTCTGTGTTGTCAGGGCAAAGGAATGCTGAAACAGCTCTCCGACCTAGGTTTACCGTGCTATAACAAGCACTTGCAGCATACAATTCTGCTCAAACGTTTGCCACTTGTACACGAGTAAAAGTAGTACGTTTATTCATGCTTACAAATTTCTGCCATTTTTGAATGTAGGTGTTGTAGGACTTACGGTTGCTGGGTCTCCATGAATCCATGAACTGGAACAACTGAATCTTATGATAAACCAGGACTTAAGAACTGTTTGCCAATGTCTTCCAAACAAGCAGGTTTAGCTGGCGTTTCTGAAGGAGAGGATTAACTGCTCTGAGGTCGCTGGATAAGTGAAGAAGTCAGCGTCTGTGCCTGAGTTCTACTGGTGGGCAGCAGAGATAGTGAAGAACAGCAAAGCACGGTTGTGTGGGCCAGCTGGATACCACAATCATCCCCTCTTCATGGCTTCTCTGGATCTTCTGCGGCACCCGTCCTATGATGCTGAAAGATGGAAATGCATACCACTGTAAATGCTCCCAAGAGATGGAAAAAGCATCAAATGCTTCAGCTTCTGCATCCAGATTGTACGAAATATATCGCCGCATTTGAAAGTTCAACCTGGAAGCAAAGACATCAATTGCTGGAGAAGCTCTGAGCTGTTGGAGGGCAGACAGCAAAGCCTGCTCATCAAGTGTCTACTCTGCATCAGTGTTCTGACGTCTGGATTCCTAATCAGATGCGCTGTCCTGCTTCCATGGAAAATGCGCTGCAGTGATCCAGGTATTTTTAGTGATGCACCATGACCAAACTGTAAAATGTGATATCATTACAAGCATTACAGTGGCTTGTTCCCATGCGACTCACACAGCTGACCGCTGTTGTATTGTCTATCATTGTCTGGACGTGTTCGTTTTCCAGCTTTCCCTGAAATGACTGCAAAGCATGTGAAACAGAGGAAACAACGAGGAGCTGATCATAGGCCATTGGGTAAAGCATTGAATTCATAGAGTTGATCTCTTCAGTGAAATCTGAGAAGTGTCCTGTGCTGTTCATGGATTGCTACACTAATAGACATCCTTTAGATCAATTTAGGCCATAGAGCGCCTTTAGTTATCAGAGTCAGGGCTGTTTTCAGAGGATCCATTTTGAAATGTGGATAACTGACTTCTAACTTGAGTCTTTTTTCAGATCTAAAATCATGCAGCAAGATCAATCTTTCCTTTCTCCAGTAAAAACTGGAAAAAAAACTCCACCATGGCAATGCTCATAAGAGGAAATGCCTTTCCTGGCCATCAACGTTTGAACTTCTGAATCAATATCTTGCACTCTTTCTGATTTGTGATATTTGTTTTCGTGCAAGATAACCTGGGTAACTGGTCTAACGGTCAGTCAAATGCAACCTTAACCCCCGCTATCATGCTTAAAGTCTCTGGGCCTTAAGTGATTCTGGAAATGCATCTTCAAACTGTCTTAATCTCCCAGCAGTAAGTTCATGTTTCTGAGGTTTTAAGACTGAACTAAGGTCACCTCTTCTGCTGTTAACTGGGATTCTGATGTCCCCGTTTCTGCTGGAACAGGTGCTGTCTTTTCTTTGGTCTGTTCCTTTGGCTTTAAAAATGAACACGTGTGCAACCTGACTCAGTAGTAAGAACCACTCGCTTGTCAATGATACTTGTGGGTGTTTCCGTGGTATCTGCGCTTATTGCCAACACAGCAGCTGATGTGGTTCGTTTCACGCTCATCTTTGAGTGTTGCAGACAAACTGTCAGTGAACAACTGGTCTGTGATCGGAACTGACCCATCACAAATCCACGAAAATTTTTTGTTTACATGTGATCAGATGCCACTGTGTCTGCATAACAAAATCTGAAACATGGACCCAAGATAGCCACAGCATTGGTGCAATGCTTCACGACTTCAGAATTGACCTCTGAACTGGACAAGCTGCTATCAAGTAATCCTTTCACAGTTCGCATGCACGCAGTCGTCGCCTTGATATAACAGACCTTTGGATATGCTGCATTTTCAGATCGCTTTTGATGGCCTCAGACGGTAATTTCGACCATATTTCGTTATTTATTATCGGGACAATTCATTTCTGACTATTGGCCGGTATGTTGTAGGCTTCAAATTTCTTCTTCTGCAGATCTGGGCTGTCTTTGTTCGTGAAACAACGATTAACATTTTCTGCCGGTTCCTCACTTCTTCACTTATAGGTTTGTTCGGACTCCTCAATTCAGCGGCTGTCTCTTTGAAACGCCAAAATATGTGCCTCTTTTCTCTCCAAATCTTCCAGTTCCCCATCTTCTCTTAGCTCCAAAACATCACGATCGTGTTTGCTCTAGCTCGTAATCGTCTCCAGAAACTCATGAAAAAATGGCGGGTGTGTAGCCTCGTCTTTATCTGGAAGTTTCCTCTTAAGTGGCCCCACTAAGGTCTCAATTTTTTTCTTTTGTTCCAGTTCGCATCTAGTTCTTGACTCAGGCTTCTAACTGATTCTGGAACTGTTGCTGGCCTGCTGCTGTCCATGGGTTCTGAAAGACCCTCTGACATGGCTACTAAAAGAGCCACCAATGTGTGCTCGTTCAGCCTCTCAAAGAGCCCAGCACAAAGAATCAAAAACTACCAGTGTCGATCTGAAAGGCGACCATCTCTTATAATAAATTTTGGAACAATAATTTTTTTTTTTTTTACATTTTTTATTTCTTTCCTCATTCCTCATTCTCTCTTCCATTCCACAGTTCCTTCTTTCTCTCTTCTCCATTCTTTCATCAACATGATCTTTCTATTTGCTGTACATTTCCGGATACAAATTACCACATATTTTTGTTATTAATCATATTTGTACATGTCTGACAATATCGTAGTAAATAATCCGTGAAACTTATTAGAAATGAGTTATTTTTTTTTCGGTTTGAATGGATTTGAGCGAGTCTAATGTATGCCGAGGAAAGGTTGTTTTCTTTTTGTTGGATATACACACACATACCCAAACAAACAAAAATCACTAAGCACAGTCCTCTGAGTTCTTACTAACTACAACCAGACACACCCGCTCACTCCACTCACACCCCCCCCCCCTCCCCACCCACCCACACCCCCCCCCCTTTCTCTCTTCTTTTTCTTAATAATACTTGAACAATATACATGGTTATACAATTTACAATAATGAAGTAATATTTTCTCCGTGTGGTACCATGCGATAGCTGTTGCATATAAAGCATAACATAATTGTGTTGACTGCAATGATCCTTCAAAATATACATTTAAACAGACTTAAGCATTTCCCAGCTGAGTGTACACCAGCACCGAAATCCCGTCCATCTGTGTCTTCATATTTCTTTAATAATCAAAAGAAAGTTAATTATATGCTCTTAAGCCCGCTACCAATATGACACCGCCACACCACAGCCGCGCCCCGCCGACCAACCAACAAGCCAACCTACCAGCTAAGTTGCCGATCGGCCAACGGGTCCCAGCCACGGTATCGCCATGCCAGACAAGCAGCGGGCCGCAGGCTACACTCACACTCAATGATATTTGAATACCTTATGAAATTACCCACACATCCCGAACATATCCTCTCATTCACATATTAATTCCAGGTATCTAATGATTTTGATTATCAATTCTTAAATAATACTTCATAATTGATCCACTTAGTGGTCAATTTTAGCAGATTCAATTGTACAGTTGCTATGTGTTTTTCAAGATTATATCTTTT
Organism: Conus betulinus; assembly: GCA_016801955.1. NCBI lineage: Eukaryota > Metazoa > Mollusca > Gastropoda > Neogastropoda > Conidae > Conus > Conus betulinus. The sequence goes on along the minus strand of JADBJO010001697.1, from coordinate 65,647 downwards.
CTTTAGTATTTTAGAAATACTGTTATGAAGGGCTTATATTTGTTTATTTACAGCTAAAAATGTAGTGTTTGGCTATCGGTATTATAAGATCGAATGTTGTATCAGTTGTGGAATTGTCATCTGCTCCAAATATTATTGTGTTTTCAGCCAGAGACAGATTATTCGCTATTAAACACTTTCCTTTGATTAATTCTTGCAATGATTTCCAGAACTCATTGACATGTATGCATCTCCAGAACATATGTTCGATGCTGTCTTTTTCCTCTCCACAGAAAGTACAGTTATAACTTTCTACTATTCCCATTTCTTTCAGAGCTGAATCAGTTGCAATCATTCAATGCATTATTCTCATTTACATCCATTTTAGCTCAATATCCTTAATTTGATGATTTTTTTCTAAAGCATTTCTTCCAAGGTATCTGTCTATTCAGCTTCTCCATCCATTTTACACAACAGTTTGGTTTCCAGTTATCTTTTACAATAACTCTGTAATAAGTTTTGGAACCTTTATCTACAGAATATATTTTTTCTTTAGCGCTGTGTTGACTACTGCTTCAATGTTATCTTTTATCTCATTCTCAAACCCTTGTTCTCTGATGTATTGTTTAATGGATCCACCATAAGATAGGAAATCTATTTCAATGTTTAACATCCACCATAAGATAGGAAATCTATTTGAATGTTATATTTTTGTTCTGAATTCCTCATGGGATAGTGAATCTCCATTTGCTTTGAACAAATCAGATACTCTAAATACATTTCTGTTGTTCCAGTTTTTGTGCTTTATTAGTTTATTTCCTATTTTAATGTTCATTGTAAAGAATTGGTTCTGCAAGAAGTTCTTTAGCATTTTCTGGTTTGATTTTGTAGCAGAACTGCTTATACGTCATAATGCATGTTTCCAGAAAGCATTGTCTTGAGTGATGATGCACAGATGATTTGGAGAGTACTTCTCAATTTCTCAATAATTGGGTATGAAAAAATCAACATGTCTCTCCATCTGTGTGTTGTTTGTCTCAGTTTTTTTTTTTATCCATGTTAATTTTAATGCAGTGATGTGAGCATTTATGTCAGGTAGATTTAACCCACCATCCTGTACATCTTTAATAACTGTTTTTTTCGACTAATTCTGTCTCGTTTTTTTTTTTCCAAACAAACCAGTAACATAAGTCTCGTAATTCTTTTACAAATGTGTCAGGTGGATTTGGAAGCATCAACCATAGGTAAGTTAGTTTTGACAGAATTAATGATTTCAAGACAGCAATTCTTCCTAAAGGGGTAATGATTCTCTTTAGCCAAATCTTAAATAGTGCCTTCACTTCTATCATTCTACCTTGTAGTTTCTTTTTTTTGTCATGTGTGTTAAGTCCTGAATAAACCAAATTCCTAATATTTTGAATTCTTTTGGATTCCAGATCATCTTTAAATGTTCCATATATCTTATTTCACTATGCTTTTGTCTTCCAAACCAAATTGCTTGTGTTTTCTTTTTGTTTAAGAATAAACCTGATGTTTTCCCAAACCTATCGAGAATCTCGATAGATTTTTCAAATGATTTCTTATTCCCTGTGTTCATCAGTTGAGTGTCGTTGGCAAATGGTGATATCTTGTGTTCTTTCTCCCTGATTTGTATACCTTCAATACTATTTTCTTCTTTGATCATTACGGATAATATTTCTGCACATAATACGAAGATATATGGTGAAACTGGATCTCCTTGCCTACAACCCCTTTCTATTGAGAACCATGATGATGTTTGGCCATTTACAAAAACAGTAGCCTCAATGTTTTTGTAGAATACTTCTATCCATTTACATATATCTTTACCTAAACCTACAGCCTCTAGCACTTTGTGCATAAAATCCCAATCTAACGAGTCGAACGCCTTTTCGAAGTCTAAATTAATTAGCATCCCTGGGATATTTTTTATGTTGAGATGGTGTATTACGTCATAAATTAACCTAATGTTACTACTATGTATCTATTTGGGGACAAATCCTGTCTGGTCTTCACTAATCAGTGATGGAAGGACCTTTTTAATTCTGTTAGCAATACAAGTGGAGCCAATTTTGTATATAAGGTTTAAAAGTGAAATAGGTCTCCAGATTTTTACATATTCTTTTGGTTTTCCTTCTTTGGGTATACAGATTATAATTCCTTCTTTCTGGGTGTTTGATAGTTCGCCTTCTCTGAAACTTTCATTTAGAGCTCCAAATCCATTCGATCCAGGGCTTTTTCCGTCATTCATATTTTCCAATGCAATCCCTGCTTCTTCTATTGTTATTTCTCCTTGTAATGATTTAGTCTGTTTTTTCTGTTAGTTTCGGTATCTTATTCACCAAATCTTCAATATTGCATTTCACAGTTGATTTTTTTCGGTATAGATCCTCATGAAAATGTTTTACTGTAACTTTTATGTCTTCTGGTTTGTCCAGTATATATACCTTGTCCATTCAGTAGTTTCACAATTTGTTTGCTGATAAAGTTACGCTTTTCTAAAGTGCAGAAATATTTACTAACCTTTTCTCCATCCGCAACCCATCTTCCTTTTGATCTTAGTAGTACACCATTCATAACCTTTTCTCTTAGTAATATCAATTCTCTATTACTCTCTTCAACTGTCTTCAAATCCTCCTCTGATTTAAGTTCTTTACTCTCAATAACTTTAATAGTTTGCGTAAGGCTGTTTTCTCTACATTGTGATTCTCTTTTTTTAATTGTGGCATACTGGATGGATTTTACCCTTATCTTCATGAGTAAGAAGTCAAGAAAGACCTGATCAGACACTGTTAGTTTAGGATCTGAGCTGTTCGACTGGTTTTCATCTTGGCTATTGTTAGCATTAATATCATTCCCCTCATCTTTATCTGTATATTCCTCTGTTATTTCTTTTATTCGATTATTTTATTCCATCTACGTATTCTTTATCTTTTAGTAGAGATGTATTAAATTTCCAAAGAGTTTTGTATTTAATCTTCTTTCCGAATTGAAGCTTTAGTGTAATTAGTGAATGGTCAGATCTATAGCCTGGCAAAATGTCAGCATCTTCAAAATACCAGATTAAATATTCTGACAGAAGGAAGAAGTCTAGCCTATTTTGTTGCAAGGGGGTAGGTCTACGCCATGTGCGTCTCCTACATCTGGGTTGTTTTCTCTCCATATATCTGTTAATGACAAATCTTGTATCATATCCTCAACTGCTTTTTTAGCTTTTGGGTTATTTATATGTTTATAATTGTAACAAAATGTTCTAGTACCATATTAAAATCCCCCATAACAATAACGTTGTTATTTTTGTACGTTTTAATCCTATTTGTGAGTTCCTCATAGAATGCTGGGTCGTCTTTGTTTGGTCCATAAACACTTACTAGCAACAGTTCCTTTTCATTTGTTGTAAATGCTGTGATGATAAAGTTATCCTGCATGTCTGTTTCCACCTTATTATTTTGAAATCGAAATTGCTACTCCTCGAGCATTAGATCTGTATGAGGAGAAAAAAAAAAACAGTCATACCCCCTTTCCGCTTTAATACACTTTTCCGTATCTTTTTCAAAATGAGTACCTTGTAGGCAATATATAGAGTATTGCTTTTTTCTTAAATAATGAAATATATCTTTCTTTTCTGATAATTCCCTAGACCTTGAAAGTTTACTGATGAAATTGTTAACATGTTTGCCTTGTTACCTACTGAGTCCATGGTGTTTTCCTTGTAGTCGAAAACATTACATAAAAGACCATCAAGTGCCACAAGAGGAATAAAAGCGGCAAACAGGAATCCAGTTCAATGTCACAATGGCCAGGCAAAAAGGAATATACTTTACAACAGCATTTGCCATTGGTTGAACGTTTTCCTGTACTATATGCATTACACTTCGTAACATTCTACACCTGAAGCAAAAAGGGTTACAACAAACATGATACCAGACAGATCTAGTTGCAAAGTGAAACGACTGCAGGCGGAAATCTAAACAAATCTTAAATAAATGTCAGCGAACCGCCCAGAGAAACGTGGGACAAACGAGTCACAAGACAACACACAACGCGTTTCGACCTCTTAGGTCTTCTTCAGGTGAAACAGAGACGAACAAAATAACGAATACCAGACAATCGGTTTGTTCACAATCAGTAAATTAAAGCACCTTTTACCTGTTCTATTATCAGTATACACATGAAAGCCCCATCTCTCACACGTTCACAGTATCTTTCATCCAAGTACATAATATTATCTTTTACCCATGAACATCTCATCATTTCCATCTTTCTCTTACCACTTTTTATCTTTCTTTCCACTATTTTTTGGACAATCGCTCTCAGGGACATGTCAACTGCAAACATATCTGTTAGCAACAGCAGATATCCCAAAATACGAGGGGTTCGTGGTATGATTACAAGACTCTACCAAATCAACACTGTTCATGAAACCATCAAGTATGTGTGTGCGTGTGCTTGTATGTGCCTGTGTGTGTGTGTGTGTGTGTGTGTGTGTGTGTGTGTGTGTGTGTGTGTGTGTGTGTACGCGCCTATTATTCCAGGTGAGTATTTTGGCATATATAGATACCAGACTAAATAAACCCAGGTTGAAAACATATGCAAAAATGTATTGGCATACATAGATACCAGACAAATATATCCAGGTTGAAAACATATACAAAAATGTACACTATCCTCTCTACTCTGAAATAGTATAAGAACAAAAAAAAACATTTTGAATACAGAAGGAAGGGGTGGGGGATCAGGTGGAGTAACGCATAAATCGCACAGAAACCACGAGCGCGCGCGCGCGCGCGCGCGCGCGCGTGTGTGTGTGTGTGTGTGTGTGTGTGTGTGTGTGTGTGGTCGCGCGCGCGCGCGCGCGCGCGTGCCTGTGTATGCGTGTGTACGTGTGTGTGTGTGTGTGTGTGTGTGTGTGTGTGTGTGTGTGTGTGTGTACGCACTCTTAAGTGTGTGTGAAAGAGTGTGTGCGCGTGTACTTGTGAGCTCGCTCCCATTATTCCATGTGCGTGTATCGTTATACTTAGCTACGACGCAAATATATCCAGGATAAACACACGTAAAACTTTCCATGATCAAAACGGGTAAGATTAAATACAGAAGGAAGGAGGGAGTGGCAAATCAGTTGAAGTAACGCATCACTCGCACAAAAATCGTAAGTTTATGATTATGAAAAAAGCGCTCAGAGAGAGAGAGAGAGAGAGAGAGAGAGAGAGAGAGAGAGAGAGAGAGAGAGAGAGAGAGAGAGTGCGTGTGTGTGTCTGCGTGTGTTCGTTCTTCTCTTTAACGTCTTTTCACAATGGTGTGATATCAGACGAGAAAAAAAAAAAGAAGAGGAAGGAAAGAAAAAAAAAAATTCAACAACAATCAACAAACCCCCCGTCTTCCTGTCTCTGAACCTCCCTACCATTTCCCTTCAAAAATGAAATCTTAACAACAATAACATACTCAAAACATTTGTAAACATTAAATCAATGAGCCAACTGGGCTCGGTTTTAAGCCTTTAACAACATCCAGCATAAGCAAATCGTTCAATAAAATATTCTTAAAAGATGAATCTGAAACCATTGAATCACAAATCGAAGTGGGTAAAAATGATTTCAAATGCTGACAGTGTAGAATAACATGGACAGGTGTTATTTCCTCACCGCAGACGCACTTAACATGACTGTTGAATTTGCATCTGAGAGCATTCAGTCTGAATCTGTAGACCAGGGATGACAGTGTTCGGTTTTCACACATGAGCTCACCATTGCAGGAATGTACATGTTTGACTTTGAAAATATTCCTCTTTTCAGTGAAATTTACAAAAGAACCTCCTTATAGGTCCTTCACATGATTCCAACAAGTTTTCGTTAATAAGGAATAACTGTCAGATAAAGATAAAGGAATTTTAACATACAGAATTTTTAATGTTCATTGCACCCTTTTTAGCTGTTCTGTCCGCCCATTCATTACCAAAAATATTACAATGTGATGGAACCCAAGAGAATGAGATACTAGTTCCGCGCAGTGACAAATAATGGAATGTATGACTAATTCTGCAAATAATATCACCTCTTACTTTTAGATTATAAGACTGTAGCGCATCTAAAACAGATTTAGAATCAACCAAAAATAATACCTGAACTAGACTAAAAGGAAGATCAAGCAGAAAATTCAAACCCATCAAAATAGCAATAAGTTCTGCTGTAAATATTGAAAAATGTTTTCCAAGATGGTAAGCCTTTTCTGCTTTTAAAAAGCTGGGATTACAAATGCAGCTCCAACCACCATGTCATTATCTCTAGCTTAGAGCCATCAGTGTAAATTTTTGAATGGTCCGGGTAGTGCTCAAAAAATATGAGCTTTTACAGAGGCAGATAAAGCGGGACCATCATTTTTTTCTTTATATTTGTATAATTAGTATCGAAAAAGGCTGATAGTAGTTCCCATTTAGGGACTGCAGTGAACAGTACACGAGATGATATATCTTTTTCTTATTGATTCCTGACTCTTGAAAAACGTCATAAGTGAAAGTGCCTATTGTTTCTAAAGAGGCAACCGACTTTGCTCTTTTGGGAAAATCTGTGTCTGATTTTACGCACACTTCATCATAATTTGAATTTGGAACTGATGTACTCCTTAGGACATATTTAGATGATGCAAGTTTCATATTTTCTTCAAAATGTAATATACCAATTTCAGCATATGTTTTTAATGAAGAGGTATATACTGGAACTCCAATGGCAAGTTTATAGGCTTTACTGTCTATACTTTGCATTTTTTTTAAAAAAAGGTATTTTGGGGCAGAGAAGAATACCTCTTGGGCATATGTTAACTTTGAACGAATAAGTGCTGTTACTAGATGTATAAGAGTTGAAATGTCTTGTCCCCATTGTTGTGTTGCTGACAATTTTTAGGAAGTTCAGACTCTTTTTAGCTTTCATCATTACGTATTCTAAATGCTCTTTCCATGACAATTTTGATGTAAGGATTACTCCTAAAAATTTTTACAGACTGTGCATAATTGATAACTGACCCTTCTAGATTGAAAGAAGGCAACTCTCTTCGATCGTAACCAGAGTCGAAAAGCATCATATGTGATTTCTCTGGAGACAAAGTTAAACCATTTTGAATCATAAAACCATTTATATTATTAAGTTCTCTTTGATACAATTTTTTAGTGTAATTTAGCGATCTCACTGGAGTGCGTTTTTTCATAGTCACTTTCATCCATATGCAGATATCATCAGCATATTGAACTAATTCAACATGATTAGACACAGATGATGGTAGGTCATGTGTTAAAATATTGAATAGTATTGGTGCTACTACTGATCCTTGTGGAATTCCCATATGAAGTGGTTTTAATTTTGAGTAAGTGTGTCCTATTTTGGTCTGAATTGATCTATCTGCTAGAAAAGTCTTGAAATAATAATTATACATGCAACTGATAAGCCAATGGATTTTAATTTATAAAGTAGTCTAGAATGCCATACTTGATCATACGCTTTTTTGATATCAAAGAAAGTAGCCAGTACATTTTTCCTTCTAGCAAACTGATGTTTAATTTGGGTTGTTAGTTTGGTAAGGTGATCGATGGTTGATCTGCCCTTACGAAAACCTGCTTAATGTATTGGTATGATATTGTTCTTTTCGCAGTAGTATAGGAGACGATTTAAAATTATTTTTTCCATCAGTTTCCCAGTATGTGACGTCAGAGCAATAGGCCGATAACTGTTTATGTCAGATTTTGGTTTACCAAGCTTGTGTATGGGAACAATAATAGATTGTTTCCATATTAATGGAATATTTCCAGACGACCAACATCTTTGTATGAATTGGTGAAGAAAGTTAACAAAATTAGCAGGTAAATGTTTGATTAATTTCATTTGATATTCCATCTGGGACTACTGAAGTTCTTTTATTTCCATTGGAAAAAATGACATCTTTCATTCTTTTAAGGTGATTGGGGCATTGATAAAATGGCTGTTATCTTCTATTGGATCATTGTATATTTCACTGGAAGATTCTTTCTCTCGAAAAACTCTATCCTTTTCTGACAAGCCCTCTTTGCAACTCGTCATCATTGCAAACATTTCTGAGAAAGCTTCGGCCTTTTGCGAGTTAGAAGGAAATTCTTCATTTTTTATATGTACTGGATATTCTGGAAG
>JADBJO010001697.1:32500-40000 GCA_016801955.1 Conus betulinus | reverse complement strand
TGCTCAATCTGCGAGGATGCCTGTTATCTGATCCCAGGCCTCACTTCATGAAAGAAATGAATCATCTGCAACAAGTATTTGCAGAAGATTTTAAGATTTGCTGTCCTGCTATGCTACCTAATGGTTTCCTTGGGAAATGCGTGGCACCAGCTGACGAAATCTCATCGTGTAAAAACCTACTGAAATCTGAAGTCTACCGTGCTGCTCTTGCTGTTTTTTTGCCATGGCAGCTTTGTTGGGAAACTTCTGTAGTTTTGTATACCGTCAGTGGTTCTCATCAAGGAAACGTAGGTTAGGGTATGCAGTGTTTGTCCTTCATCATCTGTCTGTGTCTGACTTTTTCATGGGAGTCTATCTAATGATAATCGGACTGGCAGACCACCTGTTTGCTGGCAAATACCTGTGGAAGAATCTTTTTGGAAGGACAGCACAATGTGCAGTATTTCAGGCTTCATTTCCCTGATGTCTTGCGAAGTGTCCTCTGTTCTTATTTTTCCTCATCAGCATGGATCGTTTCCTAGTTATTCGCTTTCCTTTCAGCCCTTTTCATTTCAGAACTGCGTCAGCTCACGCGGCCTGCACCGTCAGCTGGGGACTAGGGGTGATCCTGGCCTCAGTACCTTTGCTCCCTGTGACGTCCCACTGGGCCTTCTACGGCCAGACAGGAATCTGCATCCCTCTGCCTGTCACCAGAGCCGACTTTCCTGGACGGCATTACTCTCTCAGTGTCATGATTGTGTTCAACCTTGTCGTGTTTTCTGTGCATTGCTGCAGGCCAGGCTCTTATTTACTGGACGATTAAAGCCAACACCATGCCAGCTGATGGATCAAAGAGCAAAGACAACACCGCTGTCAGTGATACAACCAGATCCAAGGAAGCCACCATCGCCCCCCGTCTTCTGGTCATCGCCATATCAGACTTTGTGTGTTGGTTCCCTATCGGTGCCTGTGGAATCTTAGCAGAGCTGGATGTTGCTGCTGTTCCAGGAGAAATTAACGTAGCAATGGCTGTCTTTGTGCTGCCATTCAACTCCGCTCTGAACCCTTTCCTCTACACTTACACCATTGTGCGAGAGAAACTGCACAAAGAGAAAGAAGCCAAACTACGGAAGTTTATCACAGCACAAATAAAGACACCACTGGGAGCAGTGTGATTTCATGATGTTATTCAAGGAAGGTTATCACAACACAAATAAAGACACCGCTAGGATCAGTGTGATTTCATGATGTTATTGAAGGAAGGTTATCCCAGCACAAATAAAGACACCACTAGGAGCAGTGTGATTTCATGATGTTATTGAAGGAAGGGTTATCACAGCACAAATAAAGACACCACTAGGAGCAGTGTGATTTCATGATGTTATTGAAGGAAGGGTTATCACAGCACAAATAAAGACACCACTAGGAACAGTGTGATTTCATGATGTTATTGAAGAAATTTTATCACAGCACAGACACCACTAGGAGCAGTGTGATTTCATGATGTTATTGAAGGAAGGGTTATCACAGCACAAATAAAGACACCACTAGGAACAGTGTGATTTCATGATGTTATTGAAGGAAGTTTTGTCACAGCAAAATAAAGACACCACTGGGAGCAGTGTGATTTCATGATGTTATTGAAGGAAGGGTTATCACAGCACAAATAAAGACACCACTAGGAACAGTGTGATTTCATGATGTTATTGAAGAAATTTTATCACAGCACAGACACCCACTAGGAGCAGTGTGATTTCATGTTGTTATTGAAGGAATGGTTATCACAGCACAAATAAAGACACACCACTAGGAACAGTGTGATTTCATGATGTTATTGAAGGAAGTTTTGTCACAGCAAAATAAAGACACCACTGGGAGCAGTGTGATTTCATGATGTTATTGAAGGAAGGTTTTATCACAGCACAGACACCACTGGGAGCAGTGTGATTTCATGATGTTATTGAAGGAAATTTATCACAGCAAAATAAAAGACACCACTGGGAGCAGTGTGATTTCATGATGTTATTGAAGTAGTGCCTGCCTTAGATGGCAGATGGTTTAGTTTATAGGCATGCTGAGATGTGGAGCTTTTCCTCTCTCTCTTTTAAAATTGATTTTATTGTATCTTTATATGGTTTGTTTTTCTTCTTCTTCTTTTCTGAGAGGGGGTGGGGTGGTGAGCTTTACATACTCATGCTCTTTACATCTCATGCTCTCTCTCTCTCTCTCTCTCTCTCTCTCTCTCTCTCTCTCTCTCTCTCTCTCTCTCTCTCTCTCTCTCTCTCTCTCTCTCTCTCTAGATCATGATTATGTAATAATTTATCTATTGTGATGAGAATATTTATTTGATGAATGGTCTTTTTCTTCAGTTTCTAGTTATGTGTACTGTTTGAACGTTTTCTGCGTGTACGCTTGTTTTTGACTCGCATTTCTACTGTTGGCAGAGTTTGGCAACACTAAGTGGAAATTGCGCATGCTCTCCCTTGGCATAAGTTCTGTTTTTTTTTTTTTTTTTTTTTTTAACTATTGTCAAAGTAAAGCATTGTCATTGTCATTCTCTCTCTCTCTCTCTCTCTCCTCTCTCTCTCTCTCTCTCTCTCTCTCTCTCTCTCTCTCTCTCTCTCTCTCTCTCTCTCTCTGTGAGTAGCTTTCCTGGCTTAGTTGAATGCACAAAAAAAAATCAACAACAGCAAAACAACAAACAGAAAAAAAAAAAAAAGAAAGAAAAAAAAAGAAAAGTGAAAAAAAGACAGTACAAATTCGGAGAGTGCTTCACGGAAAGAAAATCCTTTCTCGACATGTCCGCTGTGGAAATGGCATCTCACGAAGAGAATGTTATAACACGTTTCTTTAAGAAAGGTGTTTCTTGTCCTTTACAGTCGAAGGTGGATGACACCAAGTCGTTGTTGAGCGTTTGCTGACTGTCGCCCATTAATCCCCAGTGATGGTGAATGACTCTGTGGTGTCTTGAAGAACTGTCAAGTTGCCAGGGACAAACGGACGGTTGATGCACACAGAGGTTTGAGACAACTGTAGAAAGAAGTGTAGCTGCATCCCCCTTGTGTGTCCTCTTCTTCCAAAGCCTATTCTGCAACACAGAACATGTGGCTGCTTCTGACACATTTACCGACAATGGCCCCACTGACTGTCCTGAATTTGTAGCGAGGAATACACAGATGACGTGGCCTGCCAACCGGTTTTAATGGAACATAACTGTGTTGCACTGCTGCAGAGACAGTGACAGTGGGTCAGATTGACCTGAGTATGGAAGAGGAGACTAACAGTAGTAGTAGTTTTCTAGTTTTATTATTAGGGTTTGGTTTGTGTGTTTGTTTGGGGGTTGATGGTTGTTTTTTTTTTTCTCTCGTCTAATATCACCTAGTGTGGATAGACATTAAATTTGAACACACACACACGCGCGCGCGCGCCCCGCACGCACACACACACACACACGCACACACACACGTACACACAGATTATGGGCCAAAAGGCGTTTGCCTTTGTGTCTGACCTCAGTGAGGGCACGGTTCAACTCCTTGTAGAAGGCTTCTTTGATGTCATCTAGGCATGTCATTGTTGGGGCGTAGGGCTGATGACGGTGGCAAAGTGGTCCTTTGTAAGCCTAAGCTGAAATATCACTGGGCCATCATTAATGCCATGTGGCAGGCTATCCACCTTCCAGGGATGCTTGGTGCGAATGCCAAAACCAACACTAAAAGTTCTTCTTGGGTTTTCTTCGTGCTTCCCAATGCAGTAAAATCTGTAGCCTCCAACAGCTTCTTCAAACTGTGTGTGTTGTCTGCAATTCTTGTTTAACTCCGAGCCGCAATGTCGATCTGATAACGGGCTAGCATCTTGGCAATCAGAACAGTACGCACTGTGGTCTGTCGTGTCTGTCCAGTAAAATTTCGGACATTGTTATGAAGTGAGAAGCCTGTTTAATTTGAAATTGTATTTCAGACACCTGTGGATCTTTGAATTTTTGCTTTAGGCATTTGCAGTACCTGTGTGGCACTGCTAGCTGTTTTCTGTAAAGCGTGAGTACATTGTCACCTTGATGTCATTTCCTTTTTGGTGAGTTTTTTTTTCTGCTTGTCAGTTCCTGGTTGGCTTTGTTAGCAAGTTCTCTTGCTGTTCAGCTGAATATTATTATGAACTGGATGTTTCTGTGCACCAGGTGACTAGTACATTTAACCACTGTTTCTCCTGGTTGGTGCTATAGCTAATCATTAATGCTTTTGTATGCTGTTATTGTCTGTTGTCCTTTCTTGGTACAGTAAATTCATTGTGAATTCTTTGTGTCAAGTTGTCTGGGAAAACGTTTGTTTCCAAGTGATTTGATGATATAATATTTGATAACTGGTGTTAAAGTTATGGCATTTTGATACTTAACAACACAAATGTGTTAAGGGCAATAGGTAAGTAGGTTCTGTTAATTTGGTGTGAGTGTTGATCAGTGTGTGTGTGTGAAATAGGACGTAGAAATAAATAATTCAGAGGATAAGACAGTAAAGGGAACAGCGAATAGGACAAGACAAGGAAGGGTTTCGCTTTATACCAGGGAAGAAAACAGACTTCGTGAGCAGGAACTGAAGACTGTGTATTTTGTTCAAGGTTCTTTTCCTGTGGAGTCAGCCAGGAGCTGGGCCGCTCTGGACTGGAGCAACGCTCTACACGGAATGATGTGGACGAGAAGTGTTCCAGGAGTTGCCGTCAACAAATCTGACAGGATGTGGACATCATTGGAATGGTGATAGTTGTTGCAAGAGAAACTTAAATTCTTACATTCTTCAACGTGGACCTGCTTCAGAGTGGCAAGTTCTGTTTTCACGTGTCTGTGCGACAACAGAAATCGTCTTTTCCCCTGTGAACTGTTCTCTGACTTCAGAACTGAGTCTGACTCACTCAAAGACAACTTTTGTGTGTGTGTGTGTGTGTGTGTGTGTGTGTGTGAGAGAGAGAGAGAGAGAGAGAGAGAGAGAGAGAGAGAGAGAGAGAGAGAGAGAGAGAGAGATTGTGTGAGATATTTTCTTTATGTTTGAGACCAGTTCAAATTTCTTGTGTACTGTAATATTATACTGGCTCAGGGGAAATTTCCTGGTTTCTTTTCTTTTCTTATGATTGCAGAGTGACAGAAGGAATAGAAGATGTGTGAACTCGCGTGTTTGTCCTAAAGTTAGTCTGTTTTTTTTTCCTCACTTCGCAATGGACATTCCAGACTCCAAATGTCAGGTGCATCTGCGTTTCTTTGTGCTTTGTCTTTCGACCACCTTGTTGGACGACCAGGCAGGCGTGGTCACCTGTCAGGTACTGTGAAGGGCAGGCTTTGTTTAGGGATCCTTTTATCTACCTCTCTCCATGTGGGGAGAGCAGTGCTGTACCTGAATAGGGCTGATCTGTCGCTGTAGGAAGAACGAGCACGAGCACCGCATCTGCCCTGGTGTACAATGAACGACCATCAGCCTGCAGTCGCCTTCATGCAGAGTTGTAGCTAGGGACCTCCAGCAACATCCTTTGTCTGTCCCCGTCACTGCTTCCCCATCGCCGCAGGACTTAGAGAAGAAGCTGGTAAGGGTTGCCTTGGGTGTATTGGCGTACCTGCTTGCCTGACCAGCACAGGGGGACTTTTTAAAGTGAAGGACAGTCGCGCTGTCTCTTCTCCACCCTCTCGCCTTCTGGGACTCATTCCCCCACAGGTTCAGCAGCTGCAACATATTGGACAGCCCCAGGAGGTGCATCTTTACTAATCGGAGTATCCGTCTCCTAGAGGGATTACCAACCAAGGCGTAAGCGCTCTCCTTCTGCTCTGCTATTTGCCAGTACCTGGGGGACTGGTTCATGAACGCCAGGGCATATTCACACGCTGGTGGGCCTGCACATTGCTTGTTTAAGGGCCAGTTCCTCCCAAGTCCACCATAGTTTGTCCTGGGGCCACAAAGTACACAGTGGCCATGTGTTGTCATGTTGAGGCACTACAACGGGATTGTAGTGGAGGGGCTATGTACTGGGAAGAGAGGCTTATGCACTCAGCTGTCTTTTTGCAGTGCTGTTTCACAGCGGTACCAGCCAGCGGTGAAGGCTGAAAGTGAGAGATGACAAGCGCTACCAGCGCACTAGGCGCTTCACAACACCAGAAAGGCAATATAAAATATAGGTCCTTACTACTTTCCCCTCTTAACACCACTCCCACCAAGGCCTATCCCAAACCATAACATAGTACATACATATTACCAGGTAAGGAAGCATTGTATGGACATTTAAAACTGGCATTTGCATGAGCTTGTGGTCAAATTATCACTATTTCTTTTTTGTTGTTGTTGTTGATATCTCTGGTACAGAAACTCACTCTCAGACTCTTTATAATAATGTCAGTACCTTTCTACTGCCGCTGATGATGTCTAGATGTTAAGGCAATGTGTGCGGCAGTGAAATATGTCAAAATTGGGTCATTTTGGTTATGTTTAGATTTTCACATTTTTTACTAACCACAACATGTCTATTTTCATATTCCGTAAATGAATTGCACTGGAATGATGTGATTTTGAAATAAATGTGCTTTAAAAAACCTAACCCATTTGTGTTTGCGTTCGTTTGTGCCATGAAATGTGTGAAAATGCCGATTTTCCGACCCGAACAGCAGGCATTCCTTCTTCTCGAACCTCGACATGCCGCACATCAAAGTAGATTGTCTCCCCTGCACCATACAGTGGAGCCTTTGCCACAAAATACCACTCAATTCCGACTAGAAGTTGTTTTAGATCATTAGCATATGACCCCATTCTCCATATATAGAGAATGACCCGGGAAAGAGCTGCTTGATTCGTTGATTCGGGTCACGTGACACCCGCACCTTTGCAAATGGCGATTGTTTGCATCGTGTTCGATCGAAGATCAGGGTTCAAAAAAATGGTTTTCGTGAACAAATCTACGATTCAGTCGGCTGAGAAAAGCAAGTCAGAGCGAAAAAAAAAAAAAAAAAAACAACACCTCGCGTATGCAAGGCAGTGCAAAGCTTCGCAAGAAAGGGGAAGATCGACGAGAATTGGCCCCGAGCAAGACCCGGTGTCAGTGCCTTCAACAAGCAGCGCTTCGTGTTCGTCAATGCTATCAACATCAACACGTATACAGAACTCTGTGCTGGGAGGAAAAACCCACACACAGTTCAAACATCAGTGATATGAAACTGTCAGAAATCTGGAAAGGGCCTGTACATCAGCCTTTGGTGACTGTGTCAAGGAGAGCACATCGTCAAAAGATTGTAGACCAGTTGTGTTGACAGATTTGTGGGGGAAAAAACTGAGTTGCTCTGCAGAGAGAGGTGGTGGACTGATGAAAGATTATACTATCAATAGGCAAGCTGTGTATTCTGCATTAGTGTGTGGTTTGGGAGCAACAAGTTTCAACAAATTTTGTGAAAGCTTGGATCTCCAAGGACTGCACCACAAAACTTTTTCAAATGAAAGCAGACGAACTCTACAATAAATTAGAGGACTTTGAAAGACAGTTTGCACACACACACAG
>JADBJO010001697.1:25000-30000 GCA_016801955.1 Conus betulinus | reverse complement strand
AATTCCGCAATGAACTGTTGCTCATTTCCTACTTCCTGGGTCATCCACACTATTCCAAAAACCCTGTTCTGAAAGGACTTCTTTACTTATATAAGCCCAGTTTTCTTTACCTTTTTTCCATTTCTAAAAGCATCATATCATAGGGCTTGCCTGCTGAAACGGGACTGGGGTAGCTTCAAGATCTTCAAACCAGTACTTAATACATTTCACAAATGTACTTATATACAACGGGTATCTGCCCATTTCTCCATCCATATAAAACGGTGTTGGATGAATGAATAGGTACTTGAAGGAAACGCTTCATAGCATACGTATGTACTTTTTTTCCATCTGCAAATTTTCATGTAAGCCCCAAATTTCAGCTGCATAAGTAAGAAGAGGTTTTATCTGTGTATCAAACATTTTCCAAAATATACCACAGTCTGTACAATTCAGTTTTCTCAGGGATTTCAGAATTTCAATAGTACCTTTTTTTTCCTTTCATCAGAGATTCTTCCCATGCGTAACGGAAAGTTAATTTTGTTGAAAATATCATTCCAAGATATTTATATGAATTAACTACTTGAACATCTGCATTTCCATAAGACCATTTTTCATACACTGATAGGTGACCACCCATTCTAAAGACCACTATATTCGTCTTATCCAAGTTAACTGATAAACCTAAAGCGGTCTGCTTCTTCTTTCAATACATTTAGTTGGTTTTGCAAACCTACAACTGTTCCGGACAGAAGAACAACATCATCATCAGCATACAGTAGTAAAAAACTAATTCAACTGCTTCAGGTATCATCTGGATACCATGTCTTCCTTTGCGGGACAGTTCCACCGCCAGTTCGTTTATGAAAAAAGAAAACAACTGTGGACTTAACAAGCATCCTTGTTTTACTCCATTTGGACAATCAAAATATAATCGGAATACTCACTCTTCACACACGCACACATGCAAGCACTGAGTTGTAGACCCTCTAATAGCCATGTATAATTTTACTATTAACACCATTTTTTACGGAGTACATTCCACAGAGCATTCCGATTTACCGAGTCAAAGGCTTTTCTTGAAATCTACAAATGCAATGTAGAGCTTCGATTTGCAGAGTAGATGTTTCTGAATCAAAGAATATAGTGTAAATATATGGTCTATGGTGCTGTAACTGGTTCTAAAACCTGCTTGTTCTTCCACTATTTTTTTTCTTCAGTTTCAGCCCATTCAGTTAATCTTGCATTTAGTATGTAAGTGTAGATTTTACTTAAAACGCTGGTAAGTGATACTCCACGATAGTTGTTGTCGGGATTGTTCACGTCTCCTTTGTTTTTGTAAATTGGTACAATTATAGATTTAGCCCATTCTGATGGAAAGATACCATTATCAAAAAGTTGAGTGAATAAATGAACAAAAAGAAAATTGATTACAGTTGTGTTTGCATTCTCTTCAACATTTCTGCTATGATTCTATCCGGTCCTGCACTCTTTCTAATTTTAAATGTTTAATACCAGCAACGACTTCTTCACTGGAAATAGGTTGATTAAATAATGGCTCAGTTTCATTTTCTTCTATCGTACCAGTCTCTTCTTCTTTACTTTTATTATCAAAACTATGAAAAAACGCCCCAAAAATGGTCATGCCACTGTTGAACTGAGATTTCGTTATACACAAAACTCTTCTTGTTTATAGATCTTATCACTGACCAGAACACTTTAGAATCATTGACTGAAGTTTTTAGTTTCTTTAACCTACTTTCTTTAAAATCCAGTTCCTTTGTTTTCCTTAGTGTAACATACTCTTTACATGATACAGCGTATTCTTCTCTTTTCTTACTTTTATCCTTGGCTGTTTTGCATCTCTGAAATCTTTTTTAATAGCCTTTTACTTCCTGTTTCTTTCGTTCGCACTCATTATCAAACCAGTCATTGTATGTTCTGCTGCCTCTACAAATAACTCGAACCATACAAGCTGCAGCTCCGCAACAAAGCACTGACAAATTTATCTAGACTCTCATTCATGTTAATTTGTAATAACTGACGCGCTTTCTGCATGCTGTCTAGAAATTCATCACATTCAAGTTCATTTTTGAATATACCAGCATATTCATCAGCCCAAACAATTTTTTTTTCACATTGTTTGGCTGAATACCTGTTTCTCTAGTTTACAACAATTACTTCTCCATACTGTTTCAACTGGTAAGTGCCATGAATAAATGCAATCACCAATGTGTAAATCAAAGTTTGACAACAAGCCATTGTGAACCAGTACGTAATCGATTACACTACATCCGTTTGGAGACACAAAAGTATATTCACCTTCACTATCACCATCACAAAAACCATTTAAAAATGCTCAAGTCGAACATGCTACAGAAATCCAACAATGATTTGCCAAAATTGTTAATAACTGAATCTTTAGAGCAACGTGAGCAGTTTGTCGTCATCAACACTGACATTCTCCATACAGTTCACAGTTTGTCATAATTTCATTTTCAACTTGTTTGTCACCTGTTCTGGCAGTCAAAAATCTCCCATAACCATAAAATAAAGTGTATCCATTTCTTTTTCAAAACTCTTGAAGTAAGGCTTCTTCCATTATTAGGACACCATCTTTGATCAATTTATCATTGTATATCGGGCCTCCTTCTGGGACCACATAGCAAGCAACCAAGACTACATCTTTATCAGTGTTAAATATACTTTTATCTATTTTCACTGCAATAGCATTGTCACAACTGAGCTTTGTTTCTTTAACCTGTTATGTAAACTCTTCCTTATAACAGCAACACACCTCCTGACTTCCTTCCATGAGCTGATAGTTTTTTGGCTGGTACGGGAAACTTCATATAATCAGTGAATATAGCGCTATAGTCAAATGACAGGTCGAGGAACGTTTCAGTGAGAGTAACAAAATCAAATGTATTTACATAATTCATGAAAAAAAGCATCCTGTATCTTACTATAAGTTCTCGACATTGTAATTAAGAAACTTCCACTGAGTTGGATGGTCGGCCCTGTCCTATTCACTTTTTGAGGCGCTGAACGCAGGTTCCTTTTCGTTCACACCACCGCCGCATGTCCCTTTGCCTCGACTCGAACCAGTGAACCTGCTTGACTTGTTTCCGACAGGCGTTTGTATGCCTGCCTGTCTTCCTGGCAGGTTGCGTCCGCGTGGTGTACGTGCGTCGCCATCCCGATGTTCACCACTGACAGGACATGAAGAATCCCGGTTGGCCTTTGCTGACTCGTGTCACTCTCTCCCTGTTCACTGCGAGGGACGTGACCACCGGTGGTACCACCGTCACGCTGTCGTTGATCCTGGATGGGCCGGGTACCTTGACGTGAAGAGGGGGATGAACACCCGCTCACACACCGCCCTGCTCGTTCTGCATCGGGGTCTTGTCTAGACGGGACTCGATCTGCTGCTGCTTGTTTGAAACAGACACACCCTGCTTATTCACATTTGTGGAACTTCTCACACGTGCCATTCCATGACTACTACTCGTTGGACTTGTGAGAGCACTGCATGCATCCTCTCTTTCCACCACCTGAGCATATGACCGGGGTTCTGGGAGTTGGGGGCTAATAACCAACCGACCTTCCTGGAGAAGGCTCTCTTCCCTTCCCTCCTAGCTTTTGCAACGATCTGGGCCTGTGCTCTAGTAAGGTCGTTTGCCACTCGAACTCCTTTGTCTAGAAGTTGCTGCCGAGTGTCTCTGTTCGCAATTAAGGACATTTTGTCTTTCCATCTTCTAAATTTGACAATTATTGGTCTAGTTTGACCTTCATGTGCGTAGCCTGTCCGGTGTGCTCGTTCAATGTCATCTACTGTCCAGCGCCTATGATCATCTGTATTGTTTAGAACATCGACAACTGCTTTGGTACATGTGTCAAACGTTTCACTGACAGAGAGAGAGAGAGAGAGAGAGAGAGAGAGAGAGAGAGAGAGAGACAGAGACAGACAGACAGACAGACAGACAGACAGAGATGGACAGACCAAGAAAAAAAAAGAAGCAAAATTGGAGAGAGAGAGAGAGAGAGAGAGAGAGAGAGAGAGAGAGAGAGAGAGAGAGAGACTTTGACACTTGACGCGCGTTAAACGCCGCGCCATTTATTGTGGGGCCAAAGGTCCATTCACAAAGAGTTCGCAGCGTCAGTTTCAGTTTTATAGAACAAAAAACAAACCACTCTACAAACGCAAGACAAAGTATAACCAAAATATTTCTATTAACTTCAGTGTCAAAACATATGTCAATTTAATCAAAGAATCTGTTCATTTCGATTAAAACTAATGTGTCCACATATATAGCTCTCTCTCTCTCTCTCTCTCTCTCTCTCTCTCTCTATCTCGATCGATATATATATATATATATATATATATATATATATATATTTGTGTTCTTTTCATCTTATATCCTGTTCCTTTTAATCTACCTTACACCTTTTTTTACCCCTAACGTTAAACATAACTATTATTCATACATATTCAAACATGTGCTTGGATGTCTTATTGATATTAAAACATTTTGCATCGAAATTGTCAGTTTATATCTCAACCATGCTTCTACTGTCCTGAGCTTCCATGCCTGTTCTTTATGTTATACTGCGTAGCCCTAGTTATCAAATTCAACTTTCAGTTCATACACAAATCCTGAAATCAAATCATGCTCATTTATATTCATTCATGCACACATCGATATTCAAACATACACACATATAAATTCAAGTCATGCAAACATTACTCCACACTACATAACCAGTCTACACAATCTATCATTAATAATATAGTATCTTTTTCATAGTATGATTACATCATCGTATTACGCACTGCATGTATGCTTTTAAAGAAAATCCTGTCTGACCTCTTTGTACATTCTTTTCTCTGCGCATGCATGCGCCTCTTATTTTAATGCCGCCCCTGTTGACATGTGTGACCCCCATATCATAGGCCTAGTTAAGCAAACGTCGTTTACATTTCCATTGCAAGATGGCGTGTTTTCCTTGCAGAAGTATTC
>JADBJO010001697.1:15000-17500 GCA_016801955.1 Conus betulinus | reverse complement strand
TAATAGACATAAGCGTAATAGATATAGACTTATTAGCTTCCATATACGTTTTCTTATGTAAAAGTGAAAGAAGTTAAGTTTTCAACATCGCTGTTGGCATAAAGGTATCACTGCCTATGTTACTTATTTGTGCCAAACGTTGTCACAAAACTGTCAAAACGTAAATCAGTTTTTCAAAACACAACCTGGAAACAATGCTTCTAAGCCACTATTAATCGATTATAGATCACACTCTCACTCTAGATCATTCAGTTCATTCAGATACTTCTAATCTTTAGCAAGACTACTCAGGTGTGTGCTAGAATTAATTCTCTTGAAATCTATTTCATTAAATCTAAACGATTTTAAGTGGAGGTTTCCCTCCATAAAGCAAACATCTTAATACACTATGGTTATGTACAGCGGTAGACGGAAACACACCTGCCTCCATTGTAATACAGCTTCCGAACAAATGACAACAAGCACCGTCCACACTTGACCGTCACAAAGCAAGCTGGGCATATAGCAGAGGGACATTCTGGAACAAATAGCAGAGGGACATTCTGGAACATATAGCAGAGGGATATTCTGGAACATATAGCAGAGGGATATTCTGGAACATATAGCAGAGGGACATTCTGGAACATATAGCAGAGGGATATTCTGGAACATATAGCAGAGGGATATTCTGGAACATATAGCAGAGGACATTCTGGAACATATAGCAGAGGACATTCTGGAACATATAGCAGAGGGACATTCTGGAACAAATAGCAGAGGGACATTCTGGAACATATAGCAGAGGGATATTCTGGAACATATAGCAGAGGGATATTCTGGAACATATAGCAGAGGGCCATACTAGAAGATATAGCAGAGGGATATTCTGGAACATATAGCAGAGGACATTCTGGAACATATTGCAGAGGGATATTCTGGAACATATAGCAGAGGGACATTCTGGAACATAAAGTAGAGGGCGATACTGGAACAACATACAGCAAAGGAATATTGTGGAACATGTAGCAGAGGGATATTGTGGAACATATAGCAGAGGGACATTCTGGAACATACAGCAAAGGGAATATTCTGGAACATGTAGCAGAGGGATATTGTGGAACATATAGCAGAGGGACATTCTGGAACATATAGCAGAGGGATATTCTGGAACATATAGCAGAGGGACGTCTGGAACACATAGCAGAGGACATTCTGGAACACATAGCAGAGGACATTCTGGAACATATAGCAGAGGGATATTCTGGAACATATAGCAGAGGATATTCTGGAACATATAGCAGAGGGATATTCTGGAACATATAGCAGAGGGACATTCTGGAACACATTCTGGAACACAGAGGGACATTCTGGAACATATAGCAGAGGACATTCTGGAACACATAGCAGAGGACATTCTGGAACACATAGCAGAGGGACATTCTGGAACACATATAGCAGAGGGACATTCTGGAACATATAGCAGAGGACATTCTGGAACACATAGCAGAGGACATTCTGGAACATATAGCAGAGGGACATACTGGAACATATAGCAGAGGACATTCTGGAACACATAGCAGAGGACATTCTGGAACATATAGCAGAGGGATATTCTGGAACATATAGCAGAGGGACATTCTGGAACATATAGCAGAGGGATATTCTGGAACATATAGCAGAGGACATTCTGGAACATATAGCAGAGGATATTCTGGAACATATAGCAGAGGGATATTCTGGAACATATAGCAGAAGGACATTCTGGAACACATAGCAGAGGGAATCTCTTGCAATTCAAGACGCGTGCTGACTCTCTAAGCCTTGAGATACTGCCAGGAATGTGACCTGATGTGACCTGCTTGCATGTGTGCATAGACTCATAAAAAGACTTACATACGGAACTACGTACATGGTACAAGTACAGATAATATGCTTTTGGGATAGGGAAAGGAATGTCCATACTCATCTACGCGTGTCCTTACCATTTTACTATGCCTTTGTGTATATAACCGGTATATGAAGTCTGTTTATACATGAACTAATGGGTTGATGCCTTTGGTAGACATACTGCACCTTCAGTATTCTGTATCTCTCTCTCTCTCTCTCTCTCTCTCTCTCTCTCTCTCTCTCTCTCTCTCTCTCTCTCTCTCATGAATCTATGAGAGGCTATCAAACAGTCACCCAAAAGTGTAGGCCATTACACACAAAATGGTGTAGAAATTGATAATTTTAGAGTAAAACGCCATAAAATTAGAATTTCTACACCATTGTGTAATGGCCTACCCAAGGATTGTCGCATAGCTTCTAACTCTTGTCTGTTACATGTTCCTTCTCGTATTACAAAAGCGCCAAACTGTCTCGCACACAAGCGCTTATAGGGGCCTGCAAGGGATGCTGGGTGGCAGAAAGGGCCAAATGGTCAGTGCCTGAAACAGCCTGCATCCCTCGCGAGGGCCCCTACTGCTCTCAGGCTCGCAGGTTTTCTCTCAACGTCATACAAACCTCGGAAAAAAGGGGGAGA
>JADBJO010001697.1:5000-10000 GCA_016801955.1 Conus betulinus | reverse complement strand
CTGAAGACTTTCTGGCTTTGATGATTTTTTTAGAATTATAGACTGACCCCTAGTTTTGCATGCAACAGTCTGTCACTGGATTCTTCCATTTTGATACGGACTAAACGAGTGAGATACGCTTCGTCTCCAGCTGTCAGAGGTGCACACAAATCTTCTAGTGGGTCGAACTAATTTTCTTTTCTCAGTTTGTGATGAGCGGTGCTTCACTGTTTTGTGTGGTTTTGTTTGTTTCCTGAATCTTTGCATGAGGGCTAGTTACAGGTGTGCTCAGCACTGACTGTATTTGCATTCCTGACTGTTTGCATTCCTGATGTGCAGTCAGCTGATATGTTATCGATCTCTGTTTGGACTTGTAAACTGCTCATATTGCTGGCATCATTCTGAAAGAAGTCTGGCCTTCAGGCATTAAGAAAATCCAAAACAGCAGCCGCCTTTTGACAGTCTTCTGTGAGGTGTTCACGATGCTGAAGGCAGGAACATTGCTCCTCTGTCACTGCTGTCAGCTTCTGTTCTGCTAGTATTAATGCTGCTGAGAGATGTTTCTTCACAGGCACGACTGAGGGTATTGTCAAAAACTTCACTTACGTCGGCCACACTGCTTCCATGTACTGTCTCAGTTGCAGTGACGTGTTGACATTGACATCATCACTACTACTAGGAGTGCCTGTATTACAAGCTTGCTCACAGATTCCCTCAAAGTAGTCATCACAAACATTCTGATCTATATTTGTGTTACAAGTGGTGGTCATTGTTCTGTCTCTTGCTATGTCGTCTGCAACATGGCTGCCACAAATATCCCCATCTGAATAAGGAACAGCACTGTCAGGAATATCACCTACACTACCTGTGGCAAGCGACTCACCTTTCTTACTGACATCACAGATTTCTTTGCTGCTGACTGTTCTTTTTTTTGATTTGCTAGGGTGTCCAGTTTCCTTTTTTTTTTAGCGGGTCTACGTGGTTTGGACTGTTCATGAAACGTGTGACACAGTGCAATCCATCTTCTTCAATCGTTGAGTCAAACACAGTCCACTATGTGTACTGGCTATCCGTTTCTTTTATTGATTGGAGAACAGCAGCACTTTTTTCCGTTTCATATAAACATAACAATTTGTACACATTGTTCTAGAGTACAGTTTGCCCTCTGTTCTTCCGAAATGATAAGTCCATATGACTGTTCCAGTTCTGATGCATATTTATTGCAATAAATTGTTTTCCTGTAACGGGTTGGTTTTGACTGACCACCGCATGGTCTACATAAAGTGTTCAGTCTCTCTGTATGATTAGATTCTGTGTGCTGAACGGACGCCATCTTCAGTCACACACACACACACACACACACACACACACACACACACACACACACACACACACACACACACACACACACACACACACACACACACACACACACACACACACACACACACACACAGAGAACTAGACACCAAGGATGGCAATGTACACTTACATTCACATTCATTAACTTATCTGAAAAAGACACAGTGCAGTACACACAATTAGTCACTGACGTTCAACTCTCTCTCTCTCTCTCTCTCTCTCTCTCTCTCTCTCTCTCTCTTCTCTCTCACACACACACACACACACACACACACACACACACACACACACACACACGCACGCACGCACGCACGCACGCACGCACGACCGCACGTGCGCATGCACACGCGCGTGCACCCACACACACTGTAGACGGGCAAAAAAATCAATCAGTTAGTAAGTGAGAGCACAGGGGCAGGGGACTGAAGTTGTGAGGAACTTAATTAGGGGAAAAGCCGCCGAGTTCCTAAGTGAAGAAAACACAGGGGAAAAATGATGACTCCTGCAATGACAACGTTACTAGTACTACTATCTTCTGAAATCACTACTATAATTTTCATAAGATAGTAGTAGTATTACTACTATCTTATGAAAACAATCGTAGTGTTTTCAGAAGATAGTAGTACTAGTAACGTTTCAGAAGTTAGTAGCTTTGTGTTGCGACTATCTAGTGAAATGATCCCTGTGTTAAATTATGTCCTCTTTCTTAGTATTATTACTATCCAGGGTCACTGATCGATGGTCTTTTGGCCTATTAGTGTAGAAACAAGTTTATGTGAACAATGTATGACGTTTCTGACCAGTTGTCATTTTGGCCCAAACTCACTGTTTGACAGCTAGTGAGTGTAGAACGAGTTCAGATGAACAATTTATGACGTTGCTGACCAGTGGTCAGTGTCCTTGACCAGTGGTAATTTTTGCCTAATTTCACCGTTTGACTGCCAGTTACTTCTGTTGTTTCTGTAAAAGTAGCGTTACTATTTTACCCAAAATACTCGTTACAAAGTTCGCGCTTTACCCTTTCCGTTGATATATAACAATTGCTTGTTAGGTTTATATTAGGAGACAGACATCGCATGCACGCACATATACTCACGCGTACGCACACAAATTACATGCATGCGCACTTCACTCACACATACTCGTACACAGCACTGCTGTACTGCCCGGACATGCCGTGACTCCGTGACGGCGCAACTATACAAACAATTCCCATGTTCTCTCGTCTACCTTCTTGGGGATGCAGCTGCCATAAATATTTTGAACAGGGTTTTGGCCACTGGAAGGGTAAGTTTACATGCACCAGCGATGACCTTCGTGACCCCAGAGTAGTCCGAACACAGAGGCCTGTCTGGCACTGGAAGCACGTCTGGAATTTCCTGCCTCACCAATTTATTGGGCAGAAGGAGAATGACATGTGGTTTTAGAACTGGTTCAGCAAGCAAAGCAGTTCAGAAAATGAAGGGGGTAAATGTGTACAAGTTTATCGAAAAGAATCTTAGCTTGATTTATTTGTTCTGTGTATTTAATAGTTTTATACGTCTTATCATCTAAGCCAAAACAGTGAAAAGTGTGTACTGTGTGCAGTGATTTAATATCCTGAAAAAAAAATTACTTGCACTACACAAATTGAATACCTCAGACTTTCTCTGCATCTATTCAAAGTAACAGCGAAGTGTTATGCCCCTTTTCTCCCTCATCTGCTGTTGTCATACTAACCAAACAAAAACGTACACAAGATTGTGTTCTGCTATGTTTTACTTATGTTGTTTCTGTAACAGTAGCGTTGCTATTTTACCCAAAATGTATTTAATTCTATGCTCGTTACAAAGTTCGCGCTTTACCCTTTTCCGTTGATATATAACAATTGCTTGTTAGGTTTATGTTATTCCAAAATCTTTCTCCACACCATTCGGCAATACTTACACAGACTGTACTGTTATACGCTGTTTACAGTTTATTTACAATAAGTAAAAAGTCTGAGCATAGAAATCTTTGTCTCCCACTCCCACAAAAGTAAAAAGTATGCGCATGGAAATCTCTCTCTCTCTCTCTCTCTCTCTCTCTCTCTCTCTCTCTCTCTCTCTCACACACACACACACACACACACACACACACACACACACACACACACACACACACACACACACACACACACACACACACACAGAGTTTACCGCAGAAATTAGCAGTCAAACAGTGAAATGAGGCAAAAATGACCACTGGGCAATGACACTGACCACTAGTCAGCAACATCATAAATTGTTCAAATGAACTCATACTACACTAATTAGCTGTAAAACAGTAAAATTTTGCCAAAATGACACTGGACAATGACACTGACCACTGGTCAGCAGCGTCATGAATTGTTGTTCACATGAACTCGCTCTACACTAACTAGCAGTGAGACAGTGAAATTGGGTCAAAATTACTACTGGTCAGTGACACTGACCACTGGTCAGAAACGCCATAATAAATTGTTCACATGACCTCGTTCTACACTAACTAGCTGTCAAACAGTGAATTTGGGCCAAATGACCACTGGTCAATGATATTGGCCACTGGTCAGAAACGTCATAAATTGTTCACATAAACTCTTCCACACTAATTTGCTGTCAAACAGTAAAATTGTGCCAAAATGACCACTGGTCAATGACATTGACCACTGGTCAACCACAACATGAATTGTTCACATGAACTCATTCTACACTAACTAGCAGTCAAACAAGAGGAAAAATGGGGCAAAAATGACCACTGGTCAATGACAATGACCTTTAGTCAGCAACGTCATAAATTGTTCACATGAACCCGTGCTATACTGATTAGCAGTCAAGCGGTGAAAAAAGGCCAAACGACCATCGATCAGTGACCCTGGACAGTAATGATACTAAGAAAGAGGACATAATTTTCACACAGGGATCATTTCACTAGATAGTCGTCAACACGAAGCTACTAACTTCTGAAACGTTACTAGTACTACTATCTTCTGAAATCACTACTATAATTTTCAGAGCCAGGGGCTGATGAAGATGATGACGCTCAGGCAGTGAAGACTGGTTAAACATTCACACCGTGGCCAAGACCAGCCAACAGAATTGGCAGCGTACTCCCCACAACCCAATTTACAATCAAATCTTTATCAGCATGCATGTTGTATCATTTATCTAAGTATTTGCAACACAAAATAGCCGTCAGAATAATTAATAATAATAATAATAATACTAATGATAATAATATTTGATGTATAACAACATTTGATGTACGTGATTGACGACGTGCACGGTGGACTTTTTTTTCCTACATAAGTACACATTTGCACTCGACACGTTTTGTATCTCTGTGAGAATCCATTGCATGGACGATGTTAAAAATGGTGGTTCTCTCTCTCTCTCTCACACACACACACACACACACACACACACACACACACACACACACACACACACACATCATTCACACATGCCCGTATACACGTGCATGCGTCCTCTCATACAAACAGAGAGAGAGAGAGAGAGAGAGAGAGAGAGAGAGAGAGAGAGAGAGAGAGAGAGAGAGAGAGAGAAGCACAATTAAACACACACGTAAATACGAACATATCCCTGTACACACACACACACACACACACACACACACACACACACACACACACACACACACAC
>JADBJO010001696.1:375208-385208 GCA_016801955.1 Conus betulinus | reverse complement strand
CTTCTAGAATGAGAATACAAAACCTGTGTGTGGGGAGGGGGGGAAGCGGGGTGCGGTGGGGGGGGGGGGGGGGGTGTAGGGGGGAGATACCAAACCTTGCAGAAAGAGGACACAATGTGATGTGTGATGGAAAGAGACACTGATACGAAGAGGAAAACAAGACTGTGCGGGCTAAAGGGATCCTTAGAGCAAGAAGGCACAAGAGAGAGAGAGAGAGAGAGAGAGAGAGAGAGAGAGAGAGAGAGAGAGAGGGCCAACGAACCATATATAAAGAGTACAATAAAGTAACCTGAGGTGGGAAAAGAGACTCGGAACATTATAGAAAGAGGACACGAATCCATGGGAGAGAGGGAGGACCAGGCAGTGGCGGGTGGGGATGGGGGGTGGGGGTTTGCGAGAAATACCGAGCCTTAGAAAAGGATATGAAACCTGGGGGGGGGTGAGACACCGGACCTTCTAGGATGAAAAGAAAAATCTTCGTGGGAATGTTGGGGAGGAAGGGGTAGAAAACACAAAACTTATAAAAAAAAAAAATGGACTCAAAACCTTTTTTGCGGCGTGTGTGTGTGTGTGTGTGTGTGTGTGTGTGTGTGTGTGTGTACCTTATGGGACACCGAACCTTATAGAAGAGAAGACGAATCCCTGTGGAAAGGGTGTTGGGGGGGGAAGAGGGGGGGGGGGGGGGGGGGGGGGGGAGGTGGAATAAAACACATAACTTGTAGAGTGGACTCAAAACGTTGGGGGGGGGGGGGGGGGGTTGTGAGGGGAGGGGGGAACGCCAAACGTTACAATTAGGGGACCGAAAGGCGAAGGCAAACAGAAAAAGAAACCTGTGTATATAAAAATACCAGCTGAAACCTCGAAAAAAGGGGGGGGGGGGGGTTTGAAGGGGAGGGAGGAAACGGAAAAAGAATATTCTATAAGGACACAAAAAACTGGTAGAGGGGTGGAGGACACCCAGACCTTTTACAAGGACATGAAACCCTATGGCAGGAATAAAGGCACCAAATCTTTTAAAGATGGGACACAAAACTGCTAGGATGAAAAGAAATATCGATTCTGAGAGAAAGAGGACACAAAATATATGGGAAAGGAGGGGACACAAAACTTTAAATAGGACACAAAATCCTGTGGAGGGTAAGAGACACTGAACCTTTTGAAAATAGAACACGAAACCCTCTTGAATTAAGAGGAGGGCGGGGAAGGAGACGGGTGAAACCTTTTAGAAAACGACGAAATCCTCAATGTGTGTGGGGGGACGGAAGTGGGATGGGGGCGTCGAACATTGTATACAAAGAGGATCCGAAACCCCCTTAGGGCGGGGGTGGGGGTGGGGTGGGAGAAGAGACACCAGACCTTGGAAGCAGAGGACACGAAACGCTGTGGAGGTACGACAGACACTGAACCTAACAGAAAGAAAGAACATGAAACCTGTGTGTGGAGAGGTAAGGGGGAGGTGGAGGGCATCAGAACCTGCAGAAAGAGGAACACTGAACACAACAGAAAGAAAGAACATGAAACCTGTGTGTGGAGAGGTAAGGGGGAGGCGGAGGGCATCGAAACCTGCAGAAAGAGGAACACTGAACACAACAGAAAGAAAGAACATGAAAAACCTGTGTGTGGAGAGGTAAGGGGGAGGCGGAGGGCATCGAAACCTGCAGAAAGAGGAACACTGAACACAACAGAAAGAAAGAACATGAAAACCTGTGTGTGGAGAGGTAAGGGGGAGGCGGAGGGCATCGAAACCTGCAGAAAGAGGAACACTGAACACAACAGAAAAAAGAACATGAAACCTGTGTGTGGAGAGGTAAGGGGGAGGTGGAGGGCATCGGAACCTGCAGAAAGAGGAACACTGAACACAAACAGAAAGAAAGAACATGAAACCTGTGTGTGGAGAGGTAAGGGGGAGGTGGAGGGCATCGGAACCTGCAGAAAGAGGAACACTGAACACAACAGAAAAAAAGAACATGAAAAACCTGTGTATGGAGAGGGGGAGGTGGAGGGGGAGGCGGGGGGCTCCAAACACTTGCAGAAAGAAGAACACTGAACCTAATAGATAAAGAACATGAAACCCGTGTGTGGAGAGGTATGGGGGTAGGCGGGGGGGCGCCGACCCTTGCAGAAAGAGGACACAGAGGACAAACTATGGGGTTGGGCTTAGAGACATCGAACCTTACACCTAGAGAACACAGAACTCGGAGGGAGCGCGCGCGCGGGGGGGGGGGGGGGGGAACCAAATCTAAATGATGACAGGAAATCCCGTGAGAAAGGAAAGAGAAACGCGCACAGAAATTGTACAAGTAACCCTGAGATGGGTAAAGCAACATCAAACACTTGGAGGACACTGAAGATTGCAGAAAGAGAGAAAAACGAAACCTGTTGAGGAGTGTGTGTGTGTGTGTGTGTGTGTGTGTGTGTGTGTGTGTGTGTGCGCGCGCGCGCGCGCGCGTGTTGTTGAGAGATACCGAACCTTCCAGAAATAAAGACACCAAACTTTGGAAAATGGAGGAAGAACCACCCAACTTACAAAAACAGAACATGAAAAGCGAATGGGGAGGAGGTGGGGGGAGGAGAAAACGATAGAAAGACACGAAGTGTAGGGAAAGGGGAAAGAAGACACTGAACCTTATTGAAAAAGAACAGGAAATCCTGTGGAGAGTAGATACAGGAAACAGTAAAGGAACAAAACCCCTCAAGGCCAGGAGGAGGGGAGAATGGGGGGGGGGGGGGGGGGGGCTGGGTGGTGTGTGTTGAGACCTATATTTAAAGAAAACCCCAAACACCGTGGAGACCGGATTAGAGACGCAAAGTTTGTAAGAAAGAAACAAACTCTGCGTGTGCGAACAGAGACAATGAATCTCAAAGAAATAGGACAAGAAAGCCAGGGGGCTGGGGGTGGAGGGTATGAAGAGATACCAAACTATACTGAAAGCAGACACAAGACACTGTGGTTTGGGGTGGGAAAAGAGAACAACGAGGATAGGAAATCCGGGAGAACGGGGTGGATACGCTGATTCCTCCCAGAAAAAGAAGAAAAACAGTAGTGGGAGGCGAATGAGAAGAACGACACATAAACCTTACGGAGAGACAACAAACCTTTGCGAAGTGGACACCATGAGGAACGTAACCATGTCACAGGGACTAAGAGACACCGAAACTTGTAGAAAGAGGGCATGAAATCCTGTTGAAGTGGGGTAGGTAGACACCGAACCTTGTAGAGAGAACACGAAATTCTGAATGGGCCAAAAGAGACAAAACCGAACCCTAAAGGAGGTAGCGAAACCACAGATGGAGAAAAAGAGATACCCAGCCTCATATAACGAGAGTCGCATCCGTCCGAGGGAAAAGAAAAGACATCGATTCTTACTGAAAGAGGACATGAAATCGTTGGAGGGCGAGGGAGGGGTGGGGGGATAGACACACAACCTTACAGAAAGAGAACACGAAACCCAGAAGGAGGAAAGAGATACGAAACATAGAAAGAGGACAGGAAATCTTCAGTGGAAAAGAAAAACTGAACCCTGTAGAAATATGACACAAACCCAGGGGGAAGGGGAGGGGAGGGGTAGAAGAGAAACCCAACCTTACAGAAAGGGGAACACAAAACTCTGGGGTAAAGAGACGCTGAACCTTACAAAAGAGGGCACGAAACCCCTGAGGGAGAGGATGGGGAAGGGGTGCGGGGGACGGGCTCACCAAGTCTCATGAAAACAGGACACAAAACCCAGGGGTGGGGGTAATGAGTGAACAAAAACACTTATACAAACAGGACATGAAAGCCAGTGGTGGGAAAAGAGTCGCCTAGCCATATAGAAAGAGGACACGAAGCACCGTGTAGGTGGGGGTGTGGGGGCAGACACCTTGTAAGACAAAGTCTGTGCGACTGCGACTGACGAAAAAAACGAATGATCCGCATAAGCAGGCGGCTCCTCATTCGACTCTACCCAGGGTTGGAAGCTGCTTGTGTAAATGCAAACGTGGACTGTAAAACGCTTAAAGCATGATTTTCAGTCGACGATAAGCGCAAAATGATGACAATAATATAATTTGAAAGAACACACCAGTACCAGGTATTAAACTATATTCCAGAACAATATAGGCCCATATCAGCCCACCTGACTGTGAAAGAACAGGCACACTTTACTGGGACAAAAAGGAATGAAAATGTGGAAGAATGAGAAAAAAGATAGAAAACTACTTAGCTGCATTCCCCGAGTTCGCTCGTCCTGGTCTCCGTTTTCCCGCGGCCGTTGATGCAGGAGTTCTTTGGTCCTGTTGATGTAAACCATATTTTAATATCTGATCTTCACAATCAAGCAACGTTTTAGTTGTTTAAGGCAAGGTGGGTTAAAAATGAACGCTCTTAACAAAACGTGAAGTAACGTACATTTGCCAGACAATACGAAACAGACCCTTAAATGGTATCTGCACGCGTTACAAACATCAGACATCAACACAGCACAAGACGATTCCTATCCGGGCAGTTCTGCTTTATGCATTATTCTGTATCGTCTGCTGAGGTATACATTTGTCAAAAATTCACATGTTTTGTCGGGCTGGGACCTAGAGTCTGTTTCAGAATGGTAGAAATATTCACCTGTCCAAGTGGAGTAGCATGTGAGTGCGCCGCTTCGTCCAAGCCCTCGAAATTGGATGCGCGTCATCGTCCATCCTTGCAGAACGCCACAGAAAGGGAGTGTAGACTGGCACTGCAGGCACTGCAACAGGACAAGACAAAGTGTCAGTGTACGATATTGCTGCAATGAGCAGCGTGGGAATGCCACCGAGAGAGGTACGGAGGATGAGACAAGGATGACGAGACATCAAAAAGTGAAAATGACAAAGACACAGAAACAGAGTAGAAAGAAAGGAAAATGTGGAAGCCCAGATAATGAGGAATCACGGTGGTGCATCATACACAAACGGTGGCTAACAATGCTTTGACATCGGATATGTAACTTGAAAGTATGAATAGACTTCGAAAACCTTAAGAGCCAAAAACGTAATGTGGGCGGGGGGCTGAACAGCACGTTATCTGTGTACATAAAATGGTTTTAGTCCCAGGTAGACCCACACGTTACAGACTGGAAATTGCCGACGATTTCCGATTCAGATGGTTGTGCAGGAGAGATCCATTGATGCGTTCCTTTACATTTCTTGGTTTCTCATGTGAAAAAATGATGCGACCACACTGCTAGTTACTTGGGACCGAACACATAAACCGTCAGAGGTATATTACTGCTTGAGGACCACCAGTTAACGCACACTGCACGTACGTCTTTTTCACTGTACTTTTTTCCAAGAGTGATTTCACTCGAAGGTAAAATGCACCTTTGTTCACCGTCGTTCAATCTATGCAAAGGGAAATTACAGAGAGAGAGAGAGAGAGAGAGAGAGAGAGAGAGAGAGAGAGAGAGAGAGAGAGAACGAATCGAGACTGTGAAAAAAATGACTATAAATCAAAGCTTTACGGCCCTGATCACAAATCCAAAATGGTAATGAAAAATGTTTTTAAAAATTTAACAATTTCAACAAACGCAGTTGTTGACGCTTTTTTTTTTCCTGTGGCGCACTCTACGATTTGAATTCTAGCAACGACGCAAGTCTTTTGCAATCAAAATCAGGCATAATTGTCTCTGGTGCCTATAGCATTCCATAAAACCCCTTCATCTGTGTAGTTTGTGCACATAGCCTCACCACTTGTTTTGAAAACCGTAAATACACCAGTGAATTAAAACATGAATACAAATGCACAGAGCTGCCCGTGGAGTGGGACCGATTGTATTTTGGAGAACAAAAACAGTATCATATACAAATAAGGAAAACGGTGTAATTTCATACTTTGTTTTGGGCAACGAAACTCAGCACTTCTTAATTCACCTGAACAGCATTATAAGAAAGCATCTTTGCTACATGAAAACGTATAGAGAATTCTCTCAAAGGACGCGTTTTGTCCAAAGTAATTAATCCCATGTCGCCTTCCTATTTGCCCCACAAATTCTGGGAGTCTCTAAAATCTTCCAGATTCCTACAATCCTCAAGATTCCAGGAACTACAACAGCGACGTTCACGAATCGTTCACGGTGGGGGGAGGGGGGGGGGGTGGGGGGGGGGGGGGGGGGAGTGTATTGCTGCACATTTACCGTTGTGACTACAGTATACGCACCAAGCAAAATTACTCGATGCAGTACGCAGGGTGAACATTTTCTGAACCTTTTGTTCTCATTACGTCAAGGTATGGCGCTGTACCGATTTTTCTTTTTTACAGACAGTTTAAAAACTGAGCGCATTATCATGGCTAAACATTTATACACGGACATTTCCTGTCTTTCTTGAATCATTTTATCAATCTGCGCACCAACTGATATTGATAACAACACCTATGATAATCACTGATAGATAAATACAAATGTAGATAGATAATGATAATGAAAGTAATAAATGTAATAAGAATAATAATAGATAGGTAATAGGCAGGCAGGCATGTAGGTAGGTAGGCAGGCCTAGTTAGGCAAGTAGACAAAATAAAAACACAAAGTTTTCCTTTCGTGTCTTAGATTTCACAGAGAAGTTTTCTTTCCGTTAAAAAGCCGATTCGTTTAAATCTAAGGGCGCTGCACCCTGTATTTGGATTTTAGGAGATTGTAACTGTTTTTCCGCCGCAAGAAAACTGACCTTGACCTCTGACAAGAAGCAGCTGTTGTGCGAGGAGAGTATGAAAGCCCCCCCCCCCCCCCCCCCCCCCCCCCCCCCCCCCACCCTACCACCACCACCACCACTACCACCACCACTCCCTCATCGTTGACAATGTTTGACAACTCCCAACAGGAAGGAAGCCAGGTCAAAATGTGCCTACACTTTAAAGGATGCCGGGTCGTCTCTACCGTTACACAGATGGCAGTCTAATGATATAGCACCCCCGGTCGAAGCTATTCTTAAACGGCTCCTGTTCGGGTATAGAACAGCAATGAGAATCCCAAATGAGGATTTCGATTTTGTAATAAATGACGTGCGAGAATACCAATCTGACTCGGTATGGGTGAACAAGACGAAGGTGAGAGAGAAACCGCCTCTGTGCTCGTGCACGTGTGTGTGTGTGTGTGTGTGTGTGTGTGTGTGTGTGTGTGTGTGTGTGTGTGTGTGCGCGCGCGTGCGTGCGTGTGTGTGTGTGTGTGTGTGTGTGTGTGTGTGTGCGCGCGCGCGCGCGCGCGCTGTGTATAAGGGGGCGACAGAGCGGACCGACGACAGAACGGAAACATTGCGGGTTGGTTATTTGGCGCGCGCGCGCGCACGCGCGCGCGCGCGCGAGAGAGAGAGAGAGAAAGAGAGAGAGTGTGTGTGTGTGTGTGTGCGCGCGCGCGGTGGAAAGGTGACGAAACGGGACGGTGGCATAGCGCGGACGCCAACATCTCAACAGTCCTAAACGGTCAGTTCGCTCCCCTTCCGATCAAAATTCATACCTTGAAAGAGAGAGAGAGACAGAGAGGGAGCGGAGGGGGGGGGGGGGGGGGGGTGCGGTATGATTCCGCAAGTTTCGGCTTATCGGACGTTACATTACTAAATAAGGAAACGTGTAAAAGAAAAAAGAAGAAAAACGGTGGGGGGATATACTACTTCTGAGTTAAGCTGGGGTACACGCGGCGTCTGGGGATGGGGTGTTTGGTGTGTGTTTGGACTGGGAAGGATTACCTTTCAAACCCCACTTCTGCTCCGCTTGACATTTCGTTCCGACACTTGAAGAGTTCCCGTGTGCGCGGTGCTCTTTTTTTTCCCCCGATTCAAGTAAACTTATAACAATCACTTTGAATAATCAACGCTCACCATTTTCAGCCATTAAATGCGGGAAAAGAAAGGATATTCCGCAAGCCCCAGCTTATGGCTATATCATCGTATATCTCCGGAAAAGAAGACATTCACTTAAGGGGATAGTAACGCTCTCTGAATTCACTGTTTTGGCTTCTGTCCGTCAACACATTAGCTGCTGTGTAGAACTTCTGTGACAGGGATACATTTGGATATAGCTTTTGATTGAAATTAGGTTTATATCAGTATGCACGGTCAACTGATCAGGTCACCAAAAACTCAGATTACATTCAATATTATTGATGGGTCATTAGATTTTGGACTAAACTGCAAGTACCAAACTATCTTGACAAACGATTTTTTTGCATCGGTAGCTTATGGTCTTCTTCTGATAATGACGATCGAACGAACACATCATGACTATCATACTCGGGATGCGCAGCGTTTTGGGGATAAAAATCAAAACAAAAAAGTTTGAAGTTAGACATCAAGGACGGTGTAATCTTTATGACAGAGGGGGGTGGTGGGGGGTGTTGAGGACATTTGGGCTGGGCTGGGGCTCTGGGGGGTGGGGGGAGGGGGGGGGGGGGGGGGGGGGGGGGGCGAGAGGCCTTGAGGACATGTTCAGACCTCCACCTAATGAAGTGCGGACACCGCAATGGTCTCCAACACAACACCAGACTTCGCTGGCCCAACTCGCAACAAGGCTGGACTGGGATGGGGAGGGGGCGTGGGAGGGGTTGGTGTAGGCGAGTTAGGCAAGGCTTTAACACCCCTCCTAGTGAAGCTGTTAAGCGTGGGTTACAAGGCACTTCCGAAAGGGGCGTATTCCAGTCCCTGATGGTCCTTGTGAATAGCTGGAATACCTGTAGTCCGGCTTGTCCCGAATTCTTTGGTACTGCAGTTTCAGTCTCGAGGTGTCGGACATATCTACATGTAAATTCGAAGGCGGAGAATGGAAAGATCAGCCTGACGCTCCCACCGATTAGATTTACAACAGTGAAGAGAGTAAGAGTGTGGGTGGGCGGGGGAGGACGGAGAAAGTGGAGCGGCAAGTGGCGAGGGGCATAGGGGAAATGGAGAGGGAGGAGGGTCGGGAGTGGAAAGAAGTACCTTTCTCATCTCTCTCCTATTTCGCCACGATTAAACTAAGAAGGTGTGGAGTGGGAGGGGGTGTGGGGGGCAAAATGAATGTGTTTGGATGGGTTGGTTATGGAGGCCGAGGAGTCGAGAGGGGGGGGGGGGGGGGGGGGGGGGGGGGGGGGGGGAGGGGGGGGGGGGTTGAATTTACCACAGATTTAAATTATGAGAAAACGTAGATGTGAGGTGAGGATGGGGGTGGGGGAAGGATGTGGTGACGGGCGAGAGTAAATTGGGCGAATGGGATAAGGAACCCCCCCCCACCCCTGCCTTCTCTCCTGGTTCATAGGATAATTAGGATTGTAACAAGAAAGGTTTGTTCATGTTTGTAAAATACACACCACAAAAACAGATCAATACTCCTCAATCTTCATAGGTAAAATGTTAAAATTCTTAACGCTATATGGAGAGGAGGCATGTGTGGGAAAGAAGGAAAAAAAAAGGAGGGGGGGGGGGGGGGGGAATTCTTCCTGCCCGAGCTGACCAGAGATTAGACTCAACGAGCGAGTCGCGCATTTGATCCAGGTTTCTAGAGTCCCAGAGGTCACATTCGCACATTACTTACGGGTCACACTTTTCTTCTTTCCTTCCACACACATGAAGTTTGCCCCTTACTCGCGACACTACTCGCCTCCTAATATTTCTGTCATGTTTATCTTTTCTTCCAAAATCAGACTGAATTTGATCAGAGACTCGTCTTTAGTACCCCCCCCCCCCCACCCCCCCCCCCCCCCCCCCCCCACCCCGTACCCCCCCCCCCCCCCCCCCCCCCCCCCCCTTTTTTTCACACACACACACACACCTCTTTCCACCAATGCTTCCCTTCTAACGACGCCAGTGAACTTTCACATGACAAAAAGT
This sequence comes from Conus betulinus, assembly GCA_016801955.1. Classification (NCBI taxonomy): domain Eukaryota; kingdom Metazoa; phylum Mollusca; class Gastropoda; order Neogastropoda; family Conidae; genus Conus; species Conus betulinus. Next base: position 375,404 of record JADBJO010001696.1, on the reverse strand, counting down.
GTGTTCAATAGCATTAGGTCTAAACAAACGGCCTGAAATACTTGTAGTAAATATAAGCTCTTGTGTACGAGAAGGAGGCTTGTAAAAAAGGACATATCCCTGATTAGAAACAGTAAACCTGGTGTAAACCTGATAAACAGGCATGTCAATTTTTCAACTTCCGACTTTTCTTTGTACTTCACAAGGGGAACAAAGT
>JADBJO010001696.1:355208-367708 GCA_016801955.1 Conus betulinus | reverse complement strand
CTGAAAGAGATTAACAGCATTTTTTATCTGATCTTATATTTGTACGGAAGACGTTTCTGGTACGTTTTAGAAGGTATATTTTAAGAGATGTGTGAAAAGTTTTTGTTTGTGTGTCTTTTGGATGACTTGTAAATCTTTCGTCTCTCTCTCTCTCTCTCTCTCATTCATCGTTCTTATAACGTGGATGACAGCCCTTATATGGCCCTTAGCGGTCGGCTATCACTCGGGCTATAAGCCAACATTACTTTATGCCTTACCTTGTCATTCACCGTTGTTCGCTGGAGGTTGTGTCACTAGGATAACTTATGTGTTCGACCTGACGTTACTGTGAAACAGCAACAGTCTCTTTCATTTTTCACTGATCTTACAATGAATCTTGAAGGTTCAAAATCAGTCTGCTTATGGACTTTGATTAGATGTAAAAAAGTTCACTTATTTTCCTTTTTTTCCTTCTTAGCTTTGTTGGGGATGTTTTGAGTTGCACGGGAAAGCCCTGAAGGCTCCTTATTTCTCTTTAAGTCTTATTACTTTCCTTACCATTCATTCGTGTGTGTATGTTGTCTGGTCTGAGCGTGTCGCACTGTGAAACGCAACGCATTAATTGTGTGTGTGAATGTTGAAGGTGTCAGTGTGCTTATGTGTTTGTTAGATGTAAAAAGTTCGCGCCTCGCGCGCGCGCGCGCGCGTGCGCGTATGATGTTTATATATACCCACTGATTCGATTTCGCTGCGGTAATCATAAAATCATGATAGAAATTGGCAGACGATTTGGAACACCTCACGATGAACGATTCTGTTGGGGACTGCGACCAGAATGACCTTGGTGATAAATTTCATTTCGTAATGAAATGTACCAAATATAAAGACATGAGAAATCAGTTTATACCAAGAAAATTTACATGTATGAAGTCCGTATTCAACTATCGTCCTTTGTGTGTGTGGTGGTAAAAAAAGTGTTCCTAAATTTAGTTACGTTTCTAAAAACCTAGTAAAGTTGTGCAACATTGTATTCAGTGTGTTAATTATGGGGAAATTGTGGATATTTAATTGTTTCATTTGTAATTGTTTGATTTGTTTCAATTCCTCCATACCCCAAAAGGGGTCACAGGATTAAAATCTTTGAATTTCTGTGCGTGCGCGCGCACGCGCTCGCGCGCGCAAGTGTATGTAAATATGTATGTGCGTGTGTATGTGTGTGCGTGCACGTGCGTGCGTGCGTGCGCGCGCGAGCGCGTGTGTTACATCTGTTTCCATAGTCGTTTTGGCATCATTATACAGTAAGAAGGAACAAGGCTGTCAGGTGTAAGGAAGGAAGAACCACTCGAGTGTTGCACACCGGGACAATTTGGACTGGTATTCCAGTTTGACCCACCGGAACAATTTGGACAGGTATTCCAGTTTGACCCACCGGGACAATTGGGACAGGTATTCCAGTTTGACCCACCGGGACAATTGGGACAGGTATTCCAGTTTGACCCACCGGGACAATTTGGACAGGTATTCCAGTTTGACCCACCGGGACAATTGGGACAGGTATTCCAGTTTGACCCACCGGGACAATTTGGACAGGTATTCCAGTTTGACCCACCGGGACATTTGGGACAGGTATTCCAGTTTGACCCACCGGGACAATTTGGACAGGTATTCCAGTTTGACCCACCGGGACAATTTGGACAGGTATTCCAGTTTGACCCACCGGGACAATTTGGACAGGTATTCCAGTTTGACCCACCGGGACAATTTGGACAGGGTATTCCAGTTTGACCCACCGGGACAATTTGGACAGGTATTCCAGTTTGACCCACCGGGACAAAACGGGAAAGGATGCTTTTCCACCACCGCTTTGGCTCATGGAGAGCAAGTGTGAAAGTAGTAGCAGCAGACAGCCCTCTCTGGGTGATCCCCTGGCTGTCTGTTGCCTCCATCTCCCTTTACCCTACACCTTTTCTCCCCCCCCCCCCCCCCCTCCCCTCTCTCTCTCTCTCTCTCTCTCTCTCTCTCTCTCTCTCTCTCTCTCTCTAAGACGTCTTTGAATATTGTTTATGGAGGCATAGGCGACTTTTGTTTCTTGATCAAAAATCGTGGTTGATCAACTAATAGGGTTATGCCGTTTGTCACGGGGCGCCGAGAGAGAGAGAGAGAGAGAGAGAGAGAGAGAGAGAGAGAGAGAGAGAGAGACGAGACAGACAGACGTACAGACAGACAGAGACAGAGAGAGACAGACAGAGGGAGAGTTGGTGGGGTGAGGATAAGAAGGAGCAGGAAAAATAACAGAACTCGAACTGCATAATGAACAAAAATCACACAGGACGTCAATATTAATGAAGTTAGAAACTCGCTTCCAGATTTAAAACAAACGAGATTCACGCATTTCAGAAGAACAAAAGACGAAGCAGCACAAGCTGTGAAGAACATGCTAAACGATTAAAGCCCGGGAATAATTGGAATGACGGTTAACTTCTTTGCTTTTTTTTTCCTTAAATAATTTGCCAGCTTTCTGATCCGCTGAAATATATGAAGGCTTCTATAACAAAGAAATGTTGATTTCATGGTATGTTTCCCCAAGTAAGATCAACCAGGTCTATTGGTTAAAGAAAAAGTGGATGACTACTTTGCAATTAAATACAACTTACACAATTGCACCCACTTATACAACCAACAAAATTACGATGGATTTGCCAAAACATTAAATGAAGACCAAACAGGCCTTCCAGTGGAAAGATATGCTGGGTATAACCTGAAAATAGTGTACAAAATGGCACGCTGTTTAAAGAAAAAAAAAAGCCTATATTACAGATCTTTATAGCCGCAGAAAAGGCATTTGATTCCATGCATTGGAATTACATGAGGAACAAGCCTTCCGTGATTTTGTTCCGTTGAAGACAAGAACAAATACAGTTGTTCATTTTATAGGTCTAATCAATATAAAACCATATGCAATTGTAAATACGACGTGTCTTCGGGGTTTCCGATAACCTGATGAATCCATCAAGGTGACCAAGTATTTGTACACTGCATGGAGTAACTTGCTCGCAGAATAAGGGGAGACTGACAAATTATGAGCATGAAAGTATCAGATACCGAGTTACAATGAGCCAGTTTACAGACAATGCATCTGACATGCAAGGAGATAGACACTCTGCTGAAAAAAAAGAAGAAGAAAAAAAAACTGTTTTCACAAGCTAAAAAAAAAAAAAAAAAAAAAAAAAGCTTCGAAGATGTTTTCAGCCTAAAAAAACTATTTTTTAAAAAAGATCGGAATGTATGATAAGGGCAAAAGTAAAATTTAAAAATCGTAGATTTTTTTTCAGATAATGAACGACTTGGAACCGCTAAAAGTGTAGGTGCTGGGACTCGGGTTTACAAATTGTTTATCCCATATACAGAAAAACAGACGTAGCCGATACGTTCACGGGAGGGAAGAACGCGCTTCGAATTTGGTCAAAACGGGCGCTAACTCCTGTAGGTAAAGTCGTAGTGTTCCAGTCCTGTCAGACTTGTTTATTTGTGGTTATTGCCACAAAAAAAAAAAAAAAAAAAAAAAAAACACCCGATAAAGAAACAACACACCAAACTGTATGTTTTGAATTCGTTAAGGATTAAAAGGGAGATAAGGATGAAAAGGGAGATAGATTAAGGGAAAACTATGCAGCTCACTGCGTTGAAAATGAGGAAAAGAAAACTAAACACAGAGGCTTTTATGCAAGCAGTAAAATCATGATGATCAAAAACGTGTCAAAAATACAAAGTGGATAACAATTTTGTTGACACTTTGTCGGGGTAAAGTAGTTCAGTATACGATGGTTCAAGGAAATCGATAAACAAAACATGCAAAAATATTTATAAGGATGGTTAAAATATTAGGACAGTCAGAATTTTCGCTCTTGTTTTGATAACAATGGACAGATACCCGCAGAACCCATCTTTTTATGACGTGGATAGCGTAGGGGTGTTCTATTTGGGGACGCTTTTGGCTGAAAACACTGTCTTTGACGTCATACAATCCTTACAAAATAATGAGCCGAGTAGTAAAATTGCCTTGATTATCTTGGTTGCCTTCATGCTATAAAATTTTTTGCCAGAAGAAAGAAATATGCGATAAGAAAACAGCTTAAAGACGGAACACCCAAACCGTTACACATCATAATTAATTTTAGTAAAGGATAAAACATTCAAAACAACATACCATTGAATGAACTTGAAATTCTTACCATCAAAAATTTCTTTCAGTGGGAATTCAAATTAAAGAATAAACCAAAATGAAAAGAAATAAAATGTTTTTCAACTAGAATTCGCCACAATATCTTAGTTTCAAATATAAATTTTCATAAGAAAATGACTTTGTTCCAGAACGATCATTGCGACTTGTGTGATATTGAAAAGAGACATGCTAGCAGGTTCCTGTGGTTTTTGTACGATTATCAAGAATTCAGGAAGAATTTAGAAACCCAGTCGAAAAACAAATGTATTGAGTCAGACCCATCTTTTTATATCGAACTTGGTTTAGTAGTAATAGCAGTAGCAGTGGTGGTGGTGGTACTAATAGCAGTAGTAGTGGTAGTAGTAGTAGTAGTAGCAGTAGCAGTCGTGGTGGTGGTGGTGGCAGTAGTAGTAATAGCAGCAGCAGCAGCAGCAGTGGTGGTGGTGGTAATAGTAGTAGTAGTAAAGTGGGCGTAGTAGTAGTACTAGCAGCAGTCGTGGTGGTGGTGTTAGTAGTAGTAGTGGTGGTGGTGGTAATGGTGATGCTAATAGTAGTAGTAGCAGTGGTGGTGGTGGTGCTAGTAGTAGTTGTAGTAATAGTGGTGGTGGTAGTAGTAGTAGTGGTGGTGGTGGTGCTAGTAGGAGTTGTAGTAATAGTGGTGGTAGTAGTGGTGGCGGTGATGGTGATGCTAATAGTGGTGGTGGTGGTGCTAGTAGTTGTTGTAGTGGTCGTGGTGGTAGTAGTGGTGGTGGGGTGGTGGTAGTGGTGATGGTGGTAGTAGTAGTAGTAGGTACTGACAATACAACGGGACAGATTAAATTTTGGGTTTCATATTGTTATGGGCAAAGTTTTTTTTTTCTTTTAAATGTATTCATTTGTGTGTGTGTGTGTGTGTGTGTGTGTGTGCGCGTGTGCGTGTGTGTGTGTGTGTGTGTGTGTGTGTGTGTGTGTGTGTGTGTGTGTGTGTGTGTGATAATTATTCATCAAAACGTAGAAGTAGTTATGTAAAGCCTAGACTACTTATATCTATTAGCGAATTCACATACATGTACACCGTAGAGAAGCACATTTACTGGATGAAAATGATATGATTTTAAGTTTTTAAAAAATGGCTACTTTACCATATACACTACGCACAGATCTGCATATTTGCCACAACACACTGCACCAGTTTCATAGTTATTCTTTTCTGCTGTAGGCTTACTACGACATTTCTGTTGGTATTTCCACGTCACATATCGACATGGACTTTTACACCCCTTTCGTTACATTTCAACCTAGGATGCTACAGTTTTGAGAAATGTAGCCGCATTGTTCACTTTTTAACCCATAGGGAAAATGCGAAAAAGTACTCCCGTTGTTTTACTATTGTGATTTTGTTCGGTTGGTTTTTTTTTTTTTTTTTTTTTTGTTTGTTTTTTTTTGTTTTTTTTGTTTTGTTTGTTTTTTTTTTTCTTTCTTTCTTTCTTTCTTTCTTCTTTCTTTTGTTATATTCTTTGTGTTATATACTTTGTGTGTGTGTGTGTGTGTGTGTGCGCGCGCGCGCGCGCGGCGCGCGCGCTCGCGAGCTCCCCCCGCCCTCCATCCCCCTGCGCGCACACACGCACATATACATACTTCAAATTTGTTTCGTTTGCTGACATTATTATCTCTACACAGCTTATCAGCCCGTTCTATGCACGTTCATGTTTTTGCCGGTTTCTGTTGGCGGGTCTCACATAGAAATCAAACAGAAGTGATTTCATTTCATTTGGAATGTTGATAATGCCAGATGTCACGATACATATTGCTGGAAGCTTTTTTCCATTTTCTCTTGCCATTGGAGGAGAAGCTTGTTTCGAATAAAATCTATTTTGGTTCGAGACAATGATTTTGAGTGATTCGTGATGATGTTTTGTAAATGAACCGTTGCCTTTGAATTCTGTGGGTATGCAACATGAACAAATGTGCCTCTCAGGAATGAAATGTTATATCTGAGACACGAACGAAGAGGCAGAATTTCAAGATATTAGATACATCATGTACGGAAGAGAAGACTACATGTTACAGCCTAATATCTTAATGGCTCGTTTCTGTGATGAACAAAGTGGGTTTAGAATTTTTGAGACGCATTCATCTCGTACAACCTGAACATTAGTCAAAACAAGCCTAAATAAAAGCAAATGAAGTGTTCGTTTGGAGTTTCCCTTTCAGAAAGGGTTGATCTATGCCAGCTGAAACACGACACAGAATACTTATTAAACAGGATTATGGATTTTGTTGTGCAAGGAAAGATTTTCATCACTGATAATGCTTATCATTTTATGTCTTGTTACTTGCTTAACGATATTACCTTCATATCATTTCTAATTTATTTTTTCTTTCACGGTTTTTTTTTTTTGTTTGTTTGTTTTTTTTTTGGGGGTGCGCATACTAACATAGATGTTTGTCTTTTTAGGATGAACAACCATACGGTTCGAATCACGTCAGTTTTTCTATTGATGTCATACTGGTAGTTAAGTGATTATCTTTATCATTAGCAAATAAATCACGCTTCGCGAAAAAAAACAGAGTGAGCACAGTCTGTCAAACAGGATCTGGAAAAAAACGATTCTGTATTTTTGTCAATGTCGTTAGTTTTAAGCTTTCCTAGCAATATATCGTGATTTAGCAACTCGAAGCTTTTGTTAAATCAATAACACTACGCTCAATGTCTTTCTGTTGTTTGAATATCTCAGCCACGAATCTGTGATTCGAATCTGTAAGCCGTTTCACATGGATATAGTTTCCTAAATCCTGATTGACTGACATACAGGAGTTGATGTTCCTCAGTGGAGGTTGACAGATGACACTGGGTATGACCTTCTAATGGTCTGGAGTTGAAACGCAGCAGCGCGAATCGGTCAAAACTCGTTGGAGTCATTCTTATTTCATTTCTGATGTGCAAAGGAAGAATGTTTGCATGTTTCAAAACCAAGAAATAATCGAGAAAGAAAAAGACAAAGACAAAGCTGACGAAGAACAAGAACAAAAAGAAAGTGATGAACAAGAAAAGGAAGGAGAACAAGAAAACTAAGATTAGAAAAGTAGTTACAGACTCAGAATCAAAAACTTACTTACTTACTTACTTACTTACTTACTTACTTACTTACTTACTTACTTAGAGAGAAAACTAAGAACATGAAAAAGAGAAACAAGAACAAGAAGAACAAGACAAACAACAACAAATTGACACTGGAAGACGAAAATGAAACAGAAGAACGATAAAAAGAACAACAAGAAATACAAGAAAAGGTATAAAGGAGAACCAAGGAGAAGAAAGAGAAAAAAAGAAGAAAAATAAAGTCGACAGGCAGAGGAAAAAAAAAAAACAGAATACAAGAAACAGGAAACACAGAGACTCAAAATAGTGAAAGCGAGGAAAAAAAACAAACAAAAAACGAAAAAAAAAAAAAAAAACAACAGTAAATACCAACCGGAAGGACACACGGGAGAGCGCAGGCGCCTGCAAATCAGGACGGAATCTGAATCCCCTTTTGCATCTGCATTAAGATTTTATGGGTTCACCTTTTGAGCCACATTCGATCTTTGTACTAAGCTTCGCTTAAATCGGTTCGCTAGTTTTCACGTCATGTTGCTGACAAACCAACGAACAAACAAACAAACAAATGAATAAACAAACCCAACAGACACGGAAGAGAACAAATTTCTCCTAAGCGTTGTGCAGCCGAGAGAAAGACAGTCGGATCTTGTACACAACGGCTGCCGCACCAAAGAATCGACCCCAGCCTAAAATTCGCCGCTACACGAATCCAGGCGGATCCTCGTGTGACTGGTACCCGGTGGATACTGACACTAATTAATCCCGCAAAAAGAAATCCTGGCATGGAGACCGCCCTGAAACGTGAAGCTGGGAAGGGAGGATACGAGACCTTGGAAGGGTTAATTAGTTGTCTGTCTCAATTGACGTTTTCCCTTAGCTGTCGTTTTCTCAAACCAAGAGTGAAAAATGTGGCCAATCCAGAGGTGTCCGGGGGCTTCAGTGCATGCATGTGCGTGTGTGTGGGGGGAGGGAGTGGCGGGGAGGGGGGGAGGAATGGAAGAGGAGGGGGGCGGAAGGAGAGTGTTTTTTTGGGTAAATAAGGATGCTTTCTGCTTGCACTTGTTTACGTCCGTCTACGTGAGTTCGTAGGTACGTATGTGCGTAGTGTGTGTGTGTGTGTGTGTGTGTGTGTGTGTGTGTGTGTGTGTGTGTGTGTGTGTAGTGTGTGTGTGTGTGTGTGTGTGTGTGTGTGTGTGTGTGTGTGTGCGTGCGTGCGTGCGCGTGCGTGCGTGCGTGCGTGCGTGCGTGTGTGTGTGTGTGTGTGTGTGTGTGTGTGTGTGTGTGTGTTCAAATTGTCCGGGATGAACGTAAACGTGGGACTGGGAACCCCTTTTGAAGCGACACATTCTACATCAGCGTGCAGAAGCCTTTCAAACGACCCCGCACGAAGAACACTGTACATTAGAGACAGGAGAGGAAGACCCCGAGGAGAAAGGTTCGTGCATCTTTCATCAATGACCGGTCCCTCTCCAGCAGTGTTTATGGGAAGGCAAGACTTGGAGGCCACAGCGAAGACGATGATGACCACCAGAAAATCGTTCGTTTCTTCTTCCCTGTTCCTGGTCGGTTCCTCTCTCTTCTTCTTCTGCGTACGCAGGCTGATACTCCTGCGTACACTCCCTGTATAGACAGGCAAGGATTAATCCCATCTACCCAACAAAGGGAGTGGAGTTTTGTGTGTATAGCCGTTCTTTTATCTCGCCATTACATTAAGGCAGCCATTCTCCAGCTTCGGGGAAACCAAGTCGGTTCGACCCGTGGTCACGGATGCCAGCTGGTATTGGATTAAGGAAGAGACATTAGTGGTGGTGGTGGTGGTGGTAGTGGTGGTGGAGGGGGAGGCGGTGGTCGTGGCCTGGGTAATGGCTGGATTATATTTATGTGCGGATAGAAATGGGAACGCTAAAATGCTGGAAGGGAAAGTTCTCGGAAAGTGGACGGGCCAGTGGAAGGGAACGGGGAGGGTGGGGGGTAGGAGGCGAGGATGTTGTATGGTTTTCGCTTCATAGTTGCAGGATGCTGAGGCGGGAGAAGGATGGGGGGGGGGGGGGGGGGGGGGGGGAGGGACATGGGGGGAAGGGAGAGAAGGGGGGGGTCGACATGATGGGGGGAAGGAGGGGAGGAAGAACGGGGTCTCTCTCTCTCTCTCTCTCTCTCTCTCTCTCTCTCTCTCTCTCTCTCTCTCTCTGTCTGTCTGTCTGTCTGTCTGTCTGTCTGTCTGTCTCTCTCTCTCTCTCTCTCTCTCTCTCTCTCTCTCTCTCCTGTCTCTCTCTCTCTCTCTCTCTCTCTCTCTCTCTCTCTCTCTCTCTCTCTCTCTCTCTCTCTTCTCTCTCTCTCTCCTTGAACGGTAGATTGACCTTCTGCACATGGTATATAATCCCTGCATTGACCTACGAAAGACAATGGTTTACACGCTCAACAACAAGACATCACGACAATTACCCTCACCACAAGACATCACGACAAAGGAATCTTGATGAAATCAACCGAAAACCTTGATTGAAAATCACCGAAAACCTATATGTTGGATAGATATGTTGAAAATATGTTCTCCAATGCCAAAAGGCTCTCCGTCCTATGAAAGCAGCAGCGACAGTTAAAGGCACTGAATAGCGCATCCCTACGGACTGTATCTCTCAGTCGTACTCAGTCTGACTGATTACGGATTAGAGCTTACAACATTGTCCATGAGCAATTTCTTAAATTCAAAAATCGAATTTAAAATAAAGCAAAATGAGAGACTGATCTTGGGAACTGCGATACCTGCTTGAGCTTCCTTCGACGCAGGCAAGACACAAGCTAGAAATGTGAAGCATATTTCTGAGCACCCGAAAACCTTCCAAACCCGCTTCATGAGGCGGTCGAGGAAACAAAGGCACACGTCTAGGACGTTGAAAACCGTGGATGGGACTGGCAGAAGACAAAATGCAGCTTAAGTGCCAGTAGATAGATATCAAAGGAAACCGAAGGAATGCGAAAAGTACCACTTCAAACACCTCTACCAAATTACCATCGCTCCAGAGCTTGAAAGACACTGTCGAAAATGGCCAGAAGGCAAAACCAACGCAGAAATCCACATGCAGGTGAAAAAAAAAAACTCGGCTTTATAGAAAATACTGATAAATACACTGAGGGTTCTGCCACAAAGATCAGTCAGGCTAGCGAAACACTGTTAAGCAAAATGGCCGAACAATCCAGGAAGACAATGGTGCACGCAGTTTTATGACGTCATGTCTAGCAAAGGAGGTAGGAGAATGGACACAAGCACTCCATCGGCTCTCAGCTACGGACCAGCTTAGAACTCAGGAATCCATTATACCAGCTGACTTGATGAACCTGCTTCAGAAGGTGGACGGTGAAACGGGAAGCCCTGCTTGGCATGCAGTGACGTGCAGCCTCCCAGTGGAAAGACCTCATATGGATGTACTGCCCCGGACACGCAGGTGTCAGAGAAAACGTTATAAGCAGACATACTGGCAGGCAAGACAACGATAAGAGCTGAATCATACCTGGGCCAGTTTGATGTGATAGCAAATCTAAACAGTTACCTCAACAAACAATACCAAAGCCACGATACCACAGGCTATCGTTCAGAGCTCCGCATCAAGAGGAAAAAAGTAGCTGCACACGCAGATTTAAAGGAAGAGCGAGAAAAACCCACCAACCAAACAAACAGAATAATCTCAAAACTAACACTGCAAAGACTTTTACAGACCTTTCTAATGGCAAACACGAATGACCACACACACTTCAGCTGAGATAAGACTTTTGATCTCTAAGACTCCCTGCTGTAAACATAATGTGCACTGGTAAGTATGCGTCAGTGAAACGATGCAATGCCACACCGACTATCGCTTCGGTTGCTGTAAACTCAAGTTCCATTTCAAAGCCAAACTAAAGAACAGAGGACCCCTCAGGAAAAAAAAGCTCAATGTTGACAAAATTCCAGTCAGCTGAAACGGAAGCGGAATTCCAGGCAGGCCTATAGTCGGGTTTTGAAGTTGCAATGCATCCCTAGGACCCCTGTCCTGAAACTCTTTGGGAACAATTGAAAACTGCCGTTCTGCAAACATCTGCGGAAATCCTTGCGTTCACTTCAAGGAAGAACGAAGACTGGTTCGACAGAAACAATTAGGAAGTTCAAGAATTGGCGGCCAACAAGGGATCCACTCACCAGGCTCACCTGCCTCAGCTGTCTTGTCCTGAGAAGAAAGCTGCCTTCTGTCAAACATGCAGCAACCTCCAGCGCAAGCTTCGAGAGATCCGGAATGAGTGGTGGAGCAACCTTGCCGAGAAAAAACTCAGCTGTGCGCAGACACTAATGACCTCAGGGGGTTCTGTGGAGCCTTAAAGGCAGTGTACTCTCCTGCATATCAAGTTCAGAGTCCCCTGCGCAGCTCAGAAGGTCACGCACTTCTCACAGATAAGGCATCTATCCTAAGCCGTCGGATGGAGCACTTCCAGGCTCTCTTCAGCGCTAATCGCCCAATACACGAGTCAGCAATTGTCTGCATTCCCCCCACAGCCAGTAAGAGCGCAACTGGATGAGTTGCCCACCATCGAAGAAGAAACCACCAAAGCCATAGAGCAGCTGATGAGTGGTAAGGCTGCAGGAAGCGATGGAATTCCACCAGAGGATTGAAAGCATGAGGGCACAGTGTTACATGCATGTGCTCTTCATCTGTTTCTGGATGCAGGGCAAAAACACCACAGGATCTCCGCGATGCAGTCATCATCACCCTGTACAAGAACAAAGAGGGAAGATCAGGCTGCTCTAACTACTGGGGGATTACTCTGCTCTCCATTTCAGGGAAAATCCTTGTGAAGACGTTGCTGAATAGACTGGCCCCCACCATCGCTGAAGTCCACCTCCCAGAGAACCAGTGTGACTTCGGAGCCAACAGGAGCACTACAGACATGGTGTCTGTTTGCAGGCAAGTACAAGAGAGGTGCTGGTAGCAAAACAAAGGACAACATGTAACATTCGTCGACCTAACCAATGCATTCGACACTGTAAGCAGAAAAGGGATGCGGCAGATCATGGAATGACTCAGCTGTCCTCCAAAGTTCCCCAGCATGGTTATCCAGCTGCACAAAGATCAGCGTGGCCAAGTCAGATTGAACGGTGACCTCTCAGAGCCCTTCCCTGTCATCAACGGTGTCCTGAAACCGACTCTCTTTACCATATACTTCAGCATGATGCTTAAACAAACCACT
>JADBJO010001696.1:320208-345208 GCA_016801955.1 Conus betulinus | reverse complement strand
CGATAATAATAATCATAATCATAATCATAATCATAATAGTGATGAGAATGATGATCATCCTGACAGATAAAACCAGCGGCAGTGGCCAGCACTATTTGGATGTGTTTTCATGACAGGCATTACCATACAGTTTCTCAAGGTACAATGACTGCGCAGTTCCTTAAGAAAGTACACGGCAGCAGAACACATGCGCGCGCGCGCGCGCACACACACACACACACACACACACACACACACACACACACACACACACACACACACACCAGAGGGACGAATGGGAAGGGGCTGTTATGAGCAATTCTGATGTGCCGACGCGACGCCTACCGTTCCACCCAAACTGCAGTTCACTTGGAATTTCTGTCAAGACAAAAGAAAACCCTGTTATGACAACATACCTAAACGAATAGACATGAATGAACTAGTACAAGTTAGTTGACTACATGTTGGAGAAACCGCCGTGTCTCCGATTCTTTTGTGGCCTTGTGGTTTTGTAATACCCTCTCACAAAGTGCGATCATCATTGCTTTCTGTATGTAGATTCCATAAAGGGTGTGTGTGTGTGTGTGTGTGTGTGTGTGTGTGTGTGTGTAGTAGAGATAGGATGTTGGAAACTTCATGACAGACTGTGCCGAATATCATCTTACACTGGACCCAAATTGAAGGGATGGAAAGGATGGCAAGGAAGTTGGAGAGAGCTCTGTTAAACGGCTGTCCTGCTCGTAGCGCCGTTGGTATATCGGACCGAGGTGGTAAGAATTGATAAGGAAAGGACTTATGATGATGGCGTGGAACAGTTATCCTGTGTGACAGACTGACGTCGGGAAGGGAAGGGAAGGAATTTAGATGTTTAAATCATCGGAATATTGACATACATGCTTTGCAAGTCGACTGTTGCGACGATAGTACACACCACCATGAAATTTGACGTAAGCGAAAGAAGAAAAAAAACATAAAAACATAAATAAATAAATAAATAAATTGTAAAATGACAGGACCCTGAAGACCAATTCACACTGTTTCGATGAAACTCGGGCGGAAGGGTGGGGGAGGGGAGGGGGGTCTCTGTACCGTAATTTACAAATAAAGTTGTCTTATCAAGGTGTGTTATATATATGATCAGTACGCATATGGGCATAGATTAGGCGGCAGAAAAAAAAAAGACAAAGTGGCGGCCATTCAAATTTAAATGGTCATTTCGCCATTTTCTACGGTCAGTAGATCAGTGGGCCGCTGGTCACTGTGTTGTGGTGAAGCAGAATAGGTCTCCGCTATGACAGACTGTACCGAGCGGAGCGCGATCAGTCAGGCCTACAATCTTTTCACCCAAACCAGGAAATCCTCGTCGACCATTATATTAGAAATGGACTCGTCCTTACCACCACTCTACTTTGCTTGTACCTGTCCACGGCTTGAAGGTGAAGGACGTCTGATCTTTGAGTATTGACCACATGCTGCCTTCAAAAAGTTTGGCGATGCCATGTCTCCTGCTCGACGAGACAGAGATGGAGATTCCAGCAAAGTCATCCTGGCAGACACGCTCTAAACCAATGACCTCCACTATCATCGCTTAGCGTATAGATTTTTTTTTTTTTAAACTTAGATTGAAAAAGAAGTTTAAGTCAAGACTGTCGATAGTTGTTCAGAGTTACAAACGTTTTGGCGGTTGTAGTCCCTGATTGTGACGAGAGGGCGCTGTGAGGTAGCTGACCATGGCATGAGACTGACTTCTGGAATAAATCGTATACTTTTCAAGCTTGGCCTGCATGTGGTATATGCCGCGAGTGAGAGCTATTAACATGGTGACAGCGCAATAGTGAACCCACTGAAATCGTTAAGTTGATTAGATCATTGGAACCATCATGGCTGACATGCCAGGTCAGTTTCGTTTGCCACCGGTTTTTGATGTGACTGACGATAATCTGGCAGAAATATTTCGTACGTGGCGAAGAGAAGCAGAGTTTTATTTACTAGCATCAGAAGCATCTACTTGCCTATGCCTGTGGCAATACAGATTGCTGTTATTCTACACTGTGATGGTGTTCAAGTACAGGAGGCGTACGAGCATTTCATATTTTGAGGGGTTGATGACAAACATGACCCTGAGAAGTTATTGCAGAAACTTGTGGAATACTGTACACCTATATCTAATGAAGTCATGGAAACTTCTCGATTTTGAAACCAGGCGCACGCCTATCGTGAACCATTTGACACTTTCCTTACAGATCTAAGATCACACACGCAAGCCTTTATAACTCGGTGACGCAAAAAAAAACATGCATGTTACGACATAAAATTATTTTTCTCCACAACAGGAATGACGCAAGAACTGCTTCTGCAGGAAGGACTTTAGATCTGCAGCGCGCAATTGAAATCGTAAATATCAAGAAATGACGTCAAAACAGAAACATGAAATATCAGGAACGCATGTTGGCAAAGTTGCTAAGAATGGTGCAGGCCGAAACACTGCAGATTTATCACTAAGACACATAGGCCGCAACCAAAGCGCATCATTCAAGACTGCAAATTTGGTGGTAAAAAAAACATGAAGCCATCAAAACAAAATGCCCTGCATGGGGAAATAGTGCAGAAAGTGCAATGATAAAATCACTTCCAAGTCAAATGCGGCAGCTATATACATGCTATGGAGGAATCGGATCCACAAGTTGACAAAATAATGGTGAAAATGACAGGAGCTCGAACATCAGAAAAGAAAGGATGCCTGACAGCAGTCATACGCATCAATGAATGTGACGTACGATTTCAGCTAGACAGTGGTGCTGATGTGAACACTATTATCTGTGAGAAATATGTGGACAAAAATCAACTGAAGCCCACCCAACAGAAGCTTACAATGTTATAATGGTTCTGTGTTGACCCAAATAGGAGAGGCAATCCTAGACGTCTGCAATCCGAGAGAAGTGTCCTGTGTTCATGTGCATTTCACCGTAGTGAACGACAGTCTCACATGTCTCGTTGGTGTGGAAGCCATCCAGTAACTGGGATTGATAACTGTGAACAAACGTGCGTTTGTTGGACAGCTGCATCCCCAGACCGCACGCAGGATTTGGCCTTGGGCGACCTAGGAGAAGCAAAGCTGACATTCAGACCAGATGAAAAGCCTATGGTATTACATTGTCGACGCATTCCTTTTGCTCTTCAAGATGAGGTCCGTCAAATGATAGAAGAACTTGTAGAAAGAGGCGTGCTGACACGTATGGAGGAATCAACACCTTGGGTCAGCCAGATGGCAGTTACCAGGAAGGAGTCGGACGGGTCATTGCGAATCTGCATAGACCCCCAGCCACTGAATGATGAGGCACTGATGCGTGAACACTTCAGAATGCCAACTCTGGATGATGTGTTGCCCATATTACACAATGCCAAGGTGTTTACAAAGCTCGACGTCAAGAAAGTCTCTGGCATGTTCGCCTGGATAAGGTTACACCTTTTGGGCGAGACAGATGGTGTCAACTTCCTTTGGCCGAGCAGGCAGACTTCACTCATTACGGTACCCCAGCTAAAATTGTCTCTGACCAAGGCCCCCCATTCACCTCCACCTCATTCAAGCAAATTGCTAAGGAATGGTGAATTACTCATACAGTCATCACCACATTGTCCCCAATCCAACGGTAAAGCAGAAGCAGCGTTTAAGACAGTGAAGCAGATGTGGTGACAATCAGTATTCAGCTCTCCTGGAGCCCTTCAACACTCCACAATAAGACACAGGTCTGACTCCAACAGAAATTATGTTCGACCAGCTGACTAGAAGCAAGATAACAGCGGTCACCAGCAAACCCATCTCGGCGAAGGGAAGGGAATGGCAAGAGCAAGACAACGTCCGGTAAGCACTCCTATGACAAACGGGCATGAGACCTTGTCCCTCTCAGCTCTGGACACCCAGTTTTCTACCAGCACCTCCCAGGACAACGATGGAAAAGAGGAATAGTGAGTGGTACGTGGAGATAATGAACGATCATGCACAATAGGTGACAACGGTGGTGTGTATAAGAGAAACAGAAGACTGTTCCGACCTACATGTATCCCAAATTTTTCCCTAAACCCAGACTAACTTATCCCTGATCCCAATCCACCACCCTGGACACAAACCCTACCAGCCTGCACCCCTGCCACCCCCAGATCCCACGCAGACACACGTACCTGATGATGAATGGTTGGCTCCTGCACCTGATGAGACGCCTGCTGATGGTGATGTGCCCGAAACCACTCCATACCGCCAATGTGTAGACGATCCTCCCGTTTCAGCCTCAACACCGCATTCCCAACATACCCAGCGAAAACCAGTTTGGATGGATGATTATGAAACTGACTTTGATGTGTTTGAGGAACAGACTGATTTTACTGACTTCTGATGTGTTTAGCTTGACAGAATGTTCTACTAATCTGTTTTTGCAGATAATCCTAACATTTTTTTCTTGTTTTTTGTTTTTTGGTTTGTTTTTATTTTTGAAGATTTTGCCGTGAAGGCTAGCACTGAGAGACAAGATGGTTTACAGTGACTATTGATAGATTTACATTTTTCTGTCAGGTTGAACAACTGACAATTTTGCATGCGCCTGTTATAGCATTATGGAACTTGTTACAGTGAAGGGAGCCGTTTGTATTTCATTTCTTCATAACATTTACTGAAGCATGACTACCTGTTGAGTTAGCATCGCTCTCTTGCCTTTTGTTTTATGTCTTGAAATAATGATAGTCTATAGATACTCGTGTGTATGTATTTGAATACTAACTATGTGTCTGCCAGGATAGCAATTTTGCAAAGGACTGTTAAATTGGAAACAAGAAAAAAGTTAAATGATCATCTTCCAGGACAGCAACTGGATGCAAAGGACTGTTTGATCAGAAGCAAGAGTTCGATTTAACTATATGTCTACCGTTGGGGTCATGTTAATCTGCCCCTGTCTCATTGTGCCCCCGTCTAATTGTGCCCCCAAAATGTGCAATCCGTCTCATTGTCCTCCGTCTCTGTGCCCCCGTCTCATTGTGCCCCCAAAATGTGCAATCCGTCTCATTGTCCCTCCGTCTCTTTGTGCCCCCGTCTCATTGTGCCCCCGTCTGTGTGGATACTGTCTCTCTCTATATATATATACTTTTGTTTTTTCTCTCTTTATTTTTAATCTCCAACACAGGCAATAGTCATGGTAGCAACTTTTCATGACCAGGAAGGAATTAATGTTGGGGATGTCATGTAACTCGGTGTACGACAAAGCGTCCAGCAAGCCGGCTTTGTGATTTAGTTCTTCTGTTTTTGTTGCCGTGACTTTGCTGATGGTTATTTTTGAGTCTGGGTAGATCTGCTGTAAACTTAACACAGTTGTGGCGAAACCCTTGGTGACTGTATCAGCACTATTGTCTTTAAGGTCGTTATGCCCGTGTGAAGCACTATGGCGTCTGGACTCTGATCTGTGTTTCTGTAGTTTTTTTTTTTCCTGTCAGTATTTACACTGTTTGTTGTTCTCTTTGTAACATTCAACCCATAGGAATGACCAGATCTGTTTGCGTCCACATTTTTCACGGTGGAGTCATGGTAGATGATGATTTGGGGAGACAGGCGTTGTTCTTGATGCCCTTCCGGTGAAATGTTATTGCTGTGATCTGAGGTAGATGTTTCACTATCAGAGTCACTGCTCTCAGCTGCTCTCTACATCTTTTTTTTTTTCGGCGCGCGCGCGTGTGTGTGTGTGTGTGTGTGTGTGTGTGAGTTTTCCATTTGTCCACAATGATTGGAGTTATGCTCCGTATTTCGCTCTTTGCTGCATGTTTCTTGCTGTCTTTTTTAGTAGGGGGCTCGTCATCACAAGTATGACGTTTCGCTGTGGTGTTCTTTGTAGAAGGGACAGATGAGGAGTCTGAGGCTCTGCTGGTTGTCACCCGGGAGTTTGGAGTGTTCTGGGTGTGTAGAGGCTTGATGTCTCGACAGTCAGCGGTGTAGGCCGATGGACATGGGTTGTGTGGGGGCCAGGAATGGAAACATCCTGGTGGTTTTTTTTCAAAGGAGTGGTCAAAACTCTCGATTCTCTATTGCCGCTTCAGGGGGTCAGAGAGTCATGTGGGGTGGTTTTCTTCCCGAAAATCGATTTCAGTCAAGGCTTCAGTGTTGTGGAGAATTTGTCATTCTCTTCATCTATCTGTGTTGAAGTCTCCTCAGTGCTTGGTCCGCTCGGTTCACTGTGTCGTTTGTTTTCTTTTTTCATTTGTCTTCTAAAGACTGAAGCTTCGAAAAGCGTTCAAAATTTGAGCAACAAGTTCTTGATTTCTTTGAAGATGTGGAAGCTCCGCAATGGAGGTAGCTAGATTCTGAATAGAAGATTCCAAGTTCCGAAACTGAGAGGTGGCTGTTTGATGTTGTGGTTTTAGAATTTGTTCCACAATTTTTTTGGTTGCAAGTTGCTGCGTCATCTGTGAAAACGTGTTTCGTGGAGAATGTGTTCTTCAATTTTTTTTCATCTTGAAATATTTTCTTTGAGATAGGATGAAAATGCATATTTGGGAAGGTGGAAGTTCTAAAGTGTTTTCCCTACACTTTGGAGAAGTTTGTTTATATACTTAAGCACTTGCACATTCACACACATGCACTCTACCGTACCGGGTCAGTCCAGACACTGGCTTGGGGGTTTCGTCAGTATTCTTCTCCAAGCCCTTCAATGGCACTAACTACGTTGTCAGTCTGAGTCTCTTACAGTGTCAAAGTGCCCGAGTCTGGTTATCGTACCGTAAAAGCCGTCCTTAACGTCGTTACCGTCTACGGCTGTTCTGTCGCAGTGCTAGGGCAAAACTCTCTCCTAAGAACTGGAGGCCCTAGCACTGGTCTGTCACTAGTATCACTGTCAGCACGACATAGCTCCTTTAATTTAACCTTTACCGTGCTTCCTGGGTCTTCCATAACCCAGTGACTCAATAAAAAACATCATACCTTATGAACAGATAGAGATATGCTAACGAAATCTTAGGAATTTGACAACGCTCTCAATAACCGTTGATCACAGAAATTGCATGTACGGGCTGAATCAATTATCAGCGTAATTAGTCGCGGTTCCCCCAGGACCAACACATTAATGGGTCGCACGTGACCCGCGTCATCGGGCGGTGAGGAATAAGCTGCTGAAGTGCTCATTATCAGGTGTGTGTCTTATAAGACCCGCATGATCTGAAAAGGGATAAGCAATTGGGATGAGCACGGAAAAGCCTCTACAAAATGTATGGGTCTTTGGCGAGCCGCACGATCGGATCTGTGTAGTCGAAAGCGTCACCCGTTAAAGGTTATCAACTAACTACAAGTTAGCCAGTCCGCCCTCTTCGAGCCCATATATCGTAGGCTACTCTTGGACTTCGTCTGCTTGTTTACCTGACTGTCGGTGAACACTTCTCTGAGCTCGCCTAAGTACACATAATCCATGCGTCACCACAGTTCTGTGCGGGAATGGTGTACTGATCTTGAGCACTCAGAAAATTTTTAAGGCATTTTTCGTTCCTTGAGTGTGTTTCCGGGTGATGCAAGCCGTGGTTGTTTCTTGTTCTTTTCGATCGTCAACGTCAGGTTCTTTGTTTCCTCTGTCATCAACATCGTCATCAACATCTATGACTTTCTTGAACAACATTACAACATTACATTACATTCTTGAACTACATACAGTTTATGGTCTTTTTCGGTTGCCTTCCTCGATGCCATTCTTTTGATTTTTCAGCACATTTCTGACAAGGATTAAGGGCGATTTTTAGTCGTGTGTGTGTGTGTGTGTGTGTGTGTGTATGTAGGTGAGGGTAGGAAGTGATGAAATAATCACAACAGAATGATGTTTTAGACTTTACTTCTCTTGATATCTCTGTCATGATGTAATTTTTTTCTTTTAGCATCGACACAATGATGTCACTCCACTTTTTGACGTAAACTGTACAATCTCGCCCCTTGAAAAAAGACAAGCCACTTGAAGTATTGGAGTATGTTTGCTTCTATTGTTCATTTTGCCTTTCCACATCAATCTCTCTCTCTCTCTCTCTCTCTCTCTCTCTCTCTCTCTCTCTCTCTCTCTCTCTGTGTGTGTGTGTGTGTGTGTGTGTGTGTGTGTGTGTGTGTGTGTGTACGACCTGCCCACGAATTTAACCTAGTAGTAATTTGGAGAAATCAGAAGAAGCTGCGAGTCCACTCTGTCTGGGCAAACGAGCAATGGAACATGTCCTTAGTTCATGCTGACTAAGGGAAGCTACACAGGAAGAGACAACCAAGAGTTTTGAAGATTGTACATGCGGTTAGCACTGCCGGAGAAGTCAAAACGCCACCAGAAGCTCACCAGCGACGTTCCACACGGCAGAAGGCCACACTATGTATGGTCTGGACTAACTGTGATATATAGAGCGTGGAAGCGTGGCGTACTGGACGGACTGAACATCTGGAAGAGCGACATGAGAATGGTTATAATACTTCACTCATATTCATCGAAACAAATGATTCTGACAGAAGTCCCGGTGCAACATAAAGGCGGATTACAGCAAGCTCACATCTACAAGTCTAAGAAGTATACCAGTCTGGCCAGCCTTCAAGCGTAAGTCCTCGCCTTAGAAGTTAGTCCTAGGTGTGTCTGTGAAGGGAGGGGGGGGGGGGGGGGGGGGGGGAAGTGGGAGGCCAGAGTCATGAGCTCATGATCTTATGAAACAGTTGTTGATTTGTGATAAGAAGAGGGCCCAGAACCCTAGAGGAAAAGTCAGAGGCAGCCGAAAGAGCTCCAGGTTGATCTGATCGAAGAAGTCAAATGTCGTAAGGTTTGAATTACATGAATGAGAATAATGAGAATAGATGTACGATACCAAAGGTCATATAGGTAAGATATCGGTCGGCAGTGCCATATGCATTTCTGATAGCAGAAGAACATCTAGAAGTTATGAACCAGAGGCGGCCCGGCCCTCTCAGAGTATAAGGCGTCCAGCACTGAAACACTAGTGAGGGGTGCTCCTTTTCTGAAGACTTCCTGTTGTCAACCCTACCCCCGCACTCCCCCTTCTCCCTCCCTCCCTCCCCCCCCCCCCCCCCCCTTCCCCGAGCTTCCTCCCCCTCCCAACAATCCCTCTCACTTCCTTAAGGATCTGATGGAAATGGAGATGGCTGAATCCAAGCCCTGTCGTCCTAATCAGATGGGATTCTTTGTCTACCAGAACACAGAATTGAAAAACTGCGATTCTGTAAAACGTGATGATAGCCATGAAAGGGCTCTGGGTGGTCAGTTTGGCAAACGTGAGACTGAGCTCTGTGTGTGTGTGTGTGTGTGTGTGTGTGTGTGTGTGTGTGTGTGTGTGTGTGTGTGTGTGCAAGTGCAAGCGCGCCTACTTGAATCTCTGTTTTGAATTCTGTACTGTTCAGTCGCTCGGCATTGCAATGTCTTGAATAAAACCCTATCGACCCGATTTGTACTGTGTGGCGTTAAAGCATATCTCCCACCTGTTATCTACACCGGCACATTTTCCCTCACACACACACACACACACACACACACACACACACACACACACACACACACACACACACACACCCACCATCCTTCCAACCCTGTCCATCTTCTATCAATCTTCCAACTCAGCTCACGAACTTTAGGTGTACAGCTTTTTTTAAACTGTCATTATTCCGAAAATTTTGAATCAACACATATCACAGACTAAATACATCAGTCCAATTATGGATCGTGACCGCACATATATATATAACAACAAAGTCATAGTAAAACCTCCCAAATCCAGTCTTATATCATACACTGTATGATACTCTAAAGAAGCAAATTACACAGCTGTGTGTGTGTGTGTGTGTGAGTGTGTGTGTGTGTGTGTGTGTGTGTGTGTGAACAAGAACAATAAAAATACGCAAAAACTTTCCTCCTTCATGATCAGTTAACTGAACCAAAAGTTTTTATCGAAGCTGACAGAAATGAATAAACCAATTTAGTGTTCTCTAAATAGTGAAACGAATCACACTTTGTTCTTAGGCTATCTTATATGTATCCTCTTCAACTAAAATCAGTTTGAGCCTCATTTATAAGTTTTTTGTCACACTATTTTCAGGCCAAACTAAATAGAACGCATGAAAATGCACAAAAAACACACCTTAAATGGCTGTTAGCACTCTGGCATATTTTTCGTATCCCAATGTCCTTTGCTTTTTTTTTTTTTTTTTTTTACGCACGATATTGACCTATCCCCAGTTTTCGGTTAGTGTTACACTTTTTTTCTGCACAGTAATATACAAATGCATTCTGTGTTTATAGCCTAACAGACAAAACTGTAAATAGAATAAATAAAGGCGCAATGCATTGGATCAACACGCGCTGAAATAAGAGAACAACCAAAACAAATTCGTGTATGTACAGCAGCCTAATGAATACAGTGAAAAATATGTACATTTATAGACACCAGCATTCCTAATTCTTGTTTTCATTCGGGTTTTTGTTTATGAAAACCGTTTTCTGAGGAATTCTGATTATCGCATTTCTGTGCTGTGCATATATTTTTCCATTTTATATTTGTTCTTCAGGTCGTTCGAAAGCATTGCGTGTTAGGTTTGATATCATTGATTCTATATTTGTGAAGAAAAATATGTGACAGACAGGATAATTCAGTCAAACTCTTTGTTTTTTGTGCGTTCGCCCTAACAAAAGCAATGTGAATTCTATATAAAGCTTCATTATTATTGTTTTTGCATTCTTCTCATTTTTCTCTGTGGTTCGCTCCGGAATCTTCGAGCATGTTTACGATGCCACAGGAAGTGTTCTATTGACTCTTTCTCTGTCTTTCCAGAAATTATCAATAATGATCATTGTATGGTTTCTTCAAAATACATTTCTTGACAATAATGTTGTGACCCATCCTGACAGTCACCATATGACTTTTATTTGTCTGATTTTTGTTATTTGCATTACCTTTTTTTCACCAGTTTACCACAAATCGCAGCTTCTTTTCCAACTGGACTAAAGATTTAATATCAAATATTCTTGACTCTACAGAGAAACCGGCGTGAAATCTCGAACTTTATTCATATTTGATATACCTCGTAATGTTCATAGTTTATAGCATCTCCTATCCGTTATAAAGTGTAGTGTTTGAATATTTTTTTTGGCTGGCCGAACACACAAGATAGTCCACGTTCATTTTACGCTTTGTTCAAAATTCTCCCGTCATTAAGGAAATCTCCAGTATCGTGAGGAGGTCTTACACAAAAATAAAATAAATAAACATAACAGTATATGTGAATTTACCTAGTTCTTTTTTAAGCAATTACAAAATGTTATGGGACCTATTCTGGATTCTATAACATTAAGTGTTTTGTTAAGCTTTCATAAGACAAAAACTAAAATCTTTCCGAAGTGTATTGAATTTGTGGGAAAGAGATTCTGCAGAACCATCCATGATTACTGAATCAGTTTCTTGACACGTTGTTTCAATTAACATGTGTCATGCCTCCATTTTTGATGTCATGCACAGCATTCTTTCTTGAAACCATACCCTTTTCTTATTCTATACAAACTCACAATTCAAATTTTTAGTTCTCGTTTTTTTTTTTTTTTTTTTTTTTTTTTTTTTTTTTTTTTTTTTTTTTTTCATTTGGAGGGTTTGGTACTCATATAAGAATTTTGGTACACGCATAAAAGTTTAGAAATTAGGAGCCATTTCTGAAGTGCAATCTTGCCGAGGGACGTACAATTCTGTTCAGCCCAGATCTTGAACAGGTTTTTAGCTTCAGTTAGTTTGTCTGCTGTTTTACGTTCGTTTATTTTTTTTCTCATAGACTGACTAATTTTACATTCTGTGTCAGGTGTATTGAAGCCTTTTATATAACTGGTTTCTCTGGTCCTGCGAGCAAGTATTTCTGAATACAGAATATTTACATATGGCGAAGTTTGACGCTGCTGATGATATTACCTTTGTATTTCCAAGCATTCCTTATTGAGGAATAAAATTTTTGTTAAGCAGAAGCACGATTTTTCTCCTAGCGTACGCTCTCTCTCTCTCTCTCTCTCTCTCTCTCTCTCTCTCTCTATATATATATATATATATATATATATATATATAGATAGATAGATAGATAGATAGATAGATAGATATAGATATGTATATGTATACATATATTAATTGTTCAGCATTATATATATATATATATGTATGTATGTATGTATGTATATATATATATATATTAGTATGACTTAATGACTAGTTTTAAAATTCATTGAAGAATTTCTCTACGTAACCATTGTATCGTATATCTTAATGTTAATGTGTCCATTTTCCTTTACTAGTCTCCTTTAGTGATTTCTGTTCTCTCTCTCTCTCTCTCTCTCTCTCTCTCTCTCTCTCTCTCTCTCTCTCTCTCTCTCTCTCCTCTCTCTTTTGTATGTTGAATATTGTAATGTTTTGGCTATCTGATGAAATTCACGCTTTTTTCATTTGTTCAATTGTTTGTTCTTGTTTTTTTTTTTTCTTTTTACTTTCTTGTCCTTATTTCCAGTATTTATTCCACTTTTAATTCTATTGTCGTTTCCACGAATGATAGATATTATTGTTTCTGCTATTATTTTCATAATCAGAAAAAGCAGGAACACCTGGTCTAACACTGAAAATTAAATTTGACTGTTCGGAATTTGATCAATAGAATGTCCTTTAGAAAGGATGCTTGTGTGACGTGGATGGCAAGCGTTGTACTGTCGCTGACGGAGTGGGATCGGTATGATAAGGAGATGGTGGACACACTCTCATCAGCAGCAGCTGCAGAAAAGTCACTAACCCATCTGAAACACACCTCATCAGTTTGATAATCTGACTGACGTTCCCCTCTAGCGCTCTCAATCTCTCTCTCTCTTTAGCTTCATGTCCGACTCTCTCTCTCTCTCTCTCTCTCTCCTCTCCTCTCTCCTCTCTCTCTCTCTCTCTCTCTCTCTCTCTCTCTCTCATACTCTCTCTCTCATACACACACGGGCGCACGCACGCACGCACGCACACACACGTACGCACGCGCGCATACACAAACACACGCACGCACGCACGCACGCACGCACACACACACACACACACACACACACACACACACACACACACACACACGAGACAGATCAGAAAAAAAATTAGTTTCATAATCAGTTTCTTTTGTTCACAATCCACTTAATGCTCAGTATACAAACTGAATGTGGACTTTGCGGGCTAGACGTAAAAAAATAAATGTTTTCACAATACATTCAGCGGTTAACATTTCTACGCTTCACAAATAGGCCAGTCCTGCAATCGTTAAGTGAAGTTGTTGCTATTCTCACTCTCCATAGGTCCAAGAAACTGTATTCAGCCCCGTGAAGAGTATTACAACTTTTTTTTCCGTCAGATTTATTTCGGACAGGGAAATGCATTTTTACTTCGGCGTGAAACATTGTTTTGCGACAAAGGTGTAAAATAGATCTTGACATACAACGAAGAATAAAAGTATATCAAACCTGAAAAAAAAAAAAACTAAAACAGCAAGCGAATGTCCATCAGTCATGAAACACAGACAATGCATGGTGTGTGAGGCTCCGAAGAAAAAAAAAGTGTGTGTGTGTGTGTGTGTGTGTGGGGGGGGGGGGGGATATAAGCCCCACTAAAAAACAAAAACAAACAAACCGTCTTTACAACAACGACAAAAAAGCAATTAAAAAAATTGTAAAGACGGGGGGCGGAGGGCGAAAAATCTTTTTAAAAATAAAAAGTAAATATTGAAAATGGGAAAGAAAGAAAGAGAGAGAGCCTGCCGGTCCCAAGCGCGGATAAAGGAGGAGGGTTGGGCATGGGGTTAACACCCCCATCCCGTAAAAACCAACTTGTTACAGAAACGCCAACAACAGACCAAGGAACTTCTACCCTGGAGAGGAAGGGTCCTCCGTCAAGAGGATGTATGACGCCATGTGGTGAAAGCCCGTGAGTCAATGGAAGCCACAAGGCCGACCCCCCTTCTATCGACTAGGACCATCAAAGTCAGAACATGGAACGTGAGGACCATGTATGAGACGGGAAAAACATCACAAGTAGCAGCAGAAATGAAAAAAAAACTACCACCTCACACTGCTCGGAATCAGTGAGACCCGTTGGACACAGTCAGGACAAAAGAGACTACTCAGCGGAGAGATGTTGCTGTATTCCGGACATGAAGAAGACAACGCACCACACACAGAAGGTGTAGCACTCATGCTGTCTGGACCTGCTCAGCAAGCTCTGATAGCATGGGAAGCACACGGACCAAGAATCATTGCAGCATCCTTCAGAAACTAAGAAGAAGAAGATCAAAATGAATGTCATCCAGTGCTATGCTCCAACAACGACAGCGATGAAGAAGCAAAAGACCGCTTCTACGACAGACTGCAGGACGTCATAGCCAAGTACCCAGAAAGAGATGTCAACATCCTCATGGGCGATTTCAATGCCAAAATCGGACAAGACAAACACGGTACGAGGAAGTGATGAGAAGACACGGACTGGGAGAGATAAATGAGAATGGCGAGAGATTTGCAGACTTCTGTGCGATGAACAACCTGGTCATTGGTGGCAGCATATTCCCTCACAGAAGAGTACACAAGGCCACCTGGGTATCACCAGATCTAACAACAGAAAATCAAATTGACCACATCTGTATGGCCAAGAAATTCAGGAGGTCCCTACAGGATGTAAAGGTGAGAAGAGGAGCGGACGTTGCATCTGACCAACCAGTTCTTCTTCAGTTTCACCACTCTTTCAGGTCACCAGGCTGAAGATGAACTGAAGAAGAACTGGATGAAACCAACTACAAAGAGGCAGAAGCAGAGGCAGAAGTACAACCTCAGCCTACTGAAAGACCCAAAAGACTAGAGAAAATTTCAATCTGTCCCTCACCAACAAATACCAAGTGCTACAAGAACTACTTGAGGAAGAGACTGATCTTGAGACCCACTGGCAAAAAAAAGTGAAGGAGACACTCACATCAACCTGTCAGGAAGTAGTGGGCCCCAAGAGACACCAACAGAAGGAATGGATATCAGCAGACACACTGCGCAAAATACAGCAGAGAAAGCAGAAGAAGGCAGCAGTAAACAAACAACAGCCGAACAAGGGCAGCAAAGGCCAAAGCACAAGAAAACTACACAAAAGCCAACAGAGAAGTGAAGAATAGCGCAAGAGCAGATAAGCGGAAGTATGTTGACAGCCTGGCAGAAGAAGCAGCAGAAGCAGCAGCCAGTAACAACATGAAGCAGCTGTACGACACCCCAAGAGAAACTATCAGGAAGTACAGCAGACCCGAGCGACCAATCAAGGACAAGGAAGGAAACACTGTCCAGAGAACAGAGCAAGCAACAACTGAACAGATGGGCAGAGCACTTTGAAGAGCTACTACTAAACAGACCGGTCCCTCCAAATCCCCCTGACATCGATCCAGCCGACAGAAACCTAGACATCAACTGCGAGCAACCAACACGAAGGAGATCAGGAAAGCCATCAGGCTACTGAGGACGGGCAAGGCGGCAGGACCAGACAACATCCCTGCAGAAGCACTCAAGGCAGACCTAGAAACAACTGTAGAGATGCTCTACCCACTTTTTTTGGGAAGATTTGGGAGAAGAAGAGATACCAGAAGACTGGAAGGAGGGCTACCTCATCAAGCTACCCAAGAAAGGAGACCTCAGCAACTGCGCAAACTACAGAGGAATAACGCTTCTGTCAGTGCCAGAAAGGTCTTCAACAGGATCCTCCTGGAGAGAATGAAATGTGCAGTTGACCCCCTCCTCCGAGACCAGCAGGCCGGCTTCCGCCAGAACAGATCATGCATCGACCAGATTGCCACCTTGCGTATCATTGTTGAGCAGTGTTTAGAGTGGAACTCATCGCGATACATCAACTTCGTTGATTACGAGAAGGCGTTTGACAGCGTCGACCGTGAAACTCTCTGGAAGCTGCTACGCCACTATGGAGTGCCAACTAAGTTGGTCACCTTGATCAAGAACTCCTACGAAGGAATGACTTGCCGGGTGGTCCATGGTGGACAGCTCACAGACAGCTTCAGGGTAGGACTGGAGTCAGACAAGGATGCCTCCTGTCGCCTTTTCTTTTCCTCCTGGTGATCGACTGGACCATGAAGAGGTCAACAGCACACAGAAGAAATGGAATCCAGTGGACACTATGGGGTCAGCTTGATGACTTGGGACTTCGCTGACGACCTAGCCCTGCTTTCCCACAGCCACCAACAGATGCAGGACAAGACAACAGAGCTGGAAGCCACCTCTTCACGAGTTGGTCTCAAGATCCATGAAGGCAAAGACCAAGATCCTCAAGATCAACACGAAAAGTGACGACCCAGTCACACTGCATGGAAGTGAGCTAGAAGAAGTGGAGGCCTTTACATATCTGGGCAGCGTCATTGACAAGCAGGGTGGCACAGACGCAGACGTCAGAGCAAGAATCGGCAAGGCAAGGGCAGCATACTTGCAACTGAAGAACATATGGAGCTCCAAGGTGGTATCAACTCGCACGAAGATCAGGCTGTTCAACTCCAACGTCAAGTCAGTGCTACTGTATGGAGCCGAGACATGGAGGACAACAAAGACCACCACCAGGAAAGTGCAGACTTTCATCAACAGCTGCCTGAGAAGAATCCTCCAGATCCACTGGCCCAACACCATCAGCAACTCAGACATGTGGCAGCGGACCAACCAACTGCCAACCGAAGATGAGATCCGGCGCAGAAGATGGGGAATTGGGCACACCCTGAGGAAGCCAGCCAGTAACATCACCAGACAGGCGTTTATCATGGAACCCCCAGGGAAAACGGAAAAGAGGAAGGCCAAGAAACACCTGGCGACGGGACCTTGAGGCAGACAGCAAGAAGATGGGACACACCTGGAAACAACTAGAGAAGGCAGCCCAGGATCGAGGACTTTGGCGGACTGTTGTCGGCGGCCTATGCTTCAGGAGGAGCGACAGGCACAACTGACTGACTGAGTGACTGCAGACTGACAAGCTGCAAACAGAGTCATACACACACACACACACACACACACACACACACACACACACACACACACACACGCATGCACGCATGCACGCACGCACGCACGCACGCACGCACGCACAGAGGACTGACCTCCACAGTGCACCCTGTCCTTCAAGACGCTGTAGACGAAGAAGACGATCAACCCGACCAAGTAGAAAGCGATGGTGAAGTAGAATTTATAATCCACCCCTTCTGTCAACGGCACCACCACGAGAAACAGCGAGAACAACATGAAAAACAGCACGCCTGGCAACGGTTGCTGTGGAGACACAAACAAAACAAGCCATAGGGCGGCATCGCGCAAGGGCGCGCGTGTGTTAGTATGGTATGGAGAGGGAGGAGACGGCGGTATTCTTAAGTTGTATTCGTTTACATACTATAAACATTCATATGTTCGTATACCCATATAGCCAATGCTCGAGTGTATGTTTGTGTCTGGAGAAAGATCAAGTCTACAGTCTTGAACTGATCAACTTGTAAAAAAAAAATCAAAAACAGACATTTTAGATTATCTAGCCACCATGGTGCAGTGTCATGGACTGCGGAATGGATGGTGGTGGGTTTGAGTCCCTGCACAGGCATTCATTTGTGGACTTTTTCGGTTCCAGCCGGCTCCTACCCACAACAGTTTGTGCTGTGGGCCTTGGTGACAAGACTGGGGCCAAACAGTGTGCCACTGGATGCGTGTCTGAGAGCGTTGATCCCATTTTCAGACCAACGCTCCAATCGTCTGCATCTCTAGTGCCAGACTGACTCCGGAAATTATTAAAAGAGTATACACCTATCATACGGTCTGAGACCAGAGAAGACCTCCTCAGCAACATCTTTGTCAACTTTAACCTCATTGATAATTGATCTGAAGCCACAAGTTCTGTGCTCTGCTCTGGTGGTGTGACTTCTCGTTCGATTTCCTTATTCCTGTTTTTGTAGACTTCTTGTTAAAGTTGACGGCATCAGCAAGTTCATGGCAATTGTTTCGTCCATCATTGGACAGTTTTCATTATGAGCGTTCAAGAAACCAAGGAAGACAAGGTAAGGAATAAGGAGAAAAAATGAGAAAACGAAGAAAAGAGATTGGGGGGGGGGGGGGGGGGGGAGGTAACACATTCACACACGTACTCGCACACGCAAGCACACAACACACACACACACACACACACACACACACACACACACACACACACACACACACACACACAAAACGCGTGCGCGCACGCTCAGAGAGAGAGAGAGACAGACAGAAAGACAGACAGTTGCAGAGGCAGAGAGAGACAGAGGCAGATGCTAATACAGATAAGTAAAGTTGAATCGGTTTTAAGCCATTTCCCCTCATAAAGGGGTGCATAAATACAAATATTTGTCCAGTCTGGCATCCATTAACAATGACATCATTCATAACACACCTTGTTGTAAGTTTAAGAAATGAGATTAGAATGCAGCTTAAAATCCTTGTAAACCAGACTGGCAGATTTTGAATCTTTTTTTTTTTTCATGTGTGCGTGGTATGAGCATAGGCTAATTCAAACTGACCTAGCACTTTATATTTCAACGGAACGCATTGTGTTCTAAAGTCACCTAGAAAATGACACCATAAAACAAAATTTACCTCCTCTTCTTTCTCTCTTTGACAAAGTGGACATGTTGTCACCTTCACTGTATTCTCTACAGCGATTGCTATGTACTGAGGTTTCAGAAATGCCAAGTCTGTATCTTGTCAATGCGTATCTTCAATGCCTGTTGAACTGAATAACAAATATGTTTTTAACATCAGGAACAATATAGGCGAATCTGTAAACATACTTAAATTACTGGCATTGATATGGTAATTCTAATCTTGATTCTGCACAATATTAACCTTTCCCTATACGTTTCCATACACTCTTTAATCCCTTCCGGCTTGTTTCAGCCATACATGTCTATGTCTAAACATATACGTTTTACAGCAAATATCTGAGGCACATTTTTCATGCCACGTAAATCCAAATCAAAAGTAATTCTGTAGCCCTGAAAAGAGATTCTACGTTCGTACATTCTCGTTAGCTTCAGCCAAAATCTAACGCACTGTATACGTGAGTCTCTGTGTGTGTGTGTGTGTGTGTGTGTGTGTGTGTGTGTGTGTGTGCGTCGCGAGAGACAGAGAGAGAGAGAGAGAGAGAGGGAGAGAGGATTTAGAACTATAATGCCCAGCCATGTATTAGCAGAGTCGGTCTAATATCACCCGCCAGGTACATTTTAGATTCCGCCTGTCACCCCTCTATGCCTCCACACTTCCTTCCTTCCTTCCCCCTTTCCTTTCACTTTTCGCACAGAGTGAAAAAGCACTTTCTCTCCTACACGGCATGTTAAGATTGCATTCCCATATCCTCCTTATCTTGTGGAAAAGGTTCAAGTCACTTAAATTCGGTGTTTGTCTTTCCTTACAAGGCAAGTCACTGACTTAGTCAAGATATGCATCATCAACAATTTTGACGTCATATATTTCGCAATACTTATATCACATACGCAACGTTTTATTGCCCTGATGCACGCAGTTTGGATTTCCCCCAGTTCTTTCCCGTTTCTGTTATAATTTGGCAACAATCTTTCCACAAAGTATTCCCGTAATGGCTGTAAAGGCTTTTTATTGTTAAAATACGAAAATCCATGTGCTCTTTTTCTGCAGCTTCACGAAAATTTATTGCTCTTTCACTCAAGCTTTTATTGTTCACTTTAAACAACTAATGGACTTTTTATGGTGCAACTTAGTTACATTTAGCATAATGCATCTATTTCAGGTCTATCTTTGTTATTCATATAGTGGTGTCCTTAGTTTCAAATATGCGCCTCTGCTTGGAAAACAACTGGAAAATGTCTCATCTTGATTTTTTTTTTTTTTAAATCCTTGATATTTGTTATAAAATCTGCATATGATATTGTGAAACTATGTTAATCAGCAACGCGGCATTTCTAAGTGATTACAACTTTAAAGAAAATTTGAGTTTGTAAAATTGAAAATATTAATGAAAATATCAATTGCAAATTTTAGGCCATTCCCAACTGGTAACATTTTCTTGCATAGGGTAGTTGGAAAAGTCGTAACACTTTGATTACGCTAATGCTTGAAGTTCCGATAAAATACCACCATCAAAGATTACCATGGACACATAAAGTCGCGCATGCATGCGCAAGCATACAACTTAAACTGTAGGATCATCACTGTTTGAAAAATAATGTGAAAAAAAAAAAAAAAAAAAATTTACTCAAAAAAAAAAAAAAAAAAAAAGACGGTACCATACCCTTTTCTAATAATGAAAAAGGCAAGCTACGCTCTCAAAACAAAAAGATGCTTCGTGTTGTGCATGTCACTGAAAGGCAGAAAATAAAGGAAAAGGTATGAGAGGGGAGGGAGAAATAGCTCTAGGTTAACTGTGTAGATGAAGTCTGTGCCAGCACTGCACACACACACACACGCACACACACACACACACGCACACACACACACACACACACACACACACACACACACACTGCACCACACAGACTACACAGAGGCTGACCTTGAAGGCCACGGGCAGGTCTTTGGGCTGACGATAGCAGCAGGATGAGCACGGTGAGGGAGCAGAGGAAGAAGAACAGCCAGCGCACGGCTCCAGACACACTGATCAAGGCGATGATGTCTGACGAGGAGGCGTACACTATGCCTAAGGTGATCTGAACATCAGCAATGGGTGGTTGGGGGTGGGGTGGGGAGGGGACAGAAAACAAAAAGGGAATCACAACTGGGGTCACCGGAATGCCACATGAATGGAACGAACTAAACGGATCACAAAAACGACCTGTTTCAAACGTAAGAGGTTCTACAGGTAAGACACACTAAAAACGAAAATAAAATTTTGACTGGACTGTGCCTCAGTAGTGCTTGGTTCTAGGCGAGTAATAAGTGTGAGAAGAGCTACGTGCGTATATAGATATTTGAACAGGTGTAAGGTGAAGTTAAGATGGGAGGTAGATATGATGGAGACTGATGTCAACAGTAATGCTGAAGAGAACATATCTACTGCTGATAACTCAAGGAACGCTTGGGAGAGTTCCAGCCTCCATCGATGTCCAGAGGCTCCTGGATCTGCCCAGTGATCCAGCCCCATACTACGGATCCCAATGAAAATTAAGTGGATCCGTTCTTGGTCCATATTCTATCTTTCCATCGAGTTTCGTCACATCGGTTTGTCAGTTTTTCATGCAGTCTGGCTGAGAGACAGACACACTTAAATCAACTGTCAGCGAAGTAACGTTGGTAGACATAACAATAGGGAACAAGTTCAGAATAGGACCAATGACAATGACAAGCAATTAAAAATACCGAGACGCATCCATTAAGTGGAGATTCGACTTAACGTCCCATCCTTCCAGTTGGGCCCATATCAAATTTACTCTGTGGATGAGCCGTCTGATGAGATATATCCTACAAAATAAATGACCCTAATGGAAGTCGAACCTCCAAGCCGAGAGCCCGTGACTCTAACCGCTTCGCCACGGCGACTGGTGATCTCAATATCTCTTGTATTGTATGTACAACTTTCCATTTAAACGGATTTCTCTCTAGATTCTTCTCGCTGTCGGTCACCGTCACACTCGCAGTGGCGTCTTTGAAACGAACTGGGCTGTTCTCTGGAGCTTCCCTTGGCACCCCTGATGCACCGTCGCCTCACCTGCCCTAGTTCTATCTCTCAGGCCAGCACAGAGTGGGCATTCCTGTGTGTTTATTGTCGTACCCCTGATAAAAGACTCCAGGGATCACAGCCGAACAGCCGAAGTACTTGAACACTATGATACAAACGCATCAGCTAAGGAACATTACGTGTGTAATCATTTTTATTACCCCGCCATGTGGGCAGCACACTCCGACTTCGGGGGATTTCGGAGACTGATAATTTTACGCTAAGAGCTTGTCACAAACTGAAGACAATCCCCGCATAACTATGCAGAGCATAACAACATTTTGATGTAGCCTTGGTGTTTCTAGCCTATGTCAGTTGGTCTGACACAGCCTGAAACCGAGGCGTGGGCACTCCTGTAAGATGGGGTGCGAAATCTACACCATCTGCCTGCACAGGTAACAAGGAGCGGAGGCAACATCCACCGTGCGGTGCTCATGGTTCTTTGGTCTTATTAGTTCTGTGCAAAGTCTGGGGACCATGCCCTGGCCTACCTTGCCCAGGAGATGTATGGCATCCCTCTCTGCCCTCCGTCACGCAATGTTTCTGATCAGGGTTTTCTGCTCCTGAAGTATGGCCAGTCTTTCTCGCTGGTCTGCCAAGTCATTTCTCATGATACCATAGAGGGGGAAGTTTCCACAGCAATACAATCTATCTGTACAGATTTAATACAGCTTTCCCCTCAGCTCCTCCAATGTGTACCCTAGACAAGGCTTGAAGTCTCTACAGGGCATCAACGAGGAAGATGTCCTGTTTGCAGTCACTCTTGAAGGCAACCGTCCTGTCCATAGCTGTTGACAAAGATTCAGCCTCTACGTCAAAGTTAGATCAGAATTTGTTGACTGAAAAGTGCTGTGTCCAGTCTACCATACCAGGAAACCTGACACAGGTACTGGATTCTCCATTCGATGATGCGTTTGTGGCAGATCGATTTGTATTGCAGTGGATGCAGGCTTCTACTGAGGTCTCATCAATCGTGGCTGTTGCCATCACGTTCTTCACACAGCCGCCCTGGTCTTCTCCGCGGAGCAGTCGGGGAATCGTGGTGTTGATCTGCAGAGCAGGTGACAGGGCATCCCGTGGTTGTGATGGGACAGACATGTTGGAAGGACTGTGGCGGAGAACTACCACGGTGCTGTCCCCTCACTCTTCTGCTGCTATGCACAAAAACTGCCTCTCTGAGGCCACACGTGGAAAGGTTCTCCAACTCTCCTTCATGGGGCATTAAAGCATACTGACGATGCTCACTGCTTGCAGTGTCACCATTTCCCTTCTGTGACTCACTTGGGGTATAGAAGCCAGCTTCTCCATCTCGAAGATGAGCGTGGTCCTCACAATAATGATCGGTCTCAGAGCCCAGTCCTGTGGTCTGTCCGGAGGTTGTTGGATTGTCCTGACTATGTACTGTGACCAAATTTCCAACATGGTCTGACGGCTCCCTGGTACGTTGATTTCAGAATACACTCTACACCAGATTTCCCGTGATAGAAATCTTTTCTTTGCTTGGTTTGTCATGTGCATTTAAACCTTGCCGTTTCCAGGCAGTGCGTTTATTGAAGGTGACATGATCTTAGTGATATTTCCTGCCTTCTGCTCAGAAGATAACGTGAAGAGGGTTGCTGTACGTGGTTATGCACGCATATTCTTCCTCCCACAGGTTGAGATCAACAGCATGCGGTGTATTAGTCATTCTCTTCGGCAGATCTGCGATCAGGCTGAAGATGAATTCAGGACCAGAGTTGGGCAGATGACCTCTCTGTGGAACTCAACGGTGCAAGATCATATTCCTGCTCTGATTTCTTTCAAAGAGCACTCTCGCTGTCTGGTTTGTGCAGACAGAATCTGATCCATTTCAAAGTTTTGTCGCTGTTGATACAATGAGTTTTCAACATCGAGCCATCTCTCAAGGCGTTATCAAAGGCCTTTTCGTGGTCGATCCATTCAGTGAGGAGCAGTTTTTTGTTTGTTTTCTTATGTAAAGCATTCTCTGTTCCCTGGGAAAGGTGGGTCACCTGGGTTTCTGTATAAAGAACGGAAGGAATCCTATGACGGATTAAACCCACAGTACCACTATAGTCGGCTGTTGATGATTCTCTCCAGTGTTGTCACGGTACAACATGTGAAAATGATGGGCCTGCATATGACTGACTTCTTTTTGCCCTCTTCTGTCAGAAAACTACCGTCTGGAACAGCAAGCGAGTCCAGACCCAGAAGCTGATCACTTTGACAGTAAAAGTTTCGTAAAGAAACTCAGGCTGTTTATCTCCGGAGAGAATGTGTCGCCTAATGTCTTCCTGGGCTCCTCAGCGGATTTCTATCAGAATTTTGCCAGGGGCAAATCTTGTCGGTGATTTTTTGTTGTTTTTTTATTCTTTTTCTTGCGTGCACAATATCCATAATATACGTGAGTTTATTGTCTGATTTGGAAAACTTCGGCTCATGCCAAACACACTAAAACGTCATAGAATGTTCGTGTCAAGCATTAACAACTCAAGGTTCTGGCTTATACACTCTCGCTCCACAGACTTACCAATGCCCCTCTCAAAGTTTCAGACAATCTACATTAAGGTAAAACATACGTCCGTCCGTCTGTCCGTAGGTCTGTCAGCCCATTTTTATGTGTGATCCTCTGTCTGTAAGTCTGCATACTCGCTGCAAGTCGGTATGTGTGTAAGAATGTCAGTCTGTGTGTCTGTTCGAGAGCTTGATTGTGTGTTTATGTGTGTCTGTGTGTCGACTCACGATGAGGGAGACGGACAACAGAGGGATACGACTGTTGACGTGCAGGTAGCAGAACACCTCAGGGAAGTTGCCGTCCCGTGAGGCAGCGAAGATGTTTCTACACACACACACACACACACACACACACACACACACACACACACACTATCATGAAAATCATCACCGTTGGCTGACAGCGATCACTTTTGTTTTCAGGTCATAATTCACGTTTTCTGACGACGATTAGAACTGTTTTCACGTGTCGATTACTATCAGCAATCTTACTGTCTTCTCGTCATGGTTACCATTTTTCCACAGTCATTACAATTGTGTTCAGGTCATAGTGATCATCTCTATGTTCACGTCGTGAGCGTATTTTCACGTCGTATTAATTATTTCCTGCCACTGATCACCATTGTTTTCGCGTGATAATTACTGTTTTTCTGAAAGTAATCACTGTGGTTTTTAAGTCAAACTACCCGTTTTTTAACAATTATCGTTACTGTTCTCAAGTCATACTTACAGTTTTCTGACAGTGATAATAACTCTT
>JADBJO010001696.1:312708-315208 GCA_016801955.1 Conus betulinus | reverse complement strand
CACATGACGAAGTAGAAGGACCTGGCGATGGCAGCCGGAGAATCGGTCGTCCCAGCAAAGCCTGACGTCAGCTCAGAGTCCTCGTTGTCACCTGGACAATCAAACATGGACGATATCCGTATGTTCACGTTATATTGCAGCTGGGGAAATCCTTACAGTGCTAAAAGAACAGAAGAAGTGATCAAACAACGACGAATTTCTAATGCAATAGCTAACACCTAGAGGTGAAAGTTGAAAAGTGGGCATCTGAATGGAAATCCAATGAGGTGCTATAAACACGTGTAATCTGCTTTGTTACACAAAGGTGGTTGCAAAGTGGGGTGAGTGCGGGCGGATACTGAAATACAAAAAAAAAAAAAAACAGAATTACTGAACCGAACAAACAAACAAATTACAAAGCAGACACAACGCTTTTTGACCCGTTGGGTCTTTATTTCATGAGCACACATAACGAAAATATTCTAATGATTGACATTTACAATATACACGAACATCAAACAAGGTTATAAAACGACGTTACATACGTGTTCTGCTGTCAGATGCATGGGAAGACATACTAAACCATTTCGACGTGCTCTGTTGTCAGACATGTATAGAGACACATTAAAGAACTGCTTTGCTATGTTGTAAAATGTGTATAAAGATGAATGAATTTGAGGTACTCTTTTGTCAGATGTGTATAAAGACAAACTAAACAATTGTGACGTGCTCTTACGTCAGACGTGTGTGGAGACAAACTGAACATGTCAGACAAGCTCTGATTTAAAGATGAATTGAATGGTTTCGATATGCTGTGTTATCTGCTGTGTGTAAAGACATATCAAACAACTGTGACGTGCTCTGTTGTCAGATATGTGTAAAGACATATCAAACAACTGTGACGTGTGCTGTTGTCAGATATGTGTAAAGGCATATCAAACAACTGTGACGTGCTCTGTTGTCAGATATGTGTAAAGACATATCAAACAACTGTGACGTGCTCTGTTGTCAGATATGTGTAAAGACATGTCAAACAACTGTGACGTGCTCTGTTGTCAGATATGTGTAAAGACATATCAAACAACTGTTACGTGCTCTGTTGTCAGATATGTGTAAAGACAAATGGTCAACTGTGACATGCTCTGTTGTCAGATATGTATAAAGACAAATGGTCAACTGTTACGTGTTCTGTTGTCAGATATGTGTAAACACAAATTGAACAACTGTGACGTGCCCTGTTGTCAGATATGTGTAAAGACAAATGGAACAACTGTGACGTGCTCTGTTGTCAGATATGTGTAAAGACAAATGGAACAAATGTGACGTGCTCTGTTGTCAGACATGTGTAAAGACAAATGGAACAATTGCCACATGGCCAGTCGTCAGAGTTGTCTAAAGACAAAGTGAACAACTGTGGCCAGCTCTCTGTTGTAGGAAGTTTTTATAAATGTGCCAAATTATGTAACTAGTTGGTGTTTGATGAACGGTTTGGTCCTTTCTAATCAAATCCACAATAATAATAATAATAATAATATACTGTGTAAAAAGACAAAGAAGTCATGTTTGAAGGGGGTGAATATCGAAAGTACAATGACCCCAAACTCCAGGTTGATCCACTACATCATTCGACTAATCACTTGAAAAGTGTGCTGAGAATTAACAACAGATGTTGGAGACAAATCTATAAACCATACTGCAAAAGTATGCCCGAGAGGGATACATTGTTGACATGTGTGTGTGTGTGTGTGTGTGTGTGTGTGTGTGTGTGTGTGTGTGTGTGTGTGGTGTGTGTGTGTGTGTGTGTGTGTGTGTGGTGTGTGTGTGTGTGTGTGTGTGTGTGTGTGTGTGTGTGTGTGTGTGTGTGTGTGTGTGTGTGTGTGTGTGTGTGTGTGTGTGTGTGGTGTGTGTGTGTGTGTGTGTGTGTGTGTGTGTGTGTGTGTGTGTGTGTGTGTGTGTGGTGTGTGGTGTGTGTGTGTGTGTGTGTGTGTGTGTGTGTGTGTGTGTGTGTGTGTGTGTGTGTGTGTGTGTTTTGTTGTGTGTGTTTGTGTGTATTGTGTGTGTGTGTGTGTGTGTGTGTGTGTGTGTGTGTGTGTGTGTGTGTGTGTGTGTGTGTGTGTTTGTTTGTGTGTGTGTGTGTGTGTGTGTGTGTGTGTGTGTGTGTGTGTGGTGTGTGTGTGTGTGTGTGTGTGTGTGTGTGTGTGTGTGTGTGTGTGCGCGCGCGCGCGCGCGGTCGCGCGCTTTGAATTAGAATTATTATTTTTATCATGTTTTTCTGTAATATGCGCTTTGGGCTCTCACGAGGTAAAGCGCTCTATAAATATCCTTTTACATCACATTACATTGCATTTGCTATTGAAACAAATTACAAAGTTCACACAGTATTTTGTTTATTGGGCCAGCAACTTAACCAGTCTGGATTTTTCTCGGTATGTGCCTTTTTATATGTTTCCTAAAGCTGTGACAACCGAAGAGACCATTAGGAGCATTAACATGTTCATTTACTTGCATTTTGTTTCCCGCT
>JADBJO010001696.1:297708-302708 GCA_016801955.1 Conus betulinus | reverse complement strand
CGTGGGGGGGGGGGGGGGGGGGGGGGGGGGGGGGGGGGGGGGGGACGAAGACGGGTGAAGATCGTTATTATGTGTGAGCATGCACACTCGAGTTGAAAATATGCAAATCCAAAAATCTGCAATTCATATCCTTGGAAAAAAAAAAAAGCAGAACAATCAGGCCATAGAACTGTAAGCGAAACAAAATCACGGAAGCCACAGAACTGTTCAGGAGAAGGGTCTAGCTGCAAAGGGAGACGACTGCAGGCGGAAATCTAAACATATCTTAAATCAATGTTAGCGAACCGCCAAAACAAGAAAAGACAAAAAAAAAAAAAAGTGGACAAACGAATCACAAAGACAAATATGTGTTCTGTCCTTGTGTCAAGCCTGAACAAAGCAAAAAGAATCACTGAAGCAGAGAGACAGAGACAGAGAGAGAGAGAGAGAGAGAGAGAGAGACAGACAGACAGACAGACAGAGAGAGAGAGAGAGAGAGAGAGAGAGAGAGAGAGAGAGAGAGAGAGAGAGAGAGAGAGAGAGACTGAATGAAGTGTTTTGTCTTGTGAGCCGTTCGTCCTCTTCTTCTATTTTTTTTTTTCTTTTTTTTTTTCGATTTGTTCAGGAGCAGTAGAGTTACGAACTCTTTACAATTCATCAGGCTTCCTCCTGGAGTCCTGTCGCGGGCTGATGAGGAGCCCACCGAACCAATTAGGTAACCAGCTTCCCGACATCCGATAGTTAGCCCTGTCTGTATGGAAAGTGTCAGCACAATCACAGAATGAAGGGAAATGTAAGACCTTTGATTTAAATGAAAGACTTCGATTTGTCCCGCAAATCAAAATACGAAAATGTCGAAGGATTGAACGATGTGCAGATTACTGTGTTCTGTCTGTCTTTCCGTCAAGCCTGAACAAAGAGAAAAAAAAATCACTGAAGCAGAGAGAGAGAGAGAGAGGGCTGAGATTAGGTGAAAGGAAATAAAATGCAAATTGTAGCATGGTATGCTCAAAAGGGAAACAAAAGAAAGTATTCTCCATACAACTTGTAATTGCTGGGGGAATGGATCTTTTATTTCCTCGCGGCAAAAATCAGCTAGATCATCTGCTTCAGTTTCGTGGTCAACTGATTTATAGAAGAAAGATAGATGTAAGGGAGGTAGGTACAATCATCTCCGAGAGTCCAGAAAACGCTGCCGTGTAAATCTGAGCGAAAATAAAAGTGTGTATTTGGGACGTTCAGTGTACGTCCACGTAACATTTTAGCAGGCTAAAGATGGACTTATAAACAGCGTGAGAACAGACACTCGTATAAGTGTGTGTGTGTGTGTGTGTGTGTGTGTGTGTGTGTGTGTGTGTGTGTGTAGTGTGATTTGCTTATCTAAACATATCTTTGATCTTACATAACCGCATTGTATAAGCTATGATTTATAGGTACTCCCGCACACAGCACGGGGGGAAATAGTTAATTGAAAAATACGTGAAATTCCAACTGTATTTCTTTGGTATTAACAGATATCAACAGGTCCATGGAAATTCATTTATCACAAACCACCGTTGATCATGTGTTATAAAAAGATAGTGAAGCCACGTTCCCTCCAGCTCATTGCTGCAGAGGACATCTTGAGGCGATCTTGCGCTCAGAAATGGCATCAAGTTAACAAGAAGTATGGCCCAAACCGCGTCACAACCATCGTTAAAAAAACGCGATAAGTATACAACTTAAAAGATATAAACTTTATCACCAGAATCTCGATACGCTTTTAATCATAGGTTAATGAAAAATGCACATTTTTGAAATACTTACTTAGGCCCATAGCTCAAGGGTGAGCATAGGCCATCGATATCACTCCGCCATTGCACTCGGTTCTGGGCTGCTCGCTGAATGCCTGTCCTGTTGGTCCCCTGCCTTTTCATCTCTGCATCAGTGTCTCGCCTCCAGCTGTTGCGAGGTCGGCCTCTCTTCCTTTTCCCCTACGGGTTCCATGTCAGGGCTTGACGTGTGGTGCTGGATGCTGGCTTCCTGAGGGTGTGTCCTATCCAGCCCCACTTCCTCAGTAGAATCTGTTTGGCAACTGGTTCCTGTTCTGCTTGCTTCCATAGATCATTGCTGATCTTCTCTGGCCATTTGATTTTGAAGATGCGCCTCAGACAGGTGTTGATGAAGGTTTGAGCTTTTTTCTGTATTGTCTTGGTCATTCTCCAAGTCTCGCAACCGTAGAGCAGAACTGACTTTACGTTGGAATTGAAGATACGCAATTTTGTCTTCCTTCTGATCTCTCCTGAGGCCCAGATGTTCTTTAGCATGATGAATGCTGCTCGCGCCTTGCCCATCCTGGCTATGATGTCCTGGTCGGCGCCTCCCTGCTTGTCAACTACACTTCCCAAGTAGACAAAGGAATCTACTTCCCTGATGGGCTCGCCTCCAACTGTGACTGAGCTGCTGCCTGTGGTGTGATCTTCATCAGTTCGGTCTTCTTCTTGTTTATCTTGAGCCCTGTTCCTGCTGATGTTGTCTCAAGGCGGGTGGTCTTGTCCTGCATCTGTCTGTGACTGTGGGAGAGGAGTGCCAGGTCGTCAGCAAAGTCAAGGTCATCTAGCTGCGTCCAGAGTGTCCATTGTATCCCGTTGTTCCCGCCTGTTGTTGTGGTCTTCATGATCCAGTCGATAACCAGGATGAAGAGGAAAGGTGACAACAGGCATCCCTGGCGCACTCCTGTCTTCACCTCAAAACCGTCTGACAACTGACCTGCATGAGCCACCCTGCAGTTCATGTCCTGATATGTGCATCGTATGAGAGAGATGATCTTCACTGGTATTCCATAGTGCCTCAGTAGCTTCCATAGTGTCTCTCTATCTACAGTGTCAAAGGCATTTTCATAGTCGATGAGGTTGATGTAAAGGGGTGAGCTCCACTTCAAGGACTGCTCGATGATGACCCTGAGGCTGGCGATCTGGTCGGCACACGATCTGTTTCGCCGAAACCCGCCTGCTGGTCTCGAAGCTTTGGGTCAACTGCTTCCTTCATCCTCTCCAATAACACTCTGTTTAGAACCTTGCCTGGCACTGACAGGAGCATAATCCCTCTATTGTTACTACAGTTGCTAAGGTCTCCTTTCTTTGGCAGTTTGATAAAAATGCCTTCCCTCCACTCTGCTGGGATGTTCTCTTTTTTTCCCACATCTTGCCGAAGAGGCTGTGTAGCAAGTTGACAGCTGTATCAACATCTGCTCTAATGGCTTCTGCTGGGATCTCATCAGGCCATGTTTCCTTCCCATTCTTCAGTGTCAGGATGGCCTTTCTGATCTCTGCTTTCGATGGCTTATCACAGTTGATGGGAAGTTCTTTTTCTGCTGGTGGGATGTCAGGTGGTTTAGTAATTCCTTGAAGTGCTCTGCCCATCGCTTCAACTGATCTTCTGTTGTGAGGGTCTTTTCTTATTTTTGACTGGCTTGTTAGTCTGTTGGAACTTGCCCGCCAGCTTCTTTGTGATGGTGTACAGCTCTCTCATGTTGCCCTGTCCAGCAGCATCTTCTGCTTGTCTGGCAAGTCTGTCGATGAACTCCTTATCTTTCTTCACATTTTTCTTCACTTCTTTGTCTGCCTAGGTGTGGTCTTCTTGGGCCTGTGTTTTGCTTGATCTTGTCCAACTCATGTTCGGTGTGGCTTTCTTCTCTTTCCTTTTATTCAGTTTCTGAATAGTATCATCATAGATCCACTCCTTGTGCTCGGCTTTCTTCTTTCCAAGTACCTCCTCACAGGTCTCGTGCCAAAGTTTCTTGGTATGTTGCCACTGTTTCTCATTGTCTGTGCACTCCTCTTCAAGCATTTCTTCCAGTAGTTGGAACCTGTTGGCAAGACTGATCTGAAATTTCTCCTTTATTTTTTTTTTTTTTACTGCTGAAACAGCTCCACATTATATCTTGTTCTTGCTGCATTTGTTGATGTGTACTTCTTGAGTCGGGGTCTCACTGTTGTAACAAGCAGGTGGTGGTCTGATGGCACGTCAGCACCCCTCATCACCCCTCACATCCCGC
This sequence comes from Conus betulinus, assembly GCA_016801955.1. Classification (NCBI taxonomy): domain Eukaryota; kingdom Metazoa; phylum Mollusca; class Gastropoda; order Neogastropoda; family Conidae; genus Conus; species Conus betulinus. The sequence goes on along the minus strand of JADBJO010001696.1, from coordinate 298,693 downwards.
CATTATCGCCTGAATTTCCTGCTGATGCAGATGTGGTCGATCTGGTTCTCCGTGACGTGGTCCGGGGATCTCCATGTCGCCTTGTGGATGCGCTTGTGGGGGAAGATGCTGCCTCCTATCACCAGCTGGTTCAATGCACACAGGTCTGCAAAGCGTTCTCCATTCTCACTCATCTGTCCAAGTCCATGAGTCCCCATGATATCTTCATAGCCCGTGTTGTCTGATCCTACCTTGGCATTAAAGTCGCCCATAAGTATTGCGATGTCGTTTGCTCCTCTTTTGTCCAGCACAGCTTGTACTTGCTGGTAGAAATCATCTTTCTTTTTTTCCTCCTCTGCATCATTTGTGGGAGCGTAGCATTGGATGATGTTCAGCTTGATGTTCTTCTTCTTGGTGCTAAACTTGGCTGTGATGATGCGGAAGTTGATAGGTTCTCAGCCGATGAGTGCCCGCTGCGCCTCTAGTGTCAGCATCAGGGCCACGCCTTCTGTATGCGGGGGGGAGGGGAGGGGGGGGGGGGGGGGGGGGGCCTCTTCTGTGTGTCCCGAGTCCACCAGCAGCTCTCCTGATGAAAGTCTCAGCTGTCCCGTCTGTAGCCACCTTGTCTCACTCAGTTCTAGGACTCCTATCTGGTAGGTCTTCATCTCTCTCTGCTATCTGGATGGTTCTGCCCGCTTCGTACATTGTCCTGATGTTCCAAGTGGCTATCCTTCTTTGATTTCCTGGGGGTCAGAAGGGGAATCGATCCTGCAGCTTCCTCTCGGCTTTCACTGCCTGACGTCATGAGTCTCCGGGATGGAGACCCTTCCTCTCGCGCCGGTGAATGTCTGGGTTTGATGTTGTCGATGCTTCTGTAACTTGATTTTTTTTTTTCTAGGAAGGGGTGTTAGCCCTTTCGCAAACCCCTTTATATCCTCGGGGCGAGGTGGTCCTGCCTTAGTCGCCTCTTACGACATGCATGGCAGGGCAGTGGGTCTATTCTATG
>JADBJO010001696.1:270208-290208 GCA_016801955.1 Conus betulinus | reverse complement strand
CAATCGTTTTGCTTTGTTTTCCTTACGTCTTCACTAGTTTTAACATTCATTTCCTTATCACCTTTTTTTGTCCTTTTTTTATTGTGAGCCATAGTATTTCTTGTTTTCTTTTGAGATGCCATTTTCGGCATACATTTGAAGATTGTTTTGTTACTAGTTCTGTCACTAATTGTCTGTGTTGTTTTTTTTCAATCGACAGCCAAGATACGTGTTTTCTCCCTTTTTGATGCTCATTGAGCCATGAATCTTATTCCTCATTCTGTTCATCCTGGTTTAGTCATCACACTTAATGATTCCTGTTCATTTTCCAGTGTTTTCCGTTTTCTGCTGAAGGGCGGTTTTTTTACTTTTTTTTTTTTTTTTTTTTCGTTTGTTTTCTTGCTTGCGTTGTTGTTTGGCGGTTGTTATTCTTGAAGGGAAGGGAGATGTTGAAAGGTGGGTTGTTTGCATTTGCTGTAAGAAACTTGCATTTTCTTTTTGTGTCCACCCCCCTTTTTTTGTTTGTTTGTTTTGGTTTTGTGTCATAGCTAAATGCGACCTTGTCCGCTCTTATCTCCGTGATCAAAGTATGTGGCCGGCTGGCCCGAGACTGAAATGGAATCTGATCATTTGGGATTTGACCAGCAGACTGTCCACCGGAAGGGGTGCCGGCGGAAGGTGGGTGGCACGTGACGTTTTGTGGCCAGTGGTCAGGGGTCGGCGAGGTAAGGAGATGGTGGACACACTCTCATCAGCAGCTGCAGAAAGGTCACTAACCCATCTGAACACACGTCAGTTTGGTCATCGCCCCGACCATGAACTCTCTCTCTCTCTCTCTCTCTCTCTCTCTCTCTCTCTCTCTCTCTCTCTGTTGTGTGTGTGGTGTGTGTGTGTGTGTGTGTGTGTGTGTGTGTGTGTGTGTGTTGTGTGTCATTTTTGTTTTGTGCATCTTTCAATCTGTTGACAAATGTAGATGAAAAGTTGTGTCATTATGAAAATAAGCAGGCTCAAAGCTTACGTCTAGCTACACACACACACACACACACACACACACACACACACACCACACACACACACACACACACTTTACCTGCACACAACCGGAGAGAGAGAGAGAGAGAGAGAGGAGAGAGAGTCTCGAAGGATCTTTTGGATGAAGAGTCGGAGAACATGTCTGTCTGGCCCGTGTCACACGTACTGTTTTTGTTACACGCCCACGGCAAAATGCCGCTGACTAAAGTGGTCTGGTTTGGGACCTTTCTTTCTATGAGCCTTCTGATTCCTTCCCGCCCCGCAGGTCGACTGACCTCGGGATTAATCGATCCAAAACCCTGACGAGGTCGGTCGGTCCATCTCTTGTCTTCTGTCTGATTTTAAAGCTGGGCCTTGCCTTGTACATACAAGCACGCAGTACGTTCATGTGACTTGTTAGTCACGGTCTCATCAGCTACCAATCATTAGCAAGCTTACATAATTCGATGAATCAGGTAGGTCGACACACATGCAGTGTCCAGTGTCTTGTATGCAAGATTTATCAAACGTAATGTTAATCATAGATTTTTTTTTATCCTTCGTTACTGCAACTCTTAGGCTGTCTCTCACATTTCCACCTTTTGAATTATAGACAAATTTCAATCTGCAATCTTATTTGATATTCTGATTTTCCCCTTCATTGAATGCTCTTGTTTGGGTTTTTTTTTTTTTTTTTCAAAGACACTCTTCCTTTCTGCAGGAGGGTCCGCTCGATTTGTATAGAGAATGACGTATAAAAACATATACGTAAACGGACGAATACGTATTCAAAGATGTGCGTGAATGTGTAGTGGGGAGTAGGAAAAGAAGAGAGGCAGATAGAGGAAAAAGGCAAACAAAAATAGAGAAAAAGAAAGGGAAGAAAGGGAGAGAGTGATGGACGAGGAGTCTCACTTGACGGTGTGTACGAGGTTTAAAAAAAAAAAAAGGCGGGAGTGAGAGTGTGTGCGTGTGGGGTGGGGTGGAAACTCTTATAAGCATAGGTGCATAAGGGGATTGTCCACATGTGCATACATACCTGGATGGTGTTTAGGATGTATATGTCATACTCTATATGTTATGTTATTGTGTGTGTGTGTGCGTGTATGCGTGTGTGTGTGTGTGTGTGTGTGTGTGTGTGTGTGTGTGTGTGCGCGCGCGCGCGCGCGCGCGCTCGCGAGCGCTTATGCTTGAGAAATTAATACAATAATTGTTAATCACTGTGGATTTTTATCCCTAGTTACCGTAGGCTGTGTCTTTTAACATTTCTGCCTTTTGAAATTAGACAAACTGTAATCTACCATCGTATTGCAGATTCTTCTTTCCCCCGCGCTGGGTGCTCTTCTTTGCGTTCGGAACCACTGTGCCTGTGTACAACAGGATCTGCTCGGCTTTCGACAATTTCCTTGCCTGTTTTGACGTCAGTTTCCTTGCCTGTTTTGACGACAATTCCTTGCCTGTTTTGACGTCAGTTTCCTTGCCTGTTTTGACGTCCTTGCCTGTTTGAGTTTCCTTGCCTGTTTTGACGACAATTTCCTTGCCTGTTTTGACGACAGTTTCCTTTCCTGTTTTTGATTTATCCAGTAGGTCATCAAAATCCAGAGGCCAGTTTGATGATTCTTCACAAAAGGGAAAGAGCTGACCGACCCTTTGGAGGGATAATTAAGCTAGCGAAGTACTCATGAGAGCAAACGTTCCTCTCATGCCCCCTTCCCCTTGACCGCATGTTGATGTCTGGTCCACTCCTTTTCCTCCGGGGAAAATAAAGGCATTAGGACCACAGTTTAATCATCGTTTCCATTGTTGCATGTCCTGCATTGCTACCTGTGAACCCCTCAAGCTTGGGGAGTGGTGTCCAGTATGTTACACCTTGGATTTTGAGAGAGAGAGAGAGAGAGAGAGAGAGAGAGAGAGAGAGAGAGAGAGATTTTTGAGTCAGTCAGTCGGTCAGTCAGTCAGTCAGTCATTTTTTTTTTTTTTTTTGTGATGCACCAGAAAGTGATGTTTCCTGATCGGTGTGTTCACTCTCCATCCACTAAAGACATCAAATCCATGAAACGTTTTCAGCTAAACCAGACCACACGTACAACAGCTTCAACTCCATTGTCTTTACAAAGACATGTCAATCTGGAAACTCAGGAAACACCATGCTGCTCTTTTTTTTCGCGACTCAGATGTGAAACACGCCTAAAATGATCAGAATAAAATGAAACGCAACAGTGAGATGAGTAAGAAGACAGACAGACAGACAGACAGAGAGGAGAGGGGGGGGGGGGGGTAATAAAACAAAGCTGTAAATATTCAGCAGTCAGACAGACAGAGAGGGACAGATAGACAAACAGAGCTAGAGAGGCTGCGGAGTGCTCCCCACACACATACAGACAGCACTGACCTCCACAGTGCAGCCGGTCCTTCAAGACGCTGTAGACGAAGAAGACGATCAACCCGACCAAGCAGAAAGCCATGGTGAAGTAGAAACTAAAGTCCACCCCTTCTGTGAACGGTACCACCACGAGAATCAGCGAGATCAACATGAAAAACAGCACGCCTGGCAACGGTTGCTGTGGAGACACAAACAAAACAAGCTATAGGGCGGCATCGAGCTGTGAAGATAACGAGTGCATAATTACGTTTGTGTGTGTCGTGAATGGGGAGGGAGGAGGTGGTGTGATACGTTTGACTTTTTGACGTGTGTTCACACGCGTGAAAACCCATTTTTACCTGTACTTGTTTGTGTTTGGGAAAGCTGGCCAGATGTAAACATTTTCAAGGTGGAAGTAACAGATCAGAAACCAACCATGGTGCAGCGGCCCAGCGTTGTGGACTGCGGGATGGAGGTGGTGGGTTTGACTCCCATCAGAAGCATCCATTTGTGGAATATTTGGCCACTGCCACTCACAATAAATTATGTTATGGGTTCAATTGCAAAAAAAAAAAAAAATGGAACTGCAAAGTATAGTTTCAACCTAGTTTCAACCTCTCACTGGGTGCGTTTTTTAGGAGCATGCTGAAAATTCCAGACCAACACTGCCGACGTCTGTACCAGGCCTGCGTGACAGGGGGGTGGGGGTAGGGGGGGGGGTATCATATGACAGGAAGCGAAGGGCTGTCAGGCTGCACGTGGCTATGAACCAGAATGGAGCTCCGTCATCACCCGTACCGTCCTCAACCGTACTGATCATTGGTTTTAACTGACAAATTCTGTTGCCCTTCGTCTTCTACTCTGAGGATGATGGTGGCCTCAAAGTCCACTTCCCCCCACAACCATGCCTTCAAAGGAACTACTTTGCTTAACTTTGCACAGTAATGATTCTGTGAATGTTGAAAAAGTAGAAGAAGAAATAGGAGAACATGAATGAGAGGGAAAAAAAAAAAAACGCACGAACATGAAGAAAAGAAAGAGGGCACGTGTACGCATGCACGCACGCACACACACACACACACACACACACACACACACACACACACACACACACCACACACACACACACACACACACACACACACACACACACACACACACACACACACACACACACACACACACACACAACACACACACAACACACACACACACACACACACACACACACACACACACACACACACACACACACACACACACACACACACACACACACACACACACACACACACACACACACACACACACACACACACACACAACACACACACACACACACACACACACACACACACACACACACACACACACACACACACACACACACACACACACACACACACACACACACACACACACACACATTCACTACCCCAGTGGGCTGGCTACACAGAGGCTGACCTTGAAGGCCATGGGCAAGTCTTTGGGCTGACGGTAGCGCAGGATGAGGAGGCTGAGGGAGGTGAGGAAGTAGAACAACCAGCTCACAGCTCCAGTCACGCTGATCAAGGCGATGACGTCCGAAGAGGAGGCGTACACCATGCCTAAGACAACCTGAAAGAAAACATCTCAAAAATCAGGGGTGTGAACAGAGAACAAAAAAAATGGGAAAGTTGGGTCAACAGACCACCACATGAGAAGAACGAACTAAAACGATTCTAACGTTGTCTGTTGTATTATATTATATTGTATTGAATTATATTGTATTTTTTGAAGCGGGATTGGGTTGATAGGATCATTTGGCATTGTACAGCTCTTTGATCTCAACTGATATCTTGACTGCTTCTCTCTGAAGATACGGTATCGCCGCTGAGCGGCTTTGCTTGTTTGTCTTGTCCGTGTGTTTTTTGTGTCCCAAGGTGGATTTTCACCTAGATGTTTCCAGGGATATTTCTTGTTACACAGTATCTTTTCGTTTGTTTGTTTTTCTCTTGAGCAATAATCGTGCTGTGCAGGGGACTTTGGTTTGTTGTCTCCCACAAAGTCAAGGACTCTCTTGCCAAACAACTAGGGGTCTAAACTATGGCTCTTCCTCCGCCCCCATCCCCGAACTACTCTCGTTATCACAACAACAGTCTAGTTAAAACATGCACCTGTCTGTCTGTCTGTCTGTCTGTCTGTATGTATGTATGTATGTCTGTTGTGTGTCAGTTCATCTGTGTGATCTCGCTGCCCGTTGATGGCTAGCGTGTGTATATTGTCTGTCTGCGCATATGTCAGCGTGGATGTCAGCGTGTCTGTGTGTCTGTGTGTCGACTCACGATGAGGGAGACGGACAACAGAGGGATACGACTGTTGACGTGCAGGTAGCAGAACACCTCAGGGAAGTTGCCGTCCCGTGAGGCTGCGAAAGATGTTTCTACACACACACACACACACACACACACACACACGCACGCGCACGCACGCACATACACACACGCACATGCACGCACGCACGCACGCACATATATATGCACTCACTCGGACACGTGTGCCACACATACACATTGTATATACTTGTTTCAAAGGAGCAAAACCTAAAAAACCGTCTCACAAGAAGTGTCCTTGTAATGAAAATAATGTAAAAATAGGTAGTAAAAGTAAACTTCAGGAAGTCGGGGGAGGGGGGGGGGGGATAGGGGCTGTAATTATTTGCATAATCTTAATGAATTTGCTGAAATTTCTTACTCTAAATTTGTTATAATTAATAATCTTAATGAATAGCTGGAATTTTCTATTTTGTGACTCTAAAATTTGTTATGATTAAATAGAACATTATAATGAACCGATTGTACGAAATTAACTAGATTTACTTTGCCTTAGTGTTTCATATAGCTTTTTTTTTTTTTATATTCCTGTCATCATCGTACATGGTTCAATTTTGTGAAATTCTATGACATATGTTGTGCAAGATCATTGTCAAAACAACAATACGAGCGTTGAAATTTTGAGCATTTAACCCATGGCCGACTGGATCAGGGGGGGGGGGGGGGGGGGGGGGACGAGGGGGAGGAGAGAGAGAGAGAGAGGAGGAGAGAGAGAGGAGAGAGAGAGAGAGGAGAGAGAGAGAGGAGAGAGAGAGAGAGGAGAGAGAGGACAGAGAGAGAGACAGAGACAGAGCAGACAGACCAGAGAGACCGGAAAGAGACTTACAGTGGAGAGCACGCGGAGTTGAAAGAGTTCATTCGACAGACAGACAGACAGACAGACAGACAGAAACAGAGACGACTCGGGAGGGCGGAATGCCAGCAGCAGTGAGAGTGTTCGTCAGTGAACTGGAGAGAGAATCGAGAGGTCCTGACTGTCCAGAGACCCTGACAGAGAGAGAAGAGACTCTGTCCACAGCGTCTGGTGGAGAGCCCAGTAGGCAGCAAGCATGTCAATGCACAGAGAGAGACGAGAGGACCACTACAGGATATTCACTGTTCTTTGGGCATCAGACAGTACGCAGACAGACAGAGCACCAGAGAGAACCGAGTTCTGCATGACAGAGCAGAGGGAAAGAGATATGAGGCCAGACAGACAGTGGAGACCAGCATCCCAAGCAGCGCACGACGGAATCAGACGCCAGAGAAGAGAGCTCCGACAGCAGAGAGAGACAGGGCAGAAGCTGACTTCTTGTTCAGGGCAGCCAGACAGATGGGAGACAGAGAGACAGACAGTACAGGACAGGAGACAGGTGAAATCAGTCTCGTCAGAAAAGACAGACAGAGTCCTCTCGGCATGAAAGAGTAAGAACAGAGACAGAAGCACAGACAGGCCAAACGAAACAGACAGACAGAAACAGAGACTGCCAAACAGACGCAGCGCGTTTCGGAGTACGCCGCCGTGAAAGGTTTTTCATCAGGTCAGACGAGATAGCAGAAACAAAGTCTTTTTGCCACCCAGTTCGAAGACAGGTAAGTGACAGCGTGTCTGTGCGTCCTTCGGGACCACAGGCATGCATGCCAGTCTTAAATGAACTTCAGATGACAGACTTCCCAGAAGAGAAGAGAACGTTGAGCCAGAAACACGTCAGATACCAAGCCGTGTGTGGTGTGTGTGTGTGTGTGTGTGTGTGTGTGTGTGTGTCGTGTGTGTGTGTGTGTGTGTGTGTGTGTGCGTGCGTGCTTGCGTGTGTGTATGTGTGTGTGGTGTGGGCGGTGATGTGGTGTGTGTGTTGTGTGTGTGTGTGTGTGTGTGAGACAGTGTTGTGTGCAGAGAGAGATGAGAGAAGAGCGGTTCCAGAGACGAGAAGGCAGACGGAGAGAGAGAGAGAGAGAGAGTTTTCGATTTTTTAATTTGTTTATTTCTTTCGTTTGGGCAATGGCCACAATTGACTGTCTTTACTTCTTTCGGTTCAAATTCCCGCGTGCAGTCACCCCACAAACGCGGAACCGACGTTTGTTGGGCAATTGATGCGTCTTTTTTGCATCTTGGCCTTGCCTTTACCTCAAGTGCCCGTTGTCGGGTCGTGCTTCGGCTTTCATGAAGATGTCTCTGAGGAGGAAGACGAACTGATTAAAACCAGGTCGTCTGTGGCATCAGCTCAGTAGGATATTACGTGTTAAAGTTCTGTTCAAGTGCATGCATGTATTTTTTTGTAAAACAACCTAGACAGTTTTTTTTATGTGCTAGTAAAGCCTCGACATATCGTTTGTGTATGTAGTAGTAGTGTAAGTATCCAGTGTTCACGTCATGACTATCGTGTTTTTCTGTGCGTGGGGGGGGGGGGGGGGTGTGGTCATATTGATGATTAGATTTCAAGTGCGTCATCAATTACTGCTTTATGGCACGATAGTCATAAATCTTGTTCACGTTTAATATATCCGGTTCACTTGACAGTGATGCGTACTGTGTTCACGTCATCTCAATTAAACTTCATCATTTACTTTATTTTTTTTTATGCAAAGTGACAGTGCCATATTATACGTAATACAATGCCCTACATCTTTTTAAAAACCTAGTGACAGTGATAATTGCCGTAAAGCAATATCTTTTAATTAGTTTTTTTGCCGTTCCGCCCATCATTTACAGTTTTCACGCATAAGGATGGGAATGGTGGCGGTACCTACTGGGGACGACGAAGATGCCGCTGTTAGAACTGCCAGCCGTGGACGTCATCACACACAGCGGGATGATGAAGGAGGTAACAGCTGTCCCCAGCACTGCATTGCCCCACGTCTGCACACACACACACACACACACACACACAATTAATTACACACACACACACACACACATACCACACCACACAAGCGCGCGCACACGCGCACACACAACACCACACCACAAGACACACACACACACACACACACACACACACACACACTAACACTCCCAGACTGCACACACAACACAAACACCAACACACACACCTAACACACGCAAACACACACACACGCACATACATGCACACCACACCACAACACACACACACACAACACACATACGCGCGCGCGCGCGCACCTCCACACGCACACACACACACACATGCACACCCACACACACACACACACACAACGCGCGCGCGCGCGCTCACGAAGCACACACACACACCCACACACCACACACACACACACACACACACACATACTGACTGACTGACTGAAACCAATTTATTGTCAAATTAATTCAAAGTTGTACTGACATTTAAGAAAACATTATGAACAGAATACCAACGTTTTTCATTCAAAGCAAAGAAGCATAATTAACACACCAAAATATGCGCGCACACATACACATACACACACAAGCGCACACACAAGCGCGCGCGTGCGTACTCACGCACATACACACACACACATACGGGCGCGCGTGCCCGCGCGCACACACACAAACGTACGCACTTATAAATACAAAATACACGCATCTCAATACGAACACACCCATACCCTCACATACACTCAAACTTACACACTCACACACAGACATACACACGCCCACACACACACGCGCACACACCACATGCATTCACTCTCATAAACACACGCATACACGCACACATACGCACGCACGCACATACACATCCACGCCCATTCAGGATACACTTCGGTGCTCGCACCCCGATCCGTCGGAGTGCAACAGCAGGGGCCCAGAAATCCACCAGTCGGACATCGACACAAGTCTGGAACAAGCTATAGACAAAAAGTATTTCGGAAGGATGTGTTCCATCAAACGGATGAAGTAAGTGTGCTGCTGTGTGAATCAAACGACGTCGTTCAAGAATATTCCTGCGATCCGTGTTCGGAAGACGATCGCTCGCTTTTTCTGGTTAAAACAGCAGGAAAAAAGACACATGTCATAAGAGGAATGTCTTAAATTGTCCTGCATTTGGAAAGGAAGACGCATCGGCAACACGAAGCATGCAGAGACCCAAGCATGTACTCTATGGCGGCTGCACGCTGCCCACGGACTGATCCAGTTTTACCTGGGGTGACCGTCGTCTACAGAACTGACAGTGAATACCAGTGACATTTTTTTTCGTTCATGATTTCGTCACGTAAAGTGAAAAAACAAGGATATTGCTGTGTTTTCCATGTTAATAAAATTGAAATTGAGTCGTGTTTTTGTTGTTGTACATCCCGCCGATTTGCTCAATGGGCTTTTACAGCCTAACAGCATTAAACTTCGTTCATTCGTTCGTTTGTCCAAACATCAAAGCAATAAGCCTATAGACGAGATAATTTCTACATACACTAACATAAACAAACAAAAAAACAAACACACACACACACACACACACACACACACACACACACACACACACACACACACACACACACACTGAGAGACCATATATACCGGTATTCAGAAACACCAATTCTGTGTGACTACATGTTTATCCAATACATGGTAGTCAAGGGTCATTAAAGTATGGAACTGGCTGACATATTACTCGTAAGAGTCGAACAGCTTATGGGTGTATATGGATTGGGGAAGGGGAGAAGAGGGAGAAAGATGGGGGAGGGGGGGGATGAAAAAGCCTTGCTCTACGTGCAAATTAGACGCCGAACCATACACACACACACACACACACACACACACACACACACACACACACACACACACACACACACACACACACACACACACACACCACCACAGCCACAGTGTCGGCAGCCAACATCTGTTGCAGCGACATCACAGCCAGGTAAGACACGTTGGTCAGAACGTAAATGACCGTCACCACCAAAACACCCAGAATGGACGCCAGAGGAACGTTTCTACACAATGAAAAGGCATTTCAATCATAACGAGAGACGATTTTTGCCTATTCGACTCATTTGCCACGTATGTCGTGGTCGTATTAAGGTAGCAAACACTAAAGAGGGTCAGGGTGCGTTCATACTATCCCCAATTAATTGCCTTCAACTGATGTCAGTTGCCAGCGGTACACTGTGCACACATCATTTTCTTGCACCACCATGGAATGCTGCCAACATCCATTCACAGTAACACAGCCACCGATAACCAGCAACGGTCAGCAAATCTGCTTTGTTATACGCACACACATGAGTGGCTGGGTGATCCGAGGAACTGACATTTTAACGATATCAGCGGTGAATGCTCTTCATTCACGACGAAGGAAAAGGCACTCATCATTGTTGTTCAAAAGAGATCTGTCATTTTTTGGACAAAGGTGGTAAAACTACCACGACAGAAACACCATCAGAACCAAAGAAGTCGAGTCAGACGGTAATTCTTCACACAGATGACAGGCTGATAGTAGCAAATGAAACGCGGTCAATCTTTCTCCCTTTTTCGTTCTCATCGCTTTTAAAGCACCATAAAACGTCAGTGTGGTATGTTTACTTTTATCGAAATATTGGGTACGCTTCTTTGCTTAACTGTTTAAACATGACTGTTTGTGCGTGTATGCGAGTTGCTGTTTCAAGCGTAACTGGCTGCCAAGAACTCCCACCAGAAAATATGTTGTGGAGGAGAAAAGGGAAGAGAAGAGAAGGCAAGAGAAAAGAAGAGAGAGAGGGAGAGAGAGAGAGAGAGAGAGAGAGAGAGAGAGAGAGAGAGAGAGAGAGAGAGAGAGAGAGAGAGAGAGAAGACAGGTAAACAGATAGACTGACAGACTGACAGACGGAAACAAAGAAAAATAATAGCCGGAACTGCCGTTTATTGATTGTTGTGTTTATACTATCATCGTTGTTATTATCATCGACACTTTATATTTGGACAATCCATGCATACTGACAAAAAAGGAAAAGAAAGAAAGAAAAATTCACCTGTATGGGTTTGTCACTTCTTCGACGATGATATTTGAGTTCTCCCTGAAAAAAAAATATCAGAATGTAATTCATCCACTGTGAGTATTTCCCTGACCTTTCTTAGGCTCCTCATCATATGGCGGCCCATTTTCGTTATTTACTAGTGCCGATCTATTTTGCATCATTTTGGAACGCGGTCGTGAAGGTGGAAACACAACAACACAACACAGACACAGCTACATTCTAATGCAACTACAGCTCTAACATTTTCTGTGCATAACATTATTTTCTCCTGCAGTTTCAATCAAATCAAGAAAAGCTATAAAAGAACTGCTATCAGTATCAACCAATTCTGTTAAGACTCATAAAACCGTCGTTAGAACTCACCTATTATGCTGTGTGGCGCTGTTTAAGACACAGATTACAGGTCACCTCATAATTATGTTGAACTTGGAATTCGGAAAACCCGGTTCTTCTTTTATTTACCACGCGTTTCCCAGACCCTAAGATCAACTCTTCAGTACACTCTCTTCTCCCTTGGCTGACGTGCCAGGACGAATCACACGAGATTCACCACTCTGATAGCAGAAGGTACCTTGTATGATCTGATATGATCTGAGGAGGATAAGCGAACAATTTGAACCAACCTCTGTTTTTACCCCCTATCCACTACGGTCACTTTGTGACCAGGGCAGATTCTGAAATGCCACCCTTCTCCTGCCCTGAAAGTATTGTCTGTCAAGCGTTGTACTGGTTCTAGGAAATCCTGCCGATTACCATGCTCTCTCGGTACGTTTTTCAGTATCCTCTACGTTTATTTTAACAAAATTGACCATAATTAGACGTCATATAAAGGCAGCAGGGAGAACATTCGGACATTTTCCCATGATTATAAAGCGAATTTTAGCCGTACAAAAACCAGAACTTGCTCAGTTATAAGAATTACACACAAAAGGACTTGAAAATGATAACAAAGTGAGTAAAACGCAGAAAAAAAGCTGAGAACAGAAGAGAGTGTAGACCCGTACCATCCGCCATAGGCCCACATGACGAAGTAGAAGGACTTGGCGATGGAAGCCGGAGAATCGGTCGTCCCAGCAAATCCTGACGTCAGCTCAGAGTCCTCGTTGTCACCTAGACAACCAAATATGGACAATGTATGTGGACACTTGTATACTGCAAACATTTTCACAATCATTAGAAAAGTATGTAGATTTCAGAATCAAAAACTTACTTTGAGAATATTTCGACAGGGTCGCCCTGTCTTCTTCAGCTCACTGTTGCTGTTGTCGCAGTGAGGCCTGGTGGGGCGACTGTTGTGTGGGGGGTGAACGGTTGTCAGGATCTGATTGTAGATGGGGGAAGTTCAAAACCCTGATCTCTGTTCAGGCTGGGGCGTCTAGTCTTGATTTCGATGGCTTCTTTAACTTTTCTTTTTGTGAGGAAGAGCTCTGTAGATAAGATCTTGGTTTCCTGGGGGCTGGAACTGTGGCCTGTGGCTTGTAGATGTTCATGTATGGCGGAAGTAGATCGGTTTTGATGTTCCTGTAGACGGGTGGTGTGAGTTGTCTTGCTGTCTCGCCAATGTAGGTATGGGCACAGTCTTGACACCCTACCTGGTACAGTACACCACACCGCTTGAGGGAGTCTGTTTTGTCTTTGACATGGGTCAGTTGCTGGCATAAGGGAATTGGTGGTTTTGTGTGGGACACTTTGCATCCATGTGGTTGGAAGGTGCCGGCCAGACACTCTGAAACTCCTTTAATGTAAGGGATCCCCACTTTCACACTGTCCGTATCTGTAGAAGAAGGGTAGGGAACACGAGGGTTGTCCCATATCCATGCAGGGTATCCATTAGCGGAAAGGGCAGTCTTGATGTGTTCTTCTTCTTTCAGCTCTTCCTCCTTAGTGGAACACAGTACAGAGGCTCTGTGCATGAGGGTGTTGACAACAGATCTCTTGTGTTGGAGGGGGTGGTTGGAGTGAAAGTTCAGATATTGGTCAGTGTGGGTGGGTTTCCTATAGACACTGGTCTCCACCCTGTCGTCATGGGTTTGGGAGATGAGAGTGTGTCCAGAAACGGGATCTTCCCTTCTGATTCAGTTTCGGGAGGTGAATTGGATACTGTCATCGATGGAATTCAGGTGAGTGGTGAAGCTGTCATCCTCCGTCTCCTGTATGCGGGTCATGGTGTCATCCACATAGCGGTACCACATGCTGGGAGGGTTGGCAACGGTCTCAAGGGCTACTTTTTCAAAATGTTCCATGTACAGGTTGGCTACCACTGGAGATACTGGCGAACCCATGGCAGCTCCCCTTGTTTCTGCTGGTAGAACTCGCCCGGCTGGGAGTCGTGGGTTCGAATCCCATCAGAAGTCATGTGGGTTTTTTCTGCCCCGACCGGCTCCTACCCAGAGTTGAGTTTGCTGCGGGCTCAGTTGGGAAGACTGGGACCACACAGTCGAGTTTCATCCACTTATGGATGCGTTTCTGAGAGTGTTGCTCAAAATTCTGACCAACACTGCAGGTGTCTGTATCTCTCGGGCCTGGTTGACGCCGGGATATATTATGAAAGGAAGCGTAGAGTACAGCCCTGTCATGTAGTCTCAGACCGAAATGGAAATCCGTAGCATCATCTTAATCATCCTCATTCTCATCGATCAGCATAAAAAAAAAAAAAAGTCAAATTCTGTGGCCCTTCATGCCCTGCTCTCATGGTGGTGACCTCAATTTCGATGTCCTCTCCACGTCTGTGGCCTTGGTTTGGTTCCGTCCGGGTCACCGGTATCGGCGAGTCCATGGGGGCTGTCGTTGGACGACGTGGTGGCGCCCTCCGGAGAGAGAGCTCACTCACGCCGGCTCCGCGACTAAGCAATTATTGTCGTCAGTAGGGGGCTTAGTAGGTGGTGTCCTGCGTATGTTAGATCAGAACAGGCGCCACTGAACACCACTGAAGTGACTCGGCAGCAGTGCATTGCCTCTTGACGACTTGACATTGACTGCTCCCTGTGGATTGCCGGTGCCGGGGCTGCGGCGGGGCCGACGGGCTGTGGCTGTGGACGGGGTGTCGGAATGAGCGCGTGGGTGCACTGCCTCTGAGGTGGCGCAGAGGTAGCCTTCATCAGTTTCATTTTTTCCCCATACATCCTATTCCCCAGTGCATCTGCAGTTCCTTTTGTAGTTTGCTTTTTTTTCATAAAATTCTTCTGTTGTTTTTTCAGTGACGACAACAATAACAGCAATACCTCCAAACAACAAAGCATCGCCGTGAGAAGACGGCTGTCAATACAGCTTACCCCTGATGAGACACGTGAAACCACCAAAGATGATATATGATGAGGGCCAGGACTTTGGAGAAGAGGAACACCACGTTGGTTCTTACGCTCAGGACGTTGCTGGTCATGTTGACCACACACAGCAGTCACTGTAACACCGTCCTTCTTCCTCACATTTCTTTTCTTCTGGGCCTCATACCAACGTCATTTCAACTATAGTGCCATCTGTTTAAAATAATGAGAATTTCTGCCGGTTTTTTTTTTTTTTTTTTTTTAATTTTAAGACCATTAGTTATCCAAAATGATTTTATGCTCTAAAAGAAATATTTAAAATAAGCAAAAGCGTCGTTTATGTATTCATTTAAAATTTCAAAAAAAAGAAAAGGTTATTGAAGGATTCAAGAATGTTGTTTGTAGCCAAGCCCACTGCTGGAGACCAAGGCTGTGTTAAGAGGATGCAACAGTCATAATCGGAAATACATACGTACATCTTGTGAATTGAGACACTGCAGTATCTGTGACGTGAGTTACGAGCCACGTAGACTGAACATCTGTCAATCCGATGTTAAACAGGCTGTGGTGTGTGATATCTGGAATGTGTTTTATGACTTTGCACCGCGCTGTGTTCTATTATGTAATGTGTATTGCACTGGAGCTATGGAACTACAGTGTAGTGTAGTGTAGTGGAGTGTAGTGTAGTGTAGTGTAGTGTAGTGTAGTGTAGTGTGTGCAGTGTAGTGTAGTGTAGTGTAGTGTAGTGTAGTGTAGTGTAGTGTTGCAGTGTACTGCAATGCAGTGCAGTATAGTGTAGTGTATTGCAGTGGAGTGCAGTGCAGTGCAGTATAGTATAGTGTACTGCAGTGAACTGCAGAGCAGTGCAGTATAGTGTAGTGTATTGCAGTGGACTGCAGTGCAGTGCAGTATAGTGTAGTGTATAGCAGTGGACTGCAGAGCAGTGCAGTATAGTGTAGTGTATTGCAGTGAACTGCAGAGCAGTGCAGTATAGTGTAGTGTATTGCAGTGGACTGCAGAGCAGTGCAGTATAGTGTAGTGTATAGCAGTGGACTGCAGAGCAGTGCAGTATAGTGTAGTGTATTGCAGTGGACTGCAGAGCAGTGCAGTATAGTGTAGTGTATAGCAGTGGACTGCAGTGCAGTGCAGTATAGTGTAGTGTATTGCAGTGGACTGCAGTGCAGTGCAGTATAGTGTAGTGTATAGCAGTGGACTGCAGAGCAGTGCAGTATAGTGTAGTGTATAGTGCAGTGGACTGCAGAGCAGTGCAGTATAGTGTAGTGTATAGCAGTGGACTGCAGTGCAGTGCAGTATAGTGTAGTGTATTGCAGTGGACTGCAGTGCAGTGCAGTATAGTGTAGTGTGTATAGCAGTGGACTGCAGAGCAGTGCAGTATAGTGTAGTGTATAGCAGTGGACTGCAGAGCAGTGCAGTATAGTGTAGTGTATAGCAGTGGACTGCAGAGCAGTGCAGTATAGTGTAGTGTATAGCAGTGGACTGCAGAGCAGTGCAGTTTCGTTTTGTGGAGTGGAGTGAAGTGCAGTGCAGTCAGTGCGGTGTAGTACAGTCTAGTATAGTGTAGTCTAGCGTACACTAGTGCAGTCTAGTCTAGTCTAGTATAGTGTAGTATAGTGTAGTCTATTCTAGCCTAGTCTAGAGTAGAGCAATGCAGTGCAGTATGGTGTAGTCTGGTGCAGTTAAGTGTAGTGTGGAGCAGTGTAGTGAGATGTGCGTGGTGTGGTGTTTGTGGTGTAATATAGTGCCAGTGTGGATTAGGGAGGCGATTAAAGACCTAAAATGTGAGAACAATGCTCACAACATATTCCAGTCAGCTTCACTGAATATTTCCATTTTTCAGTTGCACCGTCAGATCATTCAAAAGTCCTGGACGGGTAGTATCACCTTGCTTACAAACATGCACATTTTGTATTACATTCCATTGGATAACACTGCCTTGAGCTGTATCGCGTTGTATGGTACTGCACTGCACAATATCGCAAGCATTAGATCGCATTATGCCATAATAAGAAACAAAACAAACAAAACAAGATGCAAAGCATATAAAAGTACTCCCAGTTTCTCTTGAATACGTGTGAGATATTCCATAAAGAGGAAAAAAAAAACGTTTTGGGGCCGTTACAGCCGTTAGTAACGGCTATTCTGGTAAACATCGGGCGCCATCCGTGACCCATAATAAACATACCTACACATTTTCAGAAAGATCGGCCAAGTACTTTCTGAGATATTCCATAAAGAAGAAAAAAACGTTATGGGCCGTTATAGCCGTTAGTAACGGCAATAACGGTAAAACTAAAACATCGGGCATCATCCGTGACCCATAATGAAGATACCTACAAATTGTCAGAAAGATCGGCCCAGTAGTTTTGTCTGGAGCGAGTGGAACACATTTTGACCACGGACGGACGGACACACACACACACACACACACACACACACACACACACACACACACACACACACACACACACATACAGACAGAGCATTCGTCGTTCCATTGTAAAGTACTCCCTGTTCTATAAGAAGCGGGAGTACAAAAATGATACAGACTCAAAAATCACGCACACTCCCATTTTCACCACGATCACCACCACCCCGCCATCCCCCACCAATAACTTACCGATCAGGGTGACCGCAGCGATGGCAACCGGAAGCTCTGGCGTGCCACACAAGTGGACCATGGTCATGAAGTAGCGGGCAAAGGTCAGGCACTTGACGGCCAGTGACGTGGGCCCCAGGATGAGGATGTTGGTCCAGGAGTAGACGAAGGCCAGCCACGCCCCGAAGCCTTCGTTCAGGTAGGTGTACATCCCGCCATGCTTCGGCACCCGGCACGCCAGCTCGGCGAACGTGAAGGAACCTGTGAAGGGGAGATCAAGAACACACACACACACACA
This sequence comes from Conus betulinus, assembly GCA_016801955.1. Classification (NCBI taxonomy): domain Eukaryota; kingdom Metazoa; phylum Mollusca; class Gastropoda; order Neogastropoda; family Conidae; genus Conus; species Conus betulinus. Next base: position 272,408 of record JADBJO010001696.1, on the reverse strand, counting down.
CCACACACACCACACACACACACACACACACACACACACACACACACACACACACACACACAAATGATGAAGCGAAGCGGTAAGGATAGAAAAACTGAAAGAAATGAGAAAAGAAAGTATGAGGCGAAAGAAAAACAGAAGGAAAGAAAGTTGGGGGTGGAGGTGGGGTGGAAGAGGAAAGAAAAACAACAGTGACAACAACGAAACAAAGAACATGTGAAGCATGCTCAGCATACATGCAAAGGTTCATGCTGACCAGGTTAATGTGAAGTGTAACAAAAGGTAATCAATGTGAAAGAACATGACTGGAAAGAGAAGAGAAAGAGAGGGAACAGGGGAATGCAGATGGGAGCGGTGGGTGAGGATGGGTGGGTAAACGACAGGAGTGAGGATGGGTGGGTGGGTAAACTACAGGAGGTGAGGATGGGTGGGTGGGTAACGACAGGGTTAGGTGAGGATGGGTGGGTAAACGACAGGAGGTGAGGATGGATGGGGGTAAAGGACAGGAGGTGAGGATGGGTGGGTAAACGACAGGAGGTGAGGATGGATGGGTAAACGACAGGAGGTGAGGATGGATGGGTAAACGACAGGAGGTGAGGATGGGTGGGTGAAAACGACAGGAGGTGAGGATGGGTGGGTAAACGACAGGAGGTGAGGATGGGTGGGTAAACGACAGGAGGTGAGGATGGGTGGGGGGGTAACGACAGGAGGTGAGGATGGGTGGGGTAAACGACAGGAGGTGAGGATGGGTGGGTGGTAAACTACAGGAGGTGAGGATGGGTGGTAAATAACAGGGAGGTGAGGATGGGTGGGTAAACGACAGGAGGTGAGGATGGGTGGGTAAACGACAGGAGGTGAGGATGGGTGGGTGGGTAAACTACAGGAGGTGAAGGTGGGTGGGTAAACGACAGGAGGTGAGGATGGGTGGGTAAACGACAGGAGGTGAGGAGGTGAGGTGGGTGGGTAAACGACAGGAGATGAGGATGGGTGGGTAAACGACAGGAGGTGAGGATGGGTGGGTAAACGACAGGAGGTGAGGATGGTGGGGTAAACGACAGGAGTTGAAGGTGGGTGGGTAAACGACACAGGAGGTGAGGATGGGTGGGTAAACGACAGGAGGTGAGGATGGGTGGGGTGGGTAAACTACAGGAGGTGAAGATGGGTGGGTGAACGACAGGAGGTGAAGATGGTGGGTGAACGCAGGAGAAAATGAACGATTGAAACAGGGCTGGTGATTATAGCGGACAGTAAGGGACACCTGCGTGGGGCAGGAAAGGAAGGCAAGGACCGGGATGGTTGCTATTGACAAACACAGGACACAGTCTACTCACCAAACAGCGAGATGACTCCCCCTAGAATCCAGACGATGATGTTCAGGGCCGCGGACCGTGTGTTGCGTAGCACAGAGGTTGGTGAGATAAAAATGCCAGATCCTTTCACAAACATTATAACAGTAGTGGTAGTGGTGGTAGTAGTAATCATAGAAGTAGAAGAGGAGAAGGAGGAGGCGAGGACAAGTAGTAGCGATAGTAGCAGAAGCATCAGCAGCCGTAGCAGTAGCAGCAACACTAGCAGCAGCTGTATAATGGTAGTAATGTTTCCATTGTTAGTATTGCCATTGTATCATTATGATGATACTGATCTGTACCACACGAAAACAAGCTCATATCAACAACTCCCGATTCGTCTGTATGTTACATTCCAGTTTAACGTCCATATCCACCATAATGAAATCGCAGATGAAGATAAGGATGCTAGGAGGGTTTAGCTGGGGTGAGGACGCATTGTTGTTGTTATCATTGAAGTATAAAAGAAGTATCTGTCGTCGTTGTCGTTGTCGTTGTCGTTGTCGTTATTTGTTGTTGTTGTTATTGTTGTTGTTGTTGTTGTTGTTGTTGTTGTTGTTGTTGTGATGATGATGATGATAATGCTGCTGCTGCTACTGCTGCTGCTGCTGCTGCTGCTGATGATGATGATGATGATGGTGATGATGATGATGATGATGATGATGATGATAATGATGCTGTTAAAGTAGTAGAAGTGGTGGTCGTAGTGGCAGTAGAAGCAGCAGTAGTAATAGCAGCAGCAACAGTGGTAGAAGCAGTGGTAAAACTATTGTTGTTGTAGTTGTTCTCGTCCTTGCGGTGTGTTGTTGAAATAGAAGAAGTATAGTTGAGGAAATGCTGTGTATGTGTCGTAC
>JADBJO010001696.1:262708-265208 GCA_016801955.1 Conus betulinus | reverse complement strand
GAACCGCCTGCCAAGTACGCGCCGTTCTTTTACAAGGACACTTGTGTGTGGGGGAAAAAGGCCCGGCTGTGTCTGCGGTCCCCTGTCAACAACAACGGACAACACCGTGCCTCTCCCTCAGGCCAAGATAGAGCCAGAACAAACCAAACGAATAATAAAACAAAAATATCTCTGTCTACTGATTCGTGGAGTTTAAAGAAAAAAAAGAGGGGGACGAAGGTCGGAGGAAAGCATTGGGAGTGTGTGTGAAGGGGGGGGGGGGGGGGGAGGGGCGGGGAGCTTTGATAGTAGTCGAGGGGAGGGAGAAAGGAGAAGTTCTGGGTGAAACTACGCCAAGAAATCGGGGTAGAAGTGCTTGCTGTGTAGCTGGACAAGGTGAAAAGGATACCCCCCCCCCCCCCACCCCCCAACCACCCACCTTCTCACCCCAACCCACCACGCCATGCTCCGAGAGGCTAGGCATGTAAACTGAACAAATCCAGGTTGGCGTACAGTGTGTCCAAAGTGTGAATCTACTTACGCTGGTTAAAAAAAATAAAAAATAAACAGGAAAATACACCAGAGATTATAGAAGTGTGCACGTGAATTTTCCCCATGTTGAAACCCATCATTCTGACAACAATCACAACCTCAAGGGAGGCAACGTGTACATTTTAGAGATTCATTTATATGCTGGCCTGCAGGTTCCTTACCTCGTTTATGGAAAACTTTGTTGCTGGGCACACTTCAAAAGCTGCCAAGTCACAATCGGAAGTTACCGACTACACATGAACATCTCTGATGTCACGAGTCAGAATAATTATTTAAAAAAATGCCATACTGACACGTTCGATGCATCTTTTGTGCGAAAAATCATTTTCTTTCTCTCACCCAGTCTGAACGGAGAATTCCTTCATCATCAAAACAATGAGTTGCAAAGATTTTTTTTTTTTTTTATTGAGGCTGGTTGTGATCTGTGAAATAATAGGTGGATAGATTGACAAACAGACAGACCAACAGACAGACAGACAGACAGACAGGTAGGAAGATAGGTAGACAGATAGATGTGTGTGTGTGTGTGTGTGTGTGTGTGTGTGTGTGTGTGTGTGTGTGTGTGTATTATGTTGTTCTGCACCGACGTGCTTCGCTGTGATGCGGTCTGCTGTGCTCAGTTTTGAGCTGCACACTGTCAGTATTCTGTTTTTGTTGTTTTTTGCTTGTTTGTTGTTTGTTTGTTTTGCTGCTGTACTGCACTAAGCCCTGTTGTAAATGTTTCTTTTATGCTGTGTCTGAGAGGCGCTGTGTGCTGCTGTAACATTGTCCTGCCTGCACTTCTCCGCTGATGCTGTTTAATGTTGTGTCGCTCCTCATTGCAATGCTTTTGCGTCAACCAGCGTTGAGTTGTACAGCCTGGTGTTATAGCTTTGCCCCACTACCCGTTACTCCAAATGTAACTGAGTTCTAAAAAAAAAAAAAAAAAAAAAAAAAAAAAAAAAAAAAAAAAAAAAAGCACATACACTCCGTAAACGTCTTACCTCTGGCACGTCACGGGAAAAAAAAATGTCTGTGTCCTAATCAAAACATTTCCATAAAAAAATACATCGTAAACGATGTGCTGATGATTGTAAACTGGGTCCTCATATACGTACATACCCCTTCCCCCTCACCCCACCCCCCCCCCCGCTCCTTCCCCTCCTCTTCGTCTCTCCAAACAGCTCTCTCATTCTCACTCCATTCCTCACCATTGTCTTCCTCTCATTCAGCCTCGACACTACATGACAATTAAAGGCGAAGATTTTTTTTTTTCAGTTCACAATATCTTTTATTCCAGTACATAATACAACATTCGTGAATATTGATAGCAGGTAAAGGAGGTTATCATAGAACATGCCACATACATTGTCACATCAAAGGCACTAAGAGCCATCACTGTACTCATTTTACGAACTAGAAAGCATGTAAAACATGTTCGTTGTATGATCAGGTAACCGAATCAAAAATTGTCTGTTTGTTGTTGTTGGTCTCAAGCTTGACATAAAGCAATAAACCAGACAAGCTTTCTCTGAGTGAGTGATACAGTGAGTTATCATGCTCCAATACATCTGCTGGGAATTAAACATATTTGATTTCATGTATTCGTGTTTGATCAAACCATTTTCAATGTAACCCGATGCATTTACATATATATACTTAAGAAGTGAAACGGGTTTCTAGTTATTCAATATTCTCTTAATTCTCTCCGTCTGATACATCAATGTATTACATCGTCTGTTTACAAGATTCCAAATCTCTAATTGTGTCTGGAATATTCTTTCCAATTTGTTCATTATGCCATCCGTTGCATGCCATCCGTTGCAGGACTTTTATCATTCACCATACTTCTAATCACTTCGGCTGTTTCAGCTCACGTCATAAGTTGTTCCATCCGCTCGGATATTGTCATTTTACATGTGGTATGTAAAAAGAAACACTTTGCAATGTACCTTGCGGAAAATACAGCAAATGAGTCTGAAATCGAAAA
>JADBJO010001696.1:240208-257708 GCA_016801955.1 Conus betulinus | reverse complement strand
TCAAAATTCTCTGACAGCAAAGATTTACTATTTTCACGTTATCATTACCGTTTTCTTACAGTGACCATCTGTCTGTTCGCTTCATAATAACCATTATCTAACAGTGATTATTATTGCTGTGTTCGCGTGATGACTACTATTTTCTGAAAAACTGATCTTTACTGTGTTAAAGTCATCATTACTGTTTTCTGATAGTAATCATTACTCTTTTCACCCTTATAATTACCATGTTATGGTAATGATTGTTACAATTTTCAGTCATCAACAACCATCTCTTCCCCGTCTTCCGATAGTAATCTTTTACGTCAACATTACCGCTTTCCAGTGATAATTAAAGTAATAATTAATTAATTCATGACATAGCTACAACTTTCTGACAATGATTAACAGAGTCTTAACGTCATAATAACCGTTTTGTGACAATCATCATTAACAGGCCTATGTTCTGTCAAAATTAGCGTTTCCTAACAGTGGTCATTGCTGTAATTGTGTCACGATTGCCGTTTCCGGTCAGTGATCAATACTTCCTTTCACGAAATCGTTACCCTTAACTGATAATGATCAAGACCCTTTTCGCCAAATGAGAGAGAGTGGTGGCGGGTCATCTCACCTGGGTGTGGAGAAGATGCCGCTGTTAGAACTGCCAGCCGTGGACGTCATCACACACAGCGGGATGATGAAGGAGGCAACACCTGTACCCCAGCACTGCATTGCCCCACGTCTACACACACACACACACACACACACACACACACACACACACACACACATACACAGACACACACACACACACACACACACACACACACACACACACACACACACACACACACACACACACACACACACACACACACACACACACACACACACACACACACACACACACACACACACACACATACACACACACACACACACACACACACACACACACACACACACACACACACACACACACACACACACACACACACACACACACACACACAACACGCGCGCACACACACACACACACACAACACACACACATACACACACACACACACACACACACACACACACACACAGCGGGATGATGAAGGAGGCAACACCTGTTCCCAGCATTGCATTGCCCCACGTCTGCACACACACACACACACACACACACACACACACACACACACACACACACACACACACACACTGACCACAGCTACAGTGTCGGCAGCCAACATGTGTTGCATGGACATCACAGCCAGGTAAGACACATTGGTCAGAACGTAAATGACCGTCACCGCCAAAACGCTCATAATGTTGGCCAGAGGAACGTTTTCTGGAAAATAAAAAGGCATATAATAATAATAATAATAATAGTAGTACTAATTGTAAATATTATTACAATAACAATGAAATGATGATCATAACAATAGTAGTGGTAATTGTGGTGGTGATGGTGGTAGTGATGGAGGTTATTATTACTGCTGTTGCTGATGTTGTTGCTGATGTTGTTGTTGTTGTTGTTGTTGTTGTTGTTGTTGTTGTTGTTGTTGTTTGTTGTCGTCGTCGTCGTTGTTGTTGTTGCTGCTGCTGCTGTCGTCGTCGTCGTAACAAAAAGAACAAATTCAAACTGCCTGTTAGACTCACTTGCTACGTGTGTTAGAGTCCTATCAAGACAGCCATTCCTAAACAGCTGTTGGAAAGCAAAGGTAAGCATTGCACTGCCTTTGGTTCAGTGAGGTAACTCACTCACTCTGTGTTAATCAAACGTGTTCTCTCCATTGATGCAGTTGGTTCGATGTCAGACATGGAAAGTGGCTGCGGAGGAAGGGAGTCTCATTTCACCATTCTTTCAATCCAAAATCAACAAACAAAAGAAAACAACAACAAAAAGACCAGAAAGTCAGATAGCGAATCATCCCATCTATAATCTTTCACGCATTTTCAGTGAGTATGCAACTGATCGATAAACCCAGCAAATAACTAACCTACCAAATTAATCAGAAATCTAGGAAATCGGTCGACTGCTCAACACGACAACGACAGAGTTAAATTTTGAACCGAGGCTCTCATTCTTTAGTAAAATGATTTATCAGTTAAATGAAAAAGATGCCAAGTGTGAACATAAAAATGACTTAACCATTCACACACACACACACACACACACACACACACACACACACACACACACACACACGCCATGGCGATTTGCTAAATAAATCATTTTTGAGGATGTCTTACGAGCGAAACAGAAAAGCTATGAAAAAAGTACTCATTTTTCACAGTGACGCTAAAAGTCAACAGGTACATATCTCGTCTCCGAGGGTGCAAAGTTATTTTAATGTAGTCTGATTCATCAACGCCTGTCACATTTGAGAAACATTCTTTGAAGTATTACAAGAAAACGATTTGATTACTGCACTCATCTTTTAGCATGTTCCAAGCAAAATAATGATGCCACAAACGCATCCATCGAATCATTATCGAAGCATTTTTTACTCGTGCTAAAAAAAGTACTATTTTAGTCAAAATTTCACACGCACAAAAGAGTGAAAAAGAAAAAAAAAAAGCGCATTTCTCTTCGCCAATGTCTTCGAGCTATCTTTCAAAATGTGTAGCAAATAACAACTGTTTACACACAAGTACCGAAGATACAGGTTAAGAAACATGTTTCTTTTGGTCCATTTTTACCTTTGTGTTACAACTAGTAAAACCCCATCGATCCCCCCCCCCCCCCCCCCCCCCCCCCCCCCCCCCCCCCCCTGACTGACCACTTTAGAAGCTAACTTGAGGCTTTCTGATAACAGTAAGAGCTCCATTTTAATTAAAACAAAAAAAAACGACAGAAAAACTGCACCACGACCAATTTTTATTAACAAGAATATACCTCCGTAAGTGCATATTTCATCATAAACATCTCAGAGGTTGTCCCGTGAATTCTCGAATTAATATCAAACATCGATTCTTCAGATCCTGCGTTTCAGAGCCGGGGAAACACACACACACACACACACACACACACACACACACACACACACACACACACACCACACACGCACGCACGCACGCACGCACGCACGCACACACACACACACACACACACACACACACACACACACACACACACACACACACACTCTCACTCTCTCTCTCTCTCTCTCTCTCTCTCTCTCTCTCTCACACTCACACAACTCTCTCTCTCACACACACTCACACACACACAGAGAGAGAGACACAGAGTAGTTGATAACAATGCAGTGTTAGTGAGCATGTAAACGTTTTTTAATTCCTAATCAAACAAAGACATCAAATGTCAACCAAGTCCACGTTGAGCTTTTGAGTAAACGCTTTCACCTGTTCGAACCGGCCAGTTGTCTGGCGCTCGTACGAACTGGTCAATTTGGTGTTGCTGTTTGTGTGTGTGTGTGTGTTTTTGGGGGGGGGGGTGCTTTGTTTAGTTTAGTTTTGTTTTGTTTTGTTTTTGTTTTGTTGTTTTTTTTTGGGGGGTGTGTGCTTTGGATGCGTTCATGATCATTGCATTCGTTTCCAGTGAACGTTCTTACCTCATAGACAGCTCGAATATAATTGTAGGCCGTCCTGTCATGCCCGTTACCAAGGTAATAGCAAAGAAAAGAGAACACATTAAAGATAAACCAATACCTGTCAACAATGCGACAAACAGAGACCTGACCTACAGGGCCTGAGAAGGGAAACCACCAGTCTGAAAGACAACTAGCATGACTGATTACATAAACATTGATACTGAACTGAAACAAAGGGCATTCTCACACAAAACAGAAGGTAAGCACAAGCGGAGTCTCGTCGTTCTTCATTAAAGCTTATCAACAGACTTGAAATTTGACGTTGGTCAAAAGAAAAAAAAAAGGAAAGTAAACTTTCTTTGATGAATTGTTAGGCAGGACAGCGGTGTTTGTCGTTGAAGAGTACATCCTTTTTATTTTGTTGGTATTGCTGCTGTGGGTTAAAAGGATGCTCTTTTGTGTGCAGTGACACACTCCAGGGACCCACAGTCAAATGGTTGCAGTGTCTGCATGCCGGGCCGACGATCGTGAGTTTGAACCAATCATAAGATCGAATTCATACGATCGTGAGTTTGAACCAATCATAAGATCGGATTTGTACGATCGTGAGTTTGAACCAATCATAAGATCGGATTTGTACGATCGTGAGTTTGAACCAATCATAAGATCGGATTTGTACGATCGTGAGTTTGAACCAATCATAAGATTGGATTTGTACGATCGTGAGTTTGCACCAATCATAAGATCGGATTTGTATGGCTTAAAACTAGTTCTGCCCATTCATCGGTAGATGGGAACCTGCTTCAGTTCAGGGAAAGCTAAGGTGGAGGAAAGAAAAGATGTGGCTCCGCCTACCGCAAAGCTGTGCCCTGGAGACGATGACCATCTAGCGGTTCACCGCCCTTACAAACCGTTATGTTCCATCGAACCTTTCACTGTGAACTCTCCGGGAACACGTAAGCTGATTTTCATCGGACAACTTGCCAATGAATGAAAGAATTCTGATCAAAACAAAAAATATCTGTCTATCCATCCATCCGTAAACCATCAATTTACCGTTCTTTCCACCTTTCACCCATCTGCTATTCAATCATTCAATTACGGATCAGTAATACAATTGATTAAGTGCTCCTCAACTCAGTTACGCACAACGTATTAGGTGCTTATATCGTTAAGCTTCTCGGCTAGTGTCTGAAATATTTACCTGACCAGCTAGTCAATCGATGAAAATTAGATAGATAGATAGATAGATAGATAGATAGATAGATAGATAGATAGATAGATAGATAGATAGATAGATAGATATATAGATAGATAGATAGATAAGGTAATGTTGCTTATAGCCCAGCCGACCGCAAATGGCCATGTCAGGTCTGTCACCGCGTTGAAGTCAACCAGATAGATAAATAGATAGATACACCGACTGAATAACAGATTAGACACATCTTTTTCGTTCGCATGTACCGAAATATATGTATTACCAGTGATAAAAGAAGAGAATTATGATATCACGTACTTCTTACCCAATACAGGTCATTTAATTGTTGTTACATCCGTCGTACTATTATTGCTGCTCTTGTTTATATTTCCAGTTAATGTTATTGCCATACTAGTCATTTAACCATTATCATATCTGTATCGTGATTATTGTTATTAATGTTATATTTCTTATCGACATCATCGCAATATTGGTCATTTGATTATTGCTATCCCCATTCATAATGTGTTGTTATTGCTACATATTGTTAGATACTCGATTCATTTCATTTGAAACGTTGTGCCCATAATTATGGACTTGATAGACATATGTTTTTACCTGGATGGGTTTTTCACTTCTTCGACGATGGAATTGGCGCTGTCCCTGAAAAAAAATCATCATTTGCGGTGAGGTTCATGACTATGCAATTTTTGGGGTTTCGGGTTTTTGATCATACGGAGTGCTGCGATCCAGCTCGCATCATTTTGGGACCCAGTCATAGATCTGGAAAATATCAATGAATTACACATCAGTATCATACAGATCCAAATGCAGTTATATAACGTTTCCCATAAATTTCTATCTATGAATTTTCCTCCACCTTCGAATGAAATAAAAAAAACAATCCGCTAAAAATTCGCAATCAATATTAACCAAAATTCGCAATCAATATTACCCAAACGTGTTAAACTAATCGCATCATAAGAACGCAGTTATAACACAATATGGTTAGTCACACACACACACACACACACACACACACACACACACACACAAAGTTGTTGACATTCTGAACAAATGAAATGAAATGGTCAAAGCCGAAGTAAGACCCAAAGAAAATATTTCAATAACTAAGACGCGTTATAGAAACACACACACACACACACACCCACACACACACACACACACACACACAGAGAGAGAGAGAGAGAGAGAGAGAGAGAGAGAGAGAGAGAGAGAGAGAGAGAGAGAGATGTGGTGGTGGCGCACGTCACTCGAGGCATTCCAACCTTGCCCATGTGACCCACAGAAACGTGGCGTTAGGTCCGGCCCTCACTGTTCATTCCTATCCAACCCACCCACCCCCTCCGACACTTCGCCATACCCCGGCTTCGTCCACTGGCAGTTCAAGGACCAGCTGTGCCAATGATTGTTATAAAGTCTCCAAGGCACCCAGTTCAAGGACCAGCTGTGCCAATGAATGTTATAAAGTCTCAAGGCACCCAGTTCAAGGACCAGCTGTGCCAATGATTGTTATAAAGTCTCCAAGGCACCCAGTTCAAGGACCAGCTGTGCCAATGATTGTTATAAAGTCTCAAGGCACCCAGTTCAAGGACCAGCTGTGCCAATGAATGTTATAAAGTCTCCAAGGCACCCAGTTCAAGGACCAGCTGTGCCAATGAATGTTATAAAGTCTCCAAGGCACCCAGTTCAAGGACCAGCTGTGCCAATGATTGTTATAAATCCTCGAAGGCCACGCAAGACAGATCGCCTGGGTTGCTGTTGTTACGTCATTTTGATGGAGTCCAGCAATGCCTGGACTGATTTAAGGTTTGAAGACGAAATCTACTGGTTGATATATCCACAAGCAATCACAACTGCTTCGTCTCTTGCTAGACTTAGAGAGTTTCTGTCTTGAAGCGGAAATTGCCATTATGTCGTATCCAAGTGCAGTTCCAGAATCTGCCAGCGCTGACTGACTCGAATCCATTACAGACGTAGTGGGTAGGTATGGAGGAGAAATCGAACAAGAATTCACCATCACAGTAGAGCACAAATGATAGTAAAGAACAATACAGCATATACGTAGGTTGTGACAATCGGTCGAGATAAGGATGATGGCAATACTGCTTCCAGAGTTGCAATTTTAGTGTGAGACAAGTTGAAGCTTTTTTAATGATATCCTGTAAGACTTTGAGAGATCGATCATCGCATTGTTGGTCAAGGAACTGGAGCGACCGTCCTCAAAGACACGCCTGAAGAGAAATGGAAGAGACACGCCCGTGCAGTCCCGGTGTTCTTGTTTGAGATCTCAGCAGAGACGGGCATATCGACACACCACGTGCTTTAGAGCCGTAAGACCTTTGGCCTTTTTACAGCGCAGTCTAAAGATGAGCGCTTGCCATTCAAAGGAAATTGCTTAAAAATCATCGCTCGTCTGCCCTATACTTGTGTGCGCATGTACAGAATGGGACCCCCACACCCAGTGTATGATATTTCCAATGATAAGAACCACGCACAAACGGCACTTTGACAACAATAGATAGAAAAGATTTCACAGCAACTGTCAAGATAAAGGAAGAAAAGACATTAGGTCCGTACCATCCGCCATAGGCCCACATGACGAAGTAGAAGGACTTGGCGATGGAAGCCGGAGAATCGGTCGTCCCAGCAAAGCCTGACGTCAGCTCAGAGTCCTCGTTGTCACCTGGACAACCAAAACATGACGACTTCCGTATGAACACGCTGCGTTGTTACAAGCCAATAGTTCGTCAACAATGCAAACCCATATGTGTGCACAAGTGACAATCACGAACCCAGATTCAGTCTACCACTGATGCAGACCTGTCCTTCAGCAGCTCATTGAATACCTTAATTCTTTGGTTTTAATCACAGCTGGTACAGAGTTGTCGTTCGTCATGTCATTCAATGCCTTACCCTTTGGTTTTAATCCCACTGACACAGACCTGTCGTTCAACATACCATTCAATGCCTTAACCCTTTGGTTCTAATCCCACTGACAGAGACCTGTCGTTGAACATGCCATTAAATGCCTTGACCCTTTGGTTCTAATCCCACTGACACAGACCTGTCGTTCAACATGCTATTGAATGCCTTAATCCTTTGTACACCTGCCGCTCTGGAATCTCAGAATTTCCACAGCGCTGGCTGATTTCACATTTTTCTTCCTTCTAACCGACTGGAACCTCTTTGTTTCTGAAACAGTTCTTAGCTCATTTCTGTAAAATAAAAAGGAAAAAAATCAAAAAGATCTTTGCATGTTCGATGTTCAGATGGACAATATTGAAGTACTCCATGACTAAGTGTGAACAAAGACAAAGTGAATAGTCCCGGAGTGCGCCATGATCAGATGTGTACAAAGACAAACTGAACATTTCTGACGATTTCTCTTATCAAATGAATGTGTACCAAGACAAACTGAACACTTCTGACGATTTCTATCATTGTTCATTGTTTCCCTTTTCGTGTACCATTTACATGTTCATTTGGATATTGTTAGTTACTGTTTTTGTTCTTGAGGGCATGGTGTAAAAAAGCTGTAAGCTTATCCATTTTACCCTCATTAAAAATATTCGTATTCGTATTCGTATCATCAAATGTACGTATACAAAGACAACTGAACACTTCTGACGATTTCTATCATCAAGTGTATGTGTACAAAGACAAACTGAACACTTCTGACGATTTCTATCATCATATGTGTGTGTACGAAGAGAAAGTGAACAATTTTGATGTACTCTGTGGGGGTTGTGCAAAAACAAACTAAATAATCCTCACGTAATCATACTCCTATGGTCAGGTTCGTACAAAAACTAGCTGAACAATAATGGCATACTATATAATCAGATATGGACAAAACTAGCTGAACAATAATGACATACTCTATAATCAGATATGGACAAAACAAGCTGAACAATGATGACATGCTCTTTGATCTTAAGTGTACAAAGACAAAGTTAACAATTAGGACATGCTCTGTAATCAGATGTGTATAACGACAAACTGGACAATTTTGACATGTTCTGTTCTCAGATGTGTGTAAAGATTTACTGACAAAATGTTGACGAACTCTGGTGTATGCATACAAAGGCAACCTGATACAATCATGACGTGCTCTTTTGTTTAGATGTGTTTAAAACAAAGTGGGCAATTTTGATGTGCTCTTTTTGTCAAATGTAAACAAGACAAAATTCCAAATTTCAGTGCTAGTTCTGTTGTCAGAAGTGTGCAAACTGAATGATATTGACGTGCCTTTTGTCAGACATTTTAACTACGCTAACTTTTGTGTTTATTTGGCAGTGTTGAGCTTTGGTGTGTTCTCTTACTAAAAATTCACTCTGTTTCCTTTTTTTCTAATCAGAGAGAAATCATGTTCCAGAATGAAGGAATGTCGAAAGCAGACAGCTTATAAACTCTACGTCTGTCCAGACTATTTGCTTCATTGACGAATTAAAATTGTGCTGAAAATTAAAACAAAAACTTAGGATGATTCATGAAAACATCTACCTCAAGTTTTCCCAAGGTGGACATATTTTTAAACAATATTAAAAAAAAAAACATTACCACTTTCAAAATGCTATAAACTTCATCATGCGTTGAATTTAGGCTTTAGCTTTTATTTTTTTTACTCTCTATTCTAATCTATCCTTGTTATTTTGTCTTCTTAGCAACAACAATACATCATCGTGAAGTGTACCGCTAGACGTACCCTTAATGAGGACGACGATACCACCAACGATGATGACGATGAGGGCCAGGACTTTGGAGAAGAGGAACACACCACGTTGGTTCTCACGCTCAGAACGTTGCTGGTCATGTGAGCACACACACAGCGTCACTGTAACACCGTCCTTCTTCCTCACATTTCTTTTCTTCTGGCCTCAAGGAAATGTGATTTCGACTTTTGGGTGTGCTTTTTAAATTTTCGATATTTTTCTCATATTGTTTCACAGCTAACCTGCAACTCACATGAAGTCGTGATCCTGAAAGAATAATTGCAATAAACAAAGTTGTTGATTTACACAATTGATATAAATATCTACAAAGATATAACAGCATCGATATTAAAATACAGAATTACGTCTTGTGAGCTGAGAGTCTGGAGTGAGTGTTACAGATATCAAAATCAGTTACTGTGTTCGTTGCAAACTTGAATTAACTTCACGAAGTGTGGTATCATTCAGTTGTGGTCTTTGACCCTTAAAAGATCTCGGGCACCTATTTAACTTGCATGCAAACTGATTCACTCTTGGTATTACATTCAATGACACGTGTGTATTGTGTTGAACTGCGTTTTGAATGAAGGCCTCCACATTTCTCTATTTTGAACTCGACATTGTACACTGACTTTTGAAAGCTAACTAATTCATATGTACTCTAACTATACCTGATGTGTTCTTCCCTCCTTCCTGTATCTGATTGTAGGAAAGCAAAACGCAATCTTCTCATGTCTACCCAATGGACACAACAAATGGGGTTGCTACTGCTGTAATCCTTGTACGACCTTTGACCCTTTGGCTGTCTTCGTTCCAGTGTCTGGTCAAGTGATGGCTAAAACTCGTAACCATAACGCTCTCTTGTCAGATTTTTTCTCTCAATGAATTGTAAGCTCGTTTCAAATGGTGACTAATCGCCATTCGCCTGACCTGCTCATTGCCTGCAGTAAACCTTGCGAGGAAGCGGTAACACTTGGTGTCTTGTTCCTACGTGACTCGCTGTTCTGTGAATTTCATCTACGGAAGAAAGGAAGGCGTTGAAATATATGTATTCATACTCGACGTCATTGATCTAATCTCCCTCTTCTTACCTACTCTGAAACACACGGCTAATTATTCACTCGTTTACTGAACTGATCGGCTATTACCACTCACGCAGTAATTTTGCAATACCCCCTCCGTCATATAACGGACGACTTCAGCAGGTGCATGCCGAACAATGTGCAGCCCACTGTCGAGAGCAACGTGACGTACACCACATCCGGCGACAGTGCACTGGGCGTATGGTATGGGAACCTCATGGGTGCCTCCTAGTCACAGGTGCTCCCCAGGAGAGGTCCTTCCATTCACCAGATGGTGCAGCTAACATGACAGGCAGAAGCTCAAGCAGTCCAAGCTAGTTATCGAGACTGTTAACGTGTAGAACCGGAAGTCTGTAGACTGGTCTCAACAACTGCTTCGACAGCACAAGGTAGGACGTAGTTCTGGATGTGGCAGTCCTCCGGACGAGGCAGCTGATGCCAGCTCCAGCTAAATCCATTTGTGCATGGACTTGGTCCTACAGACATATCAGGTTAAGCTGTATCCTAGCTACAAGCCATGGGTCACCACGGAGCTGGGCAGCCGCTTTAGAGAGAAAAGAGAGAGAGACAGACAGACAAAGACAGACAGACAGACATACAGGCAGACAGACAAAGACAGAGAGAGAGAAAGTCAAATGTTATGCACAATGACACGACGACGAAGAAGTAGATCCGGATAACAATCGACAGACAGACCAAGACACAGGAGACTGAGGACGACCGTTTACAAGCCAAAGAAAGTCGGTCTGCCAGCGGGCAATGAGAAGTTGCTGGCAGATGCACTGGACGTGTTTCACACACAC
The DNA here is from genome assembly GCA_016801955.1 of Conus betulinus. Lineage (NCBI taxonomy): Eukaryota > Metazoa > Mollusca > Gastropoda > Neogastropoda > Conidae > Conus > Conus betulinus. The sequence goes on along the minus strand of JADBJO010001696.1, from coordinate 246,368 downwards.
GATGTGACCTGTGCGACTGGAGCCTCCAGCAACAACAACAGAGTAGGGATATAGCACACTAGTAGCGCCGTGGAATGCCAGCAACCAGCACAACCTGACTGCCGCACAAGAAAGGCCTGCATCCTGCAGATCCACTTCACAGATGACACATGACTGCCAGGACTGACGTAGGACTCGGACAAAACCAAATGCGGAGAGGCAGTCAGCGAGCTGGTGGACTGGTGCGAGAGGAACTGCCTCCAGCCAAACGTCACCAAGACAGGGGAGCTGATCACCGACTCCGCGGGAACGTAAGTAACATCCACCCACTTGTCGTGAAGGGTAAGCAAGTGCGCACAGGGCGCACCGACAAGTACGTCGACACAGTCATCGATTACAAACTGGAGAAGACCCCTAACATCGTCGACTGAGGCAAGAGGGCCAACCAGTGCCTGTTCTTCCTGTGGAAGCCTCGACAGTTCAGGATCAACGGCACGATCCTGAACTCGTTCAGTAGTCTGTGATCCAGCACCCCCTCCTCAACATTCAGCAATGCTTCTTAAGCTCTCAGAAGGCTAGTGACAAGGGGAGACCGGACAAGATACTGTCTGCGGCAACCAAGGTCACCGACTAGGGCGTCACCCTCCTCGCTGACATCTACAGCAAGGTGAGCTCCAGAAAGGCACGGGCCATTCCCCAAGACCTCAGCCATCCACTACGCCTTTGTCCGCTCATACCTGCACCTCAAACGGCGGCTGTGGTCGCCTGCTGTCTATGGGGTGCGGGACAACGAGGTTCAGCGACTCGTTCCTCCCAACAGCCATCAGAAGCCTCAAAAAGGCCATAAGAAGGATCTGAACTGTTGCACATGCCAGGCGGCAACTCCCCACCCCAACCCTCAACCCAAACCCACTCCTCCCACCTCCAGGCTCTCCCCCTCCTGCCTCAAAGACTCATTGCCATCAGCTTTCACGCACCCCCTGTCATCCTCTCTGTGTGTGTGTGTGTGTGTGTGTGTGTGTGTGTGTGTGTGTGTGTGTGGTGTGTGTGTGTGTGTGTGTGTGTGTGTGTGTGTGTGTGTGTGTGTGTGTGTGTGTGTGTGTGTGTGTGTGTGTGTGTGTGTGTGTGTGTGTGTGTGTGTGGTGTGTGTGTGTGTGTGTGTGTGTGTTTTTACTGACATTCCTTTTCAGATGTGTGTGTTCTTTTAATTACATCTAATTTGCTTATTTATCTGTCAGTTTATTTATTTATTTGATTATTTAGCTACTTAAATTGTTACATGATTGGTAAGAGGATTACTTTGTCAGTGCTTTCCCTTCTCTTCTTTTTGTTGATAGCATTTTGAATCCTCTTGTCTCTGAAAGCGATGGTTTCAGGCTGCGAGGTTTAACTGCAACTAGAGCTTTCAGTGTATGTGCTTTCGCTATGTTGTAATCCAGAAAAAAATGGCTTTATTCAATGTTGTAGTTAAAAGGCTGATATACTGATTGTTCTTAGACATTTCTCATCTTTATTAATTTTCCCGTTTATTAATTTACGTATCAGTTTCTTTCAGTTTTAGACAATCTTTAATACTTTATTTATCCATGCCATTGTGGTCGTAATGTTACTTGTGCGAAGGTTTAGCACTGAACTATGTGTTTTTATATACACTTATTCATTAATTTACGTATCTATTTCTTTCAGTTTCAGACATTGTTTAAACTTTGTGTATTTATGACATTGCTGTTATAGCGTTTGTATCGGGAAGTTTTAGCACTGAGTTCTGTGTTTGTGTGTATATATGTATACGTACGTAGATAGATAGATAGACAGATAGACAGATAGATAGATCGATAGAGAGATAGATAGATAGATAGATAGATAGATAGATAGATAGATAGATAGATAGGGGGGTATGTACACCTATAATAGAGAGAGAGCGAGAGACAGACAGACAGACAGGCAGACAGAGAAAATACAGTTTGACTATTTTCATCCATGATGCTTAGAGTTCGCACATCTGTAGTATGAGTTTACGTGCGTTCTATGGTAGTATGAAATGAAGCTTTAATGGTGCGTATATCGTTATTCTACGTACACGTTATTCTATGGAAGCGCATAGGCTACATGACCCAAACTTTCATTCATCTGTACAAACCACCACCACCGTACGTTTTCTTGAAGCGAAGACGACAGAAAATGTCTCATACCTTACATTATTTCACTGCTGGAATTAACGGTGGATGGAGATGGATTGCATCCTAGTAGATTGTAACGCGTCGTACAGTATTCCCACTTGATACACGAACTAAACGAGAGACGGTCAGACTGAAGGCACTCACACTCCTATTTTCGTCACGTTCACCCCGCACGTGCACCAAGTACGCACCGATCAGTGTGATTGCAGCGAAGGTGACGGGCAGCTCGGGCGTGCCACACAAGTGGACCATGGTCATGAAGTAGCGGGCAAAGGTCAGGCACAGCACGGCCACCCCGGTGGGTCCCAGCAGCAGGATGTTGGTCCAGCAGTAGACGAAGGCCAGCCACGCTCCGAAGCCTTCCTTCAGGTAGGCGTAGGCACCGCCATGCTTCGGCACCCGGCACGCCAGCTCGGCGAACGTGAAGGAACCTGGAAGGGGAAATATCAGGTGGGGGGGGGGGGGGGGGGGGGGGGGGGGTAACAACGAAGCGGGGGGAATGAAGGAAAAGAAAGTGTAAAATGAAAGAAAGAAAAAAAAGAAAGAAAGAAAGAAAGGGAAAAAAGGAAGAAAAAGGATGGAAAAGCATTATCAAAAGAAAGAAAGCTTAAAGAAAAAGTATTACGTTTTTTAGGTTTCAGACCAAGCCATCGTTATGCGTGACATAAGCAAGCACAAAGTAAGAATTGATAATGGAAGAGACAGACAGACAGACAGACAGACAGACAGGCAGGCAGGCAGGCCGACAGGCAGGCAGACGGACGAACAGACAGACAGACAAAGATACAGACGAGATAGGTAGGTAGGTAGGTAGAGAGAGAGAGAGAGAGAGAGAGAGAGAGAGAGAGAGAGAGAGAGAGAAGGGGGGGGAGTGTGGGGGTCGGGAAAGGATAAACAAAAAAAAGCAGATTTCAAATGATACAAAGAGGACGGGCGCTTTAATCAGACCTACCAGGAACGCGAGGAAACAAGTCTACTCACCAAACAGCGAGATAACTCCCCCGAAATCCACACAATGATGTTCAGGGCCACAGACTGTGTGTTGCGTAGGACCGAGGTTGGTGTGATGAAAATGCCAGAACCTTTAACACACACACACACACACACATACATACACACGCACACACGCACGCACGCACGTATGCAAGCACGCACGCACGTACAGGCACGCAAATACACACACACCACATCCACCATCACCACCACCACACCATTTTGTGGTTACTGCTGTTGACATTGTCATTATTATTATGATGAGGAGGACGACGACCACGACGATGACCACGATGATGTTGATAATGATGATGATGATGATGATGATGATGATAATGATGATGGTGATGATGACGACGACAACGACGACACACACACACACACACACACACACACACACACACACACACACACACACACTGACTGAATGACTGAAACCAATGTTTTGTCAGATTAACCCGTGGTTGCACTGACGTTTGAGAAAACATTTAAGAACAGACTGTCAACATTTTTCATTTGTAAAAAAGGAACAAAATGAACACACACACACACACACACACACACACACACGCACACACACACACACACACTCGCGCGCGCGCGCTACATGCACACACACACGCATTATCACCACCACAACCACATCACCACCACCTTGAGAATGAGAATGATACTACTACTACTACTACACTTCTACTACTACTACGACGACGACGACGACGACGACGAGTTACACCTCCTCATTATCATAATTATCTTCATCATCGTTATAGTTATAGTAAAGACAAAAGCTGTAGCTATGATGAAATGATGCGGGTCTATGGTGTGATGTGGTGTGATGTGGTGTGGTGTGAAGTGGTGTAGGGTGATGTGGGGTGGGAAGGAGTGGTGTGTGTGTTATGGTGTGGTGGTGTGGTGTGATGCTGTGTGGTGTGGTGTGGTGTGGTGTGGTGTGGTGTGATGTACATGTGGTGTGGTGTGGTGTGGTGTGGTGTGTGTGTGGTGTGGTGTGGTGTGGTGGTGGTATGGTGTGGTGTGGTGTGGTGTGAGGTGGTATGGGGTGGGGTGGGAAGGAGTGGTGTGGTGTGGTGTGGTGTGGTGGTGGTGTGTGTGTGGTGTGTGTTGTGGTGTATCCATCATCTTACTTGCAAACGGAAACAAGCTCAGTTCAGCTCGCTAATTCGTCCTATTACTACATTCCAGGAGACAAAAATATTTACAAACCAGTTAGTGCTGGGTACGCAAATACTATTGTGTGGATTTCAGTACCAGTACTGTTTGCCGGCACGTGTCGGCTTCCCTTTACGCCTTGCTAAACTTGATTATTCAGTAACAAGAGACAACAAAGCTTTGAAGAGTCGCCTGTGACACTGCGTGTATTGTCAACATAGGTTCTGGACTGCACTTTCACGACTCATGAGACGGAGAAAAAAGGAAGAGGGTAGTGCGTGTGTGTGTGTGTGTGTGTGTGTGTGTGTGTGTGTGTGTGTGTGTGTGTGTGTGTGTGTGTGTGTGTGTGTGTGTGTGTGTGTGTGTGCCGGTAAGAGAACGTGCTTATGTGTGGTGTGTGTGCATAGGTGTACATCTCCATACTTTGAGGTCTATCTCAAACACCAGAGCCGCCTGCGCCTGAATATGTGCATGGGCTTGTACAAGTTTCTATATGAATTTTGAGTAGCTAGCTAGCTACCTAGACAGACTGACAGACAGGTGGATGGACAGACAGACAGACAGACGGACAGATAGGTAGACAGACAGGCGAGCAGACAGACAGACAGACAAACAGACAGACACAGTGAGCGGGAGAGAGATCGCAAGACAAACAGATAAACGGACAGACAGACAGAGAGGGGGGGGGGGGGGGGATGAGTATTCTTCCTCCATTGCCTGTACCTATCATTGTGCCAACATTCAAGCTGACAGCACCCAGCAGGCCAACAGTCCGCTGCAGAGTTACGCCCCCCTGTCTGTTCTATCGTCACTTCCGGTTCCTCTGTTGTTCCTCCATGCTTCCCTGTCTCTCCTCTGCCTTCATCTCCTCCTCCTCCTCCTCCTACTCCTATGCCTCCTCCTCCTCCTCCTATTCCTCCTTCTCCTCTGCCCTTCGATTCTGGTTCCATTTGACGAAGGTCGTCGCCGTTGTCGCTGCTAGACATGATGCTAGTGGTGCTGGCTGAAGGTAAGGTTGAATGTATTGCCTGTCCTATGCTCTCAATGGTGATGGAGACAGAGGGATGAGGAGGATGGTGCTGGAGAAATAAGGTAAGTACGATGAAAACATAACGACGACTCGCCTGTCCTCGCTTATACGCTTGCACAAAAGCAGGCACCCATAAACAAAACGCGCACAAGCAATCCTTATGTTCTCTCTCTCTCTCTCTCTCTCTCTCTCTCTCTCTCTCTCTCTCTCTCTCTCTCACACACACACACACACACACACACACACACACACACACATACACGCGTGCGCGTGCGTGCGCGCGCACACACACACACGCGCGCGCGCGCGCACACACACACATATACACACACGCACGCACGCACACACACACACTCACATAAATGCGCGCGCGCACGCATGCACGTACGTATACAGAGAGACAGACAGACAGATTGACAGAGAGAGAGAGAGAGAGAGAGAGAGAGAGAGACAGACAGACAGACAGACAGAGAGAGAGAGACAGAGAGAGAGAGACAGAGAGAGAGAGAATACAGAAAATGAAATACAAATAAGATACGGAGCAACATAGTACAGCCAATTACCTGTATACAAGCATACCACGAAACACACGTTAGTCGGTGGCAGAACAGTTTCTCAAAGATCTTTTGTTTATCACATCCAGTGATTCCTTACAGGCCTATGTCATTAAAAATGCAAGGGACATACAAAAGAAAACCGTATTGCTGTCTCTATAAAAGGAAAACACATCTTTCTTACCTTAGTTTTCGTCTCGCTCTGTGGAAAGGACTGTGGTCGTAGCAGACAGCGAGGTTTTATGATCTGCTGA
>JADBJO010001696.1:200208-235208 GCA_016801955.1 Conus betulinus | reverse complement strand
CGGACACAGCTTACAGCACGCCGTGTCCAGCGAAAAACGCGCACTGCTCAGGTGCGTGGTGAAACGGTCAAAGTCTCGCGGCCTGCATGGTTTGTCTCTCCAGGTGACGACGTTTATTACAGTCAACGTCCTGACGAGAACTGCTCTGTGAATCGTACCATTACTATCCATGAACACTGATGGCTGTTACTGCCTTGCAGGGGCATGGTTGGAGGTGTGATGGCCTCGTTCAGGCACCGACGGGCGTTTACAACGCCCCTCGTGAAAAGCACACGACAGACGTCCACACCATTAAAATGCCGCCACTAACTCCGTCGTGTTCAGCCATTATGCGGCCCAGATATCCCTTTACGTTGCCTTCACCACATTTCTTGACATTCGTCCTCGATGGTTTATGCAAATCTGGACCTGTCAGTGAGGAGAGCACAAAGTCAATGGCGCAAATGCCAATAGTGAAGCTGTCGGTCCAATCCAGGTGTTTCATGCTGCGTGACTTCTTGTGTGAAATGTATGTCTGTTAGCAACATGCGCTCATGCGCGGGGACGCGAGCGTGTGTGCGCGCGCGCGCGCGCGCGCACACACACACACACACACACACACACACACACACACACACACACACAGGGTTACAGTCATCCTCCATTAAGTGATGTAATGTAAAAAAGGATATTTATAGAGCGCTTTACCTCTCAAGAGCCCAAAGTGCACATTACAGAAACATTCTAACTCAAAGCACACACACACACACACACACACACACACACACACACACACACACACACACACACACACACACACACACACACACACAAACAACACACACACACACAGAAGCGCGCGCGCACACACACACACACACACACACACACACACACACACACACACACGCGCGCGCGCGCACGCACGCAGCACGCACGCACGCACGCGTCACACACACACACAAAAAACAAAACACACACATGCAGAAAGACACACGAGCACGTCAAAATAAGCAGACTCGCGGACAGAGGTAAGTGGATATTGTTAATCAGTCCAGGATAAAAGATGTGTCTTTAGGGAGGTTTTGAAAGTCTTTAAAGAGTCCGTGTTGCGGCAGAGAAGAAGGCAGACCATTCCACAGAGAAGGTGCCAGGTAAGAGAAAGATCGTTGGCCTGAAGTTTTCAGGCGCGCAGAGGGAAGCCGAAGCAGACGAGAATCGGTGGATGAGCGTAAGTAGCGAGACGGAACATAGAGATGATGGAGGTCAGTGAGGTAGGAGGGAGCCAGATTATTCAGTGGTTTGAAAATCAGGAGGAGAACTTTAAAGTCAATGCGAGACTGAATAAGGAGCCAGTGTAGGGATGACAGAATTGGTGATATGTGATCAGATGAGGAGCGGGAGATCAGACGGGCGGCATTGTTCTGAACTTTTTGAAGTTTAGAGATGAGCCCTGAGGGACAACCGGCAAGGGGAGTTACAATAGTCAAGCCGAGATAGAACAACAGCACAGATTAGAGTCTTCAGAGCATTTTGAGTGAGAAAGCAACGAACTGAGCTGATTCTAAGAAGTTCAAGGTAGCAGGACTTGCACGCATTAGAGATATGATGTTTGAAAGAAAGGGTTTGGTCGACTGTAACGCCGAGGTTACGAACAGACACTGATAAGTTGCAAAGTGAAACAACTCGTTTCCATCAACATTTATAGAACAAGGGAGAAAATGAGTTCTGATAGTGTGTTTCGAAGCAATGAGGACTGTAACGCCGAGGTTACGAAAAGAAGGCAGACACATGCCTTCTTTAAGATAGACACTGAGATTTATCTCGTTTCCATCAACATTTATAGAACAAGGGAGAGAATGAGTTCTGATAGTGTTTTCGAAGCAATGAGGATTAGTTCAGTTTTGTTTGCGTTGAGTTGTAGCTTGTTATTGTGCATTCATGATTTAACATCGGAAATGCATGCTTGAGAAGAGGAGATTATTTCATGAAGCTGACTGAGATGGGCAGAGATATACAGCTGGTTGTCATCTGAAAAGCTATGGTGAAGGAGAGAGTGTTGGCTGTTAATGGCCGAGAGAGGCTGGGTGTATAGAACAAACAAAACCGGTCCCAGGACAGATCCCTGAGGGACACGATTTCTTGATCTCTGCCGGATTGACTGGGCGTGTCAGTTTACCGTTGGGACAAGGTGATGACAGTAAACTTCGCACTTTGAAATGACCAGGCTGCAGAATGGAAACGAAGTTCTGAAGGCTCGAGAGTTCGCGCGACTGGCTGAAGCGTTTCATGGTAGTTGTCCACAGCTTCAAATCATCCCAAATCACACCTCGGATTTGTTACACTGGCGAACGTCATGAAATGGGAATTAACTGTACTTTTTTTTTTTTTTTTTTTTTTTTACATCACCAGAAAATGGTATGGTTTTTCCAGATCGGAAAGATACTTTCGTACTTAATGTCACATGTATTTATCATGTTATTTATGTTGTTTACTTTTCTTTATTGTTCGTCGTGTATTTTTTCACTTCATTCCTTCTCAATAACAAACAAATTCAATAAATTACCTTCAATAAATAAGTAGAGTTAAACCATTTTTGATATGCCGTGAATGCTAGCTATGCCCACTTGCGCAAATATTGATGTACTCTATTATGTCTTCAAACCCTGGCAAATAAACGTTTACTCCACAAATCAACGAATCACGTGCAATTTATGTCTGGTAGATTTTGAAAAACATCAAATACGTCAAGAGTTCAATGGGTGTCTGGTCTCCCAGTGGTCCAGTTGAAAGGGAATCCAGGGGTCACCGGTTTCTTTCGTCTTGCACCAGCCCTGGGAACAGGACAGTGAGGAACCTCCTACTTATTTGTGTCGCTAACAACTTCCTTGAACATTTGCATCTGGCATGTGCGCGCACACACACACACACACACACACACACACACACACACACACACACACACACACACACGCACACACACACACACACACACACACACACACACACAGAGCAAAGACAACAAGAGATATAAAGGGGGGGGGGGGGCGGGGGAGTAAAAGCAACAATGGTGAAGGAGGAGAGAAACGGAACAAGAAAGAAATAGAAAAAAAAAACGAGATTTAAGAGAGAAAGAAGAAAAAGAAAGACAGAATTTTTCAGAAGGAAAGAAAGTAGGAATGAAAGAAATAAGGAAGGAAACAAGGAAGAGGAATACATTAAGGATTGAGGTTTAGGAAAGAATGAACGAAAGAAAGAAAAATTGAAAAAAGAAAGAAAGAAAACAAACAACCAAAACAAACTAGCAAAGAACTCATTATACTTCTAGGCTAGAAATTCTTAGATAATGTTTAGTTATCCTGGGGCAGGAGATTAAAAAAAAAAGAAAAACAAAATCCTGCTATTTCCCGCAAATCTATCTTTGCCCTTATAAAATTTATAATGTACCTTATAAATGCAATATATATTTCTTGCTCTCTCTTTCTATGTTCATTCGTGTGTGTGTGTGTGTGTGTGTGTGTGTGTGTGTGTGTGTGTGTGTGTGTGTGTGTGTGTGTGTGTGTGCGTGCGCGCTCGCGCGTGTGTGCGCGCTAGGGTGCGTGCATGCGTGCGTGCGTGAGCTTGCCGTCCACTTTCTCCTACATTAACGCTCTCAGTCGCACGCATGCACATCTGTCCCTCCTACGTGTAGCTTTCTTCAACTGACAAAACATAACATTCGACAAAACTCATTCATTTTTTTTTTCTTCTTACAGTCAAACCACGCAAGTGATGATAATCAAGTGATGATAATTCGTTTCAGCAATAAATTTTTTTTTTGCAGTCGTTATTGCTGCTGCACCCCCCCCCCCCCCCCCTCTCTCTCTCTCTGTCTGTCTGTCTGTCTGTCTCTCTCTCTCTCTCTCTCTCCCCTCGTTGTGAAATGACAGCCGAGAAATCGCTGTCGACCTCTTTCACCTCATTGGTCAGTGTAATCTCCGTGTTTCTATTTTAAAACCCAGACACTGCGAATACGTAAACGGATCAGATTGCAACAGCTAAAATGTTTGTTTCGCCATTGTTCTCATTTTATATTGAAAAGGTCTTCGTGCCTATTGTTCTCATTTGGAAGGAAATTATTCTCTCTCTCTCTCTCTCTCTCTCTCTCTCTCTCTCTCTCTGTTCACTCTTTTACACACACACACATACACACACATGTTCTCTCTCTCTCTCTCTCTCTCTCTCTCTCTCTCTCTCTCTCTCTCTCTCTCTCTCTCTCTCTCTCTCTCTCTCACGGCTATGTATCATGATCGCCCTCTAACTTTACCAAAAACTGAAAATACAAAAAAGCAAAAATCACTTTAAAGAATCATGACCGCCTGACATTATATGAGCAGCGAAATCAACATTTACCCCCTTTCTCACCCTCCACCCTCTTTTTATCTCTGAAAGTAACAGCAGCGAGCAAGCACTGTGCTTGGTCCCTTTCTTTCTAAATTTTTGTAGATATAAACCGGGTTTATTTTAGAACAGGTTTGTGACGACGAGGGAAAGAGAGTGCGCGTATAGACTAAGAACAACATGGAGATTTTATCAATTCAAAGTAGCCCGGGGAATGAGTGAGTGGGAGAAGCATGACACAATCTTATTTTTAGATTTTCTTTTCTTATACACCGTGAAAAAAACCTTTTTCTAATCATATTTTGTATGAATGGTGGAAGGATTAATTTTCTTAATCTGTTTTTTTTTATACTTACTTTTTTCTCAAGCTTTCATCACGTGTGTACAGGCAACGCCATTTTGGAATAATTATGTCTGTTGACTTGTCATTGCACAACCTGTTGTTATTTTTTTTTTATCAACTGTCGCTTTCTTTAAGGAAGACAAACGGAAATTAAAGAGGACCGTAAATTGTTGCATCTACTTCTCCCTGGGACAATAAAAAATTGATCAGAAATTTCTGGCCCTGTTCGGACCTACCCGTGTTGTCCAGAGGAAGCAAGTTGCTTGTGGCTGGCCACGTACACTTCATCAGGGGGGATAACTTCTCGGCGGCCGTCCCGGTCCGTGTAGTAGTTGTCTGCCAGTTTGTGAGACACCCCGTCAGGCAGGCGCGGTGCGGGCCATGTCCTGCGGACCATTAGTTGACTTTGTTTTGACTTTACATCTGCTGAATAACAGCCGTATGTGTCTCTATAGAGAACATTCATATATGGCCGGGTGTGCGTGCGTGCGTGCGTGTGTGTGTGTGTGTGCATTTTGTGAAGAAACTGAAGATGAACTGCGCTTCATATTATGTTGTCCTGTTTTATTTAATCTAAAAAAAAAAAAAAAAAAAAAATGATGCCAGCAAAAGTCTACCGAAGTCCTAATGGTTTCAAATTGTGCTTTTTAATGTCATCGCATTGCAAACGTGTCGCAAGCGCGCTCATGATTTCTTCGTTATCAAAACGGTTTCGCAGTTAGGAAAAACGAAGGAGAAAATAAATGGGCATTAAAAAAGGGCTGAAGATGTTGATATGTAATATTCACATCCTTCAAAAACAGTATGTGGGGAACTCCAACATCCGTCATGCAAAAAGAATCATCATCTTGCAAACTGAATCATTTGTATCGACTGTCCGAGTTTGACTTTTGTATCGACTGTCTGGAGTTGACTTTTTATATCGTCTGTCCGGAGTTGACTTTTGTACTGACTGTTCGGAGTTGACTTTTGTATTGACTGTTCGGAGTTGACTTTTGTACTGGCTATCCGGAGTCGACTTTTGTATCGACTGTCTGGAGTTGACTTTTTATATCGACGGTCTGAGGTCGACTTTTGTACTGACTGTTCGGAGTTGACTTTTGTACTGGCAGTCCGGAGTTGACTTTTGTACTGGCTATCCGGAATTGACTTTTGTATCGATTGCCCGGAGCTGAGTTGACTTTTGTATCGATTGTCCGGAGCTGACTTTTGTATCAACTGCCCGGAATTGACTCCCGTCCCCTGATTGGGACTGGTCGGCGGACATTGACTGACTTTGCCAATCCTCCCTTGGCATTCCCAATAATTCTGTTTTTATTCTCACAACCAAGGGCATAAAAAACACAAAATCCAATGGTATCCCAAAGCAGCTGGTGAAGGAAAAGAAAAAATGAGAAGAAATTCCTGTAAGAAATTATATTTCACACATACAAAAAACAATTTTTTTTTTAAGAAAAAAAAGGTAAATGTAAGGGGAACTCTTCGAGCCATTGCTTAAGGATCCATTTCACACAATCAAGGGGTGTTAAAAGCGTGTCTACAAAAAGATCAGCCCTTGCTCTTTTAAATGACCCAAGTATTATGTGTTTACCAGGAACTATGTGAATCAGCATTTACTTGCATCTCCTAAGATATGGATTTTCCGCTCACTGAGCAAACAATGATACAATGTCTAGATAAGTACCGAGGGAAAACAAAGTGCAGGCTAATAATTACTCCGTCATTTAAAAAAATAATGATCTGGCCAAGATGTGTACAAAAAAAGGTGGGGGGTGGGGTGGGGACAGATTGGAGAGGGGTGGGAAGAAAATGGGAATGATACAGGATAGTAGTAACGCTTACTTCATACACCATACGCACGAAAAAAAAAACCCTGAATTTTCGACAAGTAGTTCCTGTTCAGACTTTAGAAACTACACACACACACACACACACACACACACACACACGGCCGACCATTCTGATACCGACAGCCTTCCAGGAAGTATGGTTTAGTGCATTTTTTTTTTAAGTGTGTAACATTTGTGGCGACTAAGAAGACGTACCTGTCAAAAATTAGTCGTCTGTTTTGTATTGTATATCACGTGAGCGTTAATTCTCTTCGAATGGTGTGTTTTGACTTGTATTTTGCCTTGCTTCCAGTACTGTTGCAGCATGTTTCAGCCTCATTTGGTAGTAGTCCCCCTTTTTTTTTTTTCTTCTTTTTTTTTTTTTTTTTTGAGTGCTCTAGTTACTTTCCATGTCATCCCTGCCAATTATGGCATGTTTTTTATCCGGGTTTTGTTTGTCTGTGTGTCGGCTCGTTACCAAGATTACATAAAAATTTCAATCCGAATTGGACAAATGGTGGTGGAAAAATTGAATGTAGCCAAACGCCAAAACAGTTCAATTTTGGTACAGACTGGTATTCAGTGGGTTCAGGATGCGTTCCGTGGCATTGCGTCAAAACTAGGAGACAGAACCTTCTTTGCTCCCGAGTCAAAATATGTAAAAATATTGGACCGATCGTTCATTGCAGTGGAAATGCAAACTGCCTCTTTGCTGCGTGTGCTAATATTCATGCAAAAGTCTTCGTGCAAAAACATGATTTCGATATGGACCACTTTTGGACGACACAGCTTTCTCACTAGTAAATGAATGTGATCCAGATTTGCGAGTGTGCACACTTCTGTGCGTTAGTGTGGGTGTACGGGGTCGGTAGGAGGCAGTTGGTGTATGCGAGTGCGTTTTTTTTTTTTTGCGACAGGGATAGTTTAATGATAACTTTCAAACATCCATGTGCGTTTTACAGTTGTAAGTACAAATAAAGCAACCGAAGCAATAGCAGTAGCCATTGCCAATTCAATCTATTGGCAATATTGTTAAAATCTCTCTCTCTCTCTCTCTCTCTTGTGGGAAGAATGTGTGTACCTTGGTGACATGCGGCCCTCGAACCTCAGATGATTCTTGTATTCACGCTGCAACACACACACACACACACACACACACACACACACGTGTGTAAAGCCTGCACTTGTGTTGCCCCACTACTAATTTGTTCGAGATCAAATTAGTCGTGCAATGATAATGGTATATTGATAAAAAATAAAAGAGAAATGGGGAAAAAAAGATGAAAGAAAAAAAAAAACGGGAAGGGGACATCTAAACAGATACTATAATGGACAATAGTTAGCATGTATAAAACAGACAATAGACTGAATATGACAATGCATACACTAAATTTGGAAGAGAGAGAGAGAGAGAGAGAGAGAGAGAGAGAGAGAGAGAGAGAGAGATGGGTGGAAGTATAAAACACAAAATGTAATCATTTTTTATATACGGCGTGAAAATACGTAGAAGGTACAATGTAACATAACAACATGCAACTAGAGAGACAGAGAGAGAGGGGGGTAGGAAGTGAAAGGGAGAACATAGAGACTTGGTAAGAGTAACAAAGCACAAAATGTTATTATTTTTGATGCGGCATGAAAATACGTAGAAAGTACAATGTAACACAGTGACATGCAGAGAGAGAGAGAGAGAGAGAGAGAGAGAGAGAGAGAGAGAGAGAGAGAGATTGGGACAATCGCTAAATGGACATGGACCAATTCTTCAAAGAGAAACACTCCCTTACAGGAATCATGACTACGCTGTTAGGCCCTGCTGTCGTCAGTGTGGGGCCTAGCAGGTTGGGGGTGGTGTGCTGCATATGTTGGATCAGAGTTGGCACTAATGAACACCACCAAAGTCACTCAGTTCAAGAGAACCGTAGGTTGCCTTATGATTATGATTGTCCTGCTGAAGTAGCGACGAGACGTTTCTGGATGAAGTTTCGAGTGGGGAGAGGGTGTGCAACATCAGCGGTTTTTGGTATTGGTAACGAGAGCTCATGGTACCGAACAAGAGACGGCAAAGACGAAGAAGAGAAAAGAAAGAAAGTAATCTCTATGGGTTTCTCTAAACAGATTTTCGAAAGTGATTGCAACATCTCGGCGATTTATCACACCTAAGAAAAATGTACACATTTACGGTGAAACGATAACATGCAACCTGATGCCAAAATGTTTTTGTTTGGTATTATGGTAGATCTCTCTCTCTCTCTCTCTCTCTCTCTCTGCGTGCGTACGTGCGCGCACCTGTGTGTGTGTGTGTGTGTGTGTGTGTGTGTGTGTGTGTGTGTGTGTGTGTGTGACTGTCTGTGTGTCTGTGTGATGACAGACGGCAATGGCTTCATATTCAACTGTGCAATGAATTCCGAAATCTTCGGAAATAACTTTCTAACGTATTTTGCATAATTATGATCCCGCTTCCCTCCATCAAATATCAAGGGTCAAGTTTTCAATCAGGGCACATCTGCCGGCTTCAGAATTGACGGAAGATGAGATAATGTTGCTTATAACCCAGCCGACCGCAAAGGGTCATATCAGGGCTGTCATTCGTTAAAATCAACTCACAAGAGAATTGACGGAAGGAGATTTTCATCTATTTTTCATCGGGGCCTGATAACGTAGGGAATTTCCATTGATTAATTGCTTTTACCGAGAAAATCCTAATTCGGCATTCCCTCCGTCAGGCGACAAGACAGTCGATGAAGTCAGTGAAAGCCTTGCCTAGTTGCACAGAGAAAAAAGTGGGATGGGCCCAGAGTTGTCTTTTCTTCATTAGGTTGTCTCAGTCGAACGTCCGAAATGTCAGTGCACACACTTGCCTAATAAACGCAACAAAAACTGATGGTTAAATAAACAGATAATTCAAAGTAGTGTAAGGAAACATTCAGTTTGACTCGCACCATCAATGGTACTCGGATCCCCAACAAAAAAAGGCTCTAGAACTTTGCAGTAGCACACCAGATTAGGCCCGGCTGAAACAGGAAAATGCTCGGCTGTTTTTTTTTTTGACTAGCCAACCGGCCTTCACTTCAAAACAGATCATCAAACAGCCGGGCTTAGCGAACTTTCGGCTGGTAAAACACGCCATTACCAAAATGAAAATGGGTGTATTCTTGAAGACAGTTTGTCATGAGATGAATGATCTAGCTGGAATAGCGGCGCTAGATCTAGATTTGTGGAGACCAGTCTATCAAGAGATTATTGGATCTAGCTCATAGACCGGAGCTAGAGCTAGATCTAACTTTCAACACGGAAAAAGTTCAATTTGCCTCAAGCATTGTAATAAATTATGATGATAATCTCAATAATGTATAATTTGCTCTCGGTACTGTTTGTTCATGGAATAGTGTAAATAAACTAACAAACTCTGGAAGAATCCATAATTACCCCAAGTAAAATATTTCTAAGTTTCTGTATCAGTGGTGTCACATTTCGGGGAGCAGCCATCTTGAATGTTATTTAAACTGTGCAAATTGAGAACTGGAAAATGGATGTAATAAACTGTCTGTAACTTCAAACTAGACTTATATAACGGTCTTAGGAAGAACGAAGAAGCTTGAACAGATAGTGTAAAGAACTTCTTCCAAAAAAAAAAAGTAATTATATCAGAAACAAAAGGTTGGTTTACTAAAAATTATGATTTTGTGTTTGCAGCGACATAAGAGGACATTTTGCAAGGAGGATGCGCGCGCGGGGGGGGGGGTAGGAGAGAGGGGAAGCCTGAATAAACATGCAGTTGGACGAAAACATCACTAGTTTATTTCCAGACTTTTGTATGAAAGTTTGGGCGGTGGGAAAGGGCAAGGGGGGAGGGGAGGGAGGGAGGAGGAGAGGGGGAAGCCAGAATAAACATGCAGTTGGACGAATACATCACCGTACTTCATTAGCAGATTTTTGTATGAAAGGCTGGGCGGTGGGAAGGGAGGAGGGGGGGGGGGGTAGGAGAGGGGAAGTCTGAATAAACATGCAGTTGGACGAAAACATCGCTGTAGTTTATCAGGTCTAGGGAAAGGGAGGGAGGAGGGAGGACACTTATTGTCAAAACGTTTACACAAGCGGAACGGGGGAGGGGGACTGGCAAAGTCTCCTCGTCCGAACAGTCGTGAACACGGGAACGGGGAGTATGGAGGTGCTATCATCGATGAAAATGAAATCCGACCACTGCTGTATTATCAGCTTTTGACCGAGTCATCACCGGTACTAATGACACAGAATGCAGTCTGCTTAGTTTGATTTTGAGGTGCGACTTATGATTCTCAAGAATTGTACCAGGCGTTCCCCTCTCTCTCCACACTGGTGCGCGCGCACACAAACACACTGCAATATTCATCATTCATAGCTCTCTCTCTCTCTCTCTTTTAATAAAACGATCCTATTTTTTTTACTCGCCCCGCATACTTTAAACAAAAACAACATACAGGAAAGACAAACAACATTCAAGACAGTGAAATCGAAGAACGAACTATCGCGGAACTCCTTAAATTGGGCGTGACGTTTGTGGAATCCGGTTAGTAGGTCTCTAGGTCATTGGTCATCGCAATGAAGCAGACAGAATCAGACAGGCGTCTGCGTTAAAAGACTGTAACGAGCGAGCGGAGCGTGCTCGATTATATTTATTAAAAAAAAAAAAAAAAAAAAAAAAAAAAAAAAACAGCCAACAACCAAGAACTTCTTCTCTTAGCCATCTTTAGATGGCCATGTGCTCTGTGTGAGAGGTATGATGTAACAGCTGAAATCGACCGATAATACACTGATGATAGCGAGTAGGGGAGACAAGTATGTGAAAGAATGCAGAATTTTTTGATAACATGCCGACAATGTTCACTATACTGTACGTAGCATGGGTGTGAAGCAAAATCAAAATACTGTTATGTAACAACATAGTTATTATTGCTGTTTATTTTGCGCGTGCGTGCGCGCGCGCGCGTGTGTGTGTGTGTGTGTTTTAGTTGCTTTTTGTGAAGTTGCTTTTGAAACAGGTTTTTTTTTTTTTTTTTTTTTGCTTTTTGCTTTGTTTCCTTCTACAAGATGATGCAGGAGGTAACTATTTGATAGCGATGGCTGCACAGAGCCGATTATTATTGGTAACGCTCATAGTGATCATCGTGGCTAACCCTCGATTGAAATTGTAACCCAGTTTACAATCAATCACTTCAACGCGCGCGCGCTCGCACACACGATTTGATCATACCTGTCCGATACTAACGACCAATCTGTTTGTTTGCTTGTAAAATGTATCGAGCCCCCGGTGAACAGAAACGCGCATTTACTGGCATGTGTAACTGTTCTTTTCACGGTTGTGTGCACGGTTGCGCTCAGGTGCGCGTGGACTGACGAACTGTGCGTTTGGAGACGCGCGCGCGCGGTGGATTTTTCCCCTGTTTTTTTGTATTTTGTGTTCACATTTTTTGTTGCAATACGGTTGTGACAGGTCTGTGGTAGCTTTGGGGAGTGTGTTGATGTCTGCCGGCTTGCTTGCTTTTTTTTTTTTTTTTTTTTTTTTTTTCCCCTCGCCGCCGACTGACTGATGGATTTTTGATCGATTTGTTGGTGCGTCGTTTTTGAGTGATTTCTTTCTTGGCCGACTTATTTGTTAATCCAATTTTTTACCTTTTTTTGTATAATCTTGTCAACCCAAACCACATGCGCATTCGTGTGAGTGCGCGTGGGTGTGGTGTGCGCTGGGTGGCACGGAGTTGGGAGCGGCAAACAATCCAGCGCAAGTGAATACTCAACTCCTGCCTCCTGGAGGCCTCTCCTGCAGTGAGACAGACTCATGTAATGAATTGGGAGGGAGCAGGTTAGCCTTGTGATTTTTTTTTTTTTTTTCCAAATTAAACGAAACACACGCTCTTCTTCTACTGCTCCCTCTCTCTCCCTTTCTCACATCTTAGTCAAAAGAAAAACAGCTTGTATCTCAAGGTATGACAGTTGTATTCATTTATTGTTTTTTTCTAAGTACTGTTTATATTATTTTTCTTTTTATACACAAAAGGATTTTTTTTTTTGATGGCCCCTTCCTTCCCTGGTGCCCCCCCCCCCCCCCCCCCCCCCCCCCCCCCCCTCTATGCTCCGACACCCTCCCGGAATTTCACACTTTTGTGGATCTATAAATATGGTTAATTTTTGGAAAGGTCGACACACCCTCAATCATTTTTTTTTTTTTTGGAGTAAGTGTGTGTGCGCGCGCGCGCGCGTGTTCCCCCCTACACTATTATTTTTTTACAACCTGGACCGTAGTTACACCACCCCCCTGGCTCATCCGCTCAGCCCTCAACCAACCTCGGTCTGCTTTCTTTTTCATAATTCATCGTGTCCATTCATGTCTACTTTGCGTTGCATTTCATATTTTACTTCTCAACTTTCAGAATATAATGAGAATATTTCTTATTTTTCAAACCTTTCTTCTTTTCTTCTGAAACGTCGGTTGACACAATCAATACCCCTTTTCTTTTTCCTTTTTTTAATTTTTAATTTTTTTTTTTATCATTTGCACTCAGCGCTCGCTTGTGGTGGTCAAGTAGATCACGACATCTTTTTACGTATTTTTCAGATCTCTCATGCAGAGATTATGTACACTTTTTTTCATATTTGTATTTGTAATATGTGTTTCTGTGCAACAGACTGGCAAGCAGTGTGTCAATGTACTCAATAAGGATCATAGTTATATAAGCTGTGTGATATGGAAGAACTGGGCTTCATTCTTGTTTTCCATTGTGTTAACCTCCTGTGTTCTATGCTTTGTATACTTGAAATGTTTTTTCAATCGACATGGATAGTCCAACTATTGCGTCCTTAAATTGTCAAGATCTAGGTGACATACATAAACGTAGGGACGTCTTTCACACTATTTGAAACAGCAAAATCATTCAGTTTACCGTCTACAAGACACCCACTTTTTACAATAAACTTGAGAAATACGTGACTGCAAAATGGAGCTATAAATGCTTATTTGCCTCATATCGGTCAAATTTCAGAGGTGTAGCTGTATTACTTTCAAATAATTTGAATTCAAGATAACAAATGTCCAACGAGATAAAGACGGTAACTTCATAATTGTAGCATTTAGTGCATTTGAAAAACACACTTTTTCCTGGTTAATGTGTATGGGCCTAATAAAGATGATCCACTATTCTGCAGCATGCTCAAGGAAAACATGAGTTATGATACCAATTATATTATTTGTGTGGGTGATTGGAACATCACAATGGATCCCATCTTGACTGTTACAATTATGTACACGACGATAATCGGAAAGCAAGAGAAGAACTCATAAACATGACAGAAGAAATTGGGTTGGCAGACATATGGAGGGAAGAGAATTCGGAATGTAGGAGATATACCTGGTGTAAACAAACTCACTTTAGCAAAGTCGATTAGATTTCTTTTTACTATCCGAGTATCTTATTTCTTATTATGAAAATTCTGATACTGAACCAGGTTATCGATCTGACCATTCGATGGTTACATTATGTTTGAAATTCAGTAAAAGTGAAAACTCTTAAAGGATTCTGGAAATTCAATGCATCTCTACTAAAGGATAAACAACACGTAGATGAAATTAATGAATTTATTCTAAATGTGATAAAAGAACACATAGTTGATCGATCAGCAATACAAGATCAATCAATATTGTCTGAGTTAATAAAATCTAGACTCAAATTTAAATTAAAAGACAAAGTCTTTCTAGATTTCCTTTCAAGAATTATGAGCGATCAGGGAACAGAAAATGGAAGGTGTACTGTTACAGTCAAAGGCGAGGTGGATCGCAGACGGTGAAAAAATCTCGAAATACTTTTGTAACCTGGAAAAAAGAAATTATATTAGTAAACAAATGACCAGACTAGTGACCAAAGATGATGAAGTAATAAAAGAACAGAAATATCTTTTTAAACGAATTTTAAACCTTCTATGAAACTTATACAAGAAAAAGGTATTTTATGTTCAATGTGCTAAGGGCTTTCGACTTTGGTAACAGTATATGCCACTGGACAGAAACTTGCTATAAAGATATTAAATCAAGTCACTGTAAATAGCCAGACTGCGCAATGGTTTAAAATAGAAAGGGGTGTGTAGACTGGGAGACCCTATATCTCCTTACCTATTTATAATATGTGCAGAAATTCTAGCGATAATGATAAAGGAAGACAAGAACATAAAAGGTATAAAAAATAAACGATATAGAACACAGAACAGTTCAGTTCACTGATGACACTCGGCTAATAAACACTGGCGACAAACTTCATTTGAACGATCTATAAATGTCCTTGCTATGTTTGTTTGTGTGAGCAAATCATTCACAATTGTTATCAACAACAGACTTTAAAGAGTTTGTGGAGAATAAGACTTCTTTCAAAATGTCAAAGCGGTTTTGGCAAGAATCATAGTACCACAGATCACATATCTGTATTAAAAGCACTAGTCGATCTTTTCTCGTCTCCTAATCAAAAACTCTGTCAGGCTTTCACTGGCTGAAAAGGAAAAGTTTCCATTAGCTATTTGAAATCAAAGAGAGAGAGCACAGATAGCTACTGTTTGCAATTCAGCTGGACATGCTCATATCAAAATAGGCCTCTGCTTTCATGTCACCTGTGCATACCTGAAACGTTATTTCTGTTTTGTCATTGTCGTTGTCGTTCCAATACATCAGTATGAAGTGTAAGAAACCTGCACAATTACTCGATTCCCTGCATAATTGAAAAAAAAGCAACATCTCGGACACTGAAATGAAGACCCATCATATTTGAAAACACCAAATAAAGATAAGGTGTCAAGAGCTGGGACTTGTTCATGTATCTGTTGATTTACAAATTCGTTTTATGAAATTGTCAGTGTGATGCACTTTTTCTCGCCGTCTCACTTTTGGTATCCCCTTCGAAGCATCACATGCTGCTTATTCCAGTCTTTCCAAACAGAGCCACACTCACTTTTGTCCCATCGCAGCTTCATCAGCGATGGTCGACAGACAGCAATCGATTTTAGGTCGCGGGAAGGCAACCTGCCAGAGGGGACACTGCACTCGCTGTGTTGTTCCAGTCTTCCCATCGTAGGCAGGGACACGTCTATCCATTTTGGGTACGACCTGACCCGTGGCCCACAAAATTCCAGAAATAAACCTATTCATCTCCGATGGGTTTTACACACACACACACACACACACACGGCCTTCTAGCCCACAGTCCATACCACCAACAGCTGCGAAGGACTTTGTAATCCAACTCCATTTATGTACGTTTCAGTTTTCTCCAGTATTCGGTCAGTTCCGTCCCTGGAACTGCTGTTTGTTCTTTTTTTTTTTTTTCCCATTTAAAGATTGATGCTTGCAAAGTTGGATGACACTAAAAATGACATTGCAAAGTTGGACGACACTTTTTTTTTTTCTTTTTAAACAGAAGATGCCTCAAAATAAAATGGCTTCTTGTAGACATACATTTTCTTCTTTTCACAACCCATCTGCATCCAAATGAAACAAAATTGTACCCATTGTAAAAACAAGTCAGTTGTGTGGATGGGGAAAAAAAAAAAAGTCTGTTTCTAGGTACTGTATCAACAAATATAATTGTTTAAAAAGAAATTCAAATCTAGGTATAGCCTCAACAAATGTATTGTTGAAAAAGAATTTTAATCAATTTGTGTGTAGCCTGGTGCTAAGACCATGAAATACAGTGTATATTTCTTGGCCACCTGTCGTAAACGAGATATTCTGTTCATGAGTTATCTTCCCCCTAACATCCCTTGGTTGAATGTTTTTCATTGTGTAAATTCCTTAAATCATGCATACCTCAGAACCTACATAGTTGTGTATACATCGCTGAAGTCACGAAATTAATGTATTCTATTCATTACAATGGTGTTGGACTGAGAAGCCCCTATTTTCCCTAAAACTGGCATTTCGACCAAATTAATCTTGGCGCCATTTTGAATTGTCTGACAAACAAACCGTACATATAATTCTTGATTTCACAAAAAGTATGAGAGAATCCAAAAAATCCTGAATGCTCATTGAAAGGAAAGTCCATAAGCTCTCATTTTGTATATTGCATGCCTATGATCTTTTCTGTAAAGCTTGTGACTATACAAAATGACTGATGGCGCCGGTCCCTTGTGCGAGTCACCTTCTTTGTTCATTGTCGTCGTTTTGATCTAAATTGTTGTTTTATGATGAAATTCAGACTTCCCAATCGAAATCTTTTTATTGACTCCATTTCCATGATAGAAGCAACCAAAAACATATAAAAATTATCATCCAATGGACCATTCCAACAGCATAACATCTTATCAAAGATCGTATTAAAAAACACACATGGCGCCGCTTGGAAGGCATCTTGGATAATGAAATTTATATGTATAAAAAGAGCGAAATGCTAGCTTTTCATTCATTACAAAAGTATTTCATGGTGTTCAGTATTTTTCATCGAAGTGAAAGAAAATATGACGTAAACTCGTTAAAAGTGGGTTCAATCTCAGACTTTAATCGCCAACAACTTTACACAGTCACAGAATTGTCAAATATGACTTGTTG
This sequence comes from Conus betulinus, assembly GCA_016801955.1. NCBI lineage: Eukaryota > Metazoa > Mollusca > Gastropoda > Neogastropoda > Conidae > Conus > Conus betulinus. The sequence continues at coordinate 218,116 of JADBJO010001696.1, read as the reverse complement.
CATTTTATTCCTTGGGTTCTGAAGTTTTCATCGATATCAAATATGTTCTGATACTCTGAACGTACGGCGAGCTAAACAACATAGAAGCTGCTACAGATAGCACAAATTTTGTCATTTGCTGTCTCGCTAGGCTCATTTTGAGTGCGGTGCTGCGTTGTCTTCTGTGCGGTCCGGTCCCAGCTGTATATCAGTGGGAGCGCTGGGTGAGTGCGATCAGTGTACCCTGGTGTGAGCGACCGGTGCGAGAGAGGAAATAAAGGAAGGAAAACTCATCTTTGTCCTGTGCATCTTCTTGACACGGCTGCTGTCCCTTGGTCCCTGCACTTCACCACCATCTGCCTGTCTTCACCTGCACACCCCTTACCCCTCCACACTATCACATACGAATACATTTACATGCTTGTATCCTTGGGATACTGCATTAGTGTTTACTATGTCAAATCTTGTGTGTCCTCTTGCAAAACAGGAAGTCTGTTGTGGCATAGATGACTTACGTCATTGTTGTGGTCAATTAGCTAAACATGGTTATGTATGTATTCAGAGCACTAAACATGCACTTTTTGACACAGTACAGTGAGATCTGTTTCAAATGAAAGAGAAATGATTGCTCTGTCAATGAAAGTTAACACTGTGAACTTGAACTCTATTATATCTTGGATCTTCTATTCAGTGACAATGTTCAAAATGCTGAAAATGCTCAAAAGAAAATCTATTTCATCAACAAAGGCTGAAGGTCACAGAACTGCATTCCACAAGAACTTTTAAAAAAAAATTGCCATATCTTAAAAATTTAGTTTATTTGAACACACCGACATATTACACATCAACTCTGATTCACAATTTCTAATTTCAGAAGCATTCTAATACTGCTGCATAGTTACCGCACAAAAATGAGAAAAACTCAAGACTTGTGTTGATCGTCATGTTTCACAGTACAGATTGGTAAAAACATTTTTGTACAATTCAGTTTATTCATCTTTTGGCTAGACGACGGCAAATGGCCTTAGAACTGTCACCTTGAAGTCAACTTTGCATAAATGCCAAAATAAGGAACATGAAAAAACACATATACACACACACACTTATGAACTTGTTAGATTTTCTCAACCTATGCTGGAAATCCTTTAAAATCTTTCATCTATAAGATCTTAAGATAAAAAATGTTATCTCATACCAGGTGAAACATCTTAATATTTTCATGGAGATAGCTATAATGTATTCATATCTGATCATTGCCGTAATGTGTTCACATCTCTGATCAATCAACAATACTGATCAACTGACAGTTGCTGCACAAATCTTGATCTGGAAGCTGCCTACCAGAGGTAGTCCAAAGCAACTTGATGTTCAGGAACACTTTCAGCCATGGGTCCAGACAAAGAAGAATCTACAAACAGACCAGACATAGTTAAACTCTCGAGCTTACATGTCCCATCATGGCTCACGTGTCCCATCATGGCTCACATGTCAAATCATGGCTCACATCCCACTACCAAATACAAAAGTGACCAACACACACCAACACCTCAAATGATTAGCCTTCTCCACAGAGACTGAGCTGCAAAAGACCATCACAAACTTTTTTTTTCCCACAACACACTGTACTTATTCAACCAACTAACCAAATTTCAGCAAACTTCACCATTACTATATAAACTAAGTGCCTGAATTACTGCAATGACCTTTTTTTTTTTAAGACAAAAATGTCCAGCACCTACAGCTCCTTGAGCAACCTCACACCATGTGCATCCCTTTCCTCACCAAATGTACAATAAAAATTACACCCATAAAGCAAACAGAAACCCTTGATATCTGTAACTAAACGCATGTATCAAATGTATTACTTATTCATTATATACTTCAGCATCTTAAACGCAAAATCTCAGTTGTTTGTGAAACAATTTTAGCTAGTAACAATGCAGAGGAAAAATGCATGCAGAAGCTTTGCAAGTCCTTGCAGTAAAAATGCATGCAAACAGCAGTAAAATACATAACTTGGCTTCATGCAATGACTACAGACACAAGACAACACAAACATATCAGGTCTTGATGAAATAGGCAATCCAGTTGACAACACAAACATATCAGTTCTTGATAACATAATCAATCCAGTTGACAGCAAACATATCAGGTCTTGATGAGATAGGCAATCCAGCTGACAACACAAACATATCAAGTCTTGATGAAATAATCATCAAAACAGATGGCATTTTTGGCATTATAGTGGCTTATGGGTCACCAGAGCCAATATCAAAGTTAATACTGACCCAATAACAGAGCTGCAACTTATCTTTCCTTGATCAGCCCTCTTGATAGCTCTACACAGATATATATACACCTCGATGTACTGAATTCAATTCATACTGTTTGTAACTCAGCCAACCACAAGGGGCCATATCAGGGCTGTGGTCTCATCCAAGTCAATTCCCCCAACTGAAAAGTTGCATGCATACACAGGTGATACTAACCAACATCAGATCATTTGTTATCCCCCCCATTTGTTCTAAGGGCATTTAGACATTTCCACACATTTGAAAAATTGATGTTCCAATTCAATAATAATTTCTGCAGTCTACACGCACACTGCAAGTTTTTCTGGTAATCATAACATTCAAATCAGCAACAAGCAGGTTGGTGGCCTCCTGCCACAACATAAAAAAAAACATTTGCAAACACTAGCCAAGCCTGAATGACAGTCTGCAGATAAACATTTTAATTACATAGGAGTGAAATGCTGGATGGCTTTGATACACTTACCAAGTTTCTCCCAATACATACCAACCCACATTACTCCTTTCCAGCGTTTCAGTGCAATACTGGCCACTTGAACATCAATTCTGTAAACACAGTTTCAGCACGTAAATCTACTGGCCAATTCAAAGAGTATTCTGTCGTCTCAAAAACCTGCTTAGAAACAAAGTTTTACACATTTATCCCAGAGCTTAATCTAACATTTTTAAAAAGGGGGGGCAGTCCGCACATCATACAAAATCAAGCCCCCCCCCCCCCCCCCCCCCCCCCCCCCCCCCCCGGCAGTGCACCCACACCGCTCATTCCGACACTCCGTCCACAGCCACAGCCCGGTCAGCCCCGCTTCAGCCCCGGCATCGGCAATCCACAGGAAGCAGTCAGTGTCAAGTCGTCAAGAGGCAACCCACCGAGGAGACACTGCACTGACGCCAAGTCACTTCAGTGGTGTTCAGTGCCGCCTGTTCTGATCTAACTTGCGCAGGACACCACCTACTAAGCCCCCTACTGATGACAATAATTGCTTAGTCGCGGAGCCGGCATGAGTGAGCTCTCCCCCCGGAGGGCGGCACCACGTCCGTCCAATGACAACCCCCATGGACTCGCCGATACCGGTGACCCCCGACGGAACCAAACCAAGACCACAGACGTGGAGAGGACATCGAAATTGAGGTCACCATGAGAGCAGGGCATAAAGGGCCACAGAATTTGAGACATTTTTTTATGCTGATCAATGAGAACGGGGATGATTAAGATGATGCTACGGAACTCCATTTCGGTCTGAGACTGCATGACAGGGCTGTACTCTAGGCTTCCTTTCATAATATATACCGGCGTCAACCAGGCCCGAGAGATACAGGCACCTGCAGTGTTGGTCAGGAAATTTGAGCAACACTCTCAGAGACGCATCCATTAAGTGGATGAAACTCGACTGTGTGGTCCCAGTCTTCCCAACTGAGTCCGCAGTAAACTTTTTACCTCCCTCCCTGCCTCTTGCAAGTGGCCAAAATGAGAAACCTTGCTGTTTTCCATAACTACTGGCCAGAACCTTCTCTCTTGGCCAACTGACCAACAGATTATGTCATCAACATCTTGAACAATTACAGCTTCGTGAAGCGAATTCTACAGCTTTTACGACGGCTGTTGAAACTGTTATTTTTCCACTGCTGATGTTTTACTGAAATACTGCTCTTGGTCACTGGGCAGGCAACAGTGTTCATAAGCTGCACAACGTAACTGCCCTGCCTACATTGGTGAATAATGCTGAACTTCCAAGAAGTTGCAGACAAGAGTGCGCATATGGATGCATGCATAGTATGCATTTCAACTGTTCATGTGCCTGCGTGTTTGTATGCACATGTTTATGAAGTCACCTTACAAAAAAAAGTGTCAATGTTTCAAACTGAAGAAAAGGGAATGCAAGTATTTCTGTACATTCTTACGGAAATGAAAAACAGTAGGAGGGGCAGGTGGGATGAAGAGAGGGAAGGGGAAAGGAAGGGATGGAGAGAGGGAGACGGAGGAAGAGAGGGCAAGTGAGAGTGAGGGAGAGGGAGGGAGGGAGGAAGGGAGAGAGAACACATGATCATATGTGAAAGAAAAAGATCATGTTTACTCTTTCGACTGGTCTGCAATTCCATCAGTTTTTATTTCGATTCTGATGGCATCTTTCTCACTGCTGACTGCACTATATGATGAATGCACCAAGCAAGAGACTGTGTCTGCAGGAAAGAAAGGAGATGCTGCTCTCTTTGAGAGAAATCTAGCCACATCAAAATGAGAAACCTCTTCAGCACTAAAACAAACAGCAGCAGCTGATCATATACACATCAAAACGAAAAAAACCTCTTCTCTCTTCAGCACCCAGCTGATCAATCACACATCAAAATGGAAAACCTCTTCTCTCATCAGCACCCAGCTGATCATTCACACATCAAAACGAAAAACTTCTTCTCTAATCAGCACCCAGCTGATCATTCACACATCAAAACGAAAAACCTCTTTTCTCTTCAGCACCCAGCTGGTCATTCACACATCAAAATGAAAAACTTCTCTCAAAACGAAAAACTTCTCTCAATGCTGCAGCCACAACCAGCAGCTGATAATTCATATACCAAACTGAAATACTACTAGTTATGAACACTGCAGCCACAACCAGCAGCTGATCTTTCGAATACAGAACTGAAAAAAAACCATCCTTATCAGCACTCAGCTGATCATATATTGAAATTAAAAAAACTCTCATCAGCACCAACAACAAAACAGCAGCAGCTGATTTTTCACAAATCAAAATGAATGACATCTTCTCTCAACAGCACTTTTCATGAATCGAAAATCATCTGGAGTAGAGAAGCCACATGCACTTACCTGCTCAGCCAGTTAAAAAAAAAAAAAAAAAGGGCCATGTCGTCCTCCCTATGCTAACCTATTCTAAAGCTACCTAACCAATTCCTACCTACACCTAATGACCAGGGCCAGACTACAAAATCCTGCTATATCTAATTTGCCCATGTAAGAAAGAAATCTACTGATGGAAGGCTCAACAGATGATCGTCTGAAATCTGCATGGGAGCTAAACCTGAGCTGGGTCGACCAGAAAAGTTGAGAGGGTGAAACACTGTATTTGAAGTGTACACCTGGAATGATCAGGTATTTACTGTCTGCACTGTTTCACATCCATTTTTGCCATGTTCTCTCTTTGACTGAACTGTTTAGTCATCAATACACAATGGAAACAAAGGCTTTTCTTCCCCCCCCCCCCCCCCCACACACACACACACACACACACACACACACCTACTCAGCTGTCAGATCATCTCACATGGGCAAAAGTATGTATAATCTAATTTTCCATTTTGAAGTTGTCACGGTTTTAAAGAATATTACTCACACTAATCTGTAATACATTTTTTTCGCTTTAACAATATCAGACTGAAATAAAGAAAACTTTGAAGTACAGTACAAAGAATTTATACTCAAAAAGTTCATTTAAAAGAAAGCATTGCTAATTAAACTACTGCTGCACCTGACAAAACAGAAGCAAAAAACAAGACAGAACTGAATACACATATAACAATACAGTAATGCTGACAAGGTTAGAAAAGCAACACCAGTACACTGGACAGTCCAACACATTCTGAGCTAATTTCTAGTAGCATCTACTCTAATCCCAGTATTAAGCCCATATTTCACTATACCCTCTAACTACAAAATTTGTCCCTTCCCTAAACTTTAAACACACTACCCATTTCCCTCTAGCCCTATCTCCTACGTCCATCTTGCCCTGTTCACAGATGGCAATTATGTATGGTGACCAAGATTGTAAGAAAGCATGCCACAGTATGGTGACCAAGACTGTCTTGTCACAGCAACTGTAAAGAAGTATGCAACCAACTCCGGACTATCCCGGTAACTCAAGACTATCTTTTTACAGCAGCTGCTGGCAAGTATGCCACAGTATGTGTGACCAAAGTTGTCTAATCACAGCAGTTATGTCAGATGAGATTGAGATTACCAGTTTTGTGTCAAAGCAACAGCCTGCTGGATCATGAGCAAGAGGAAACTCCTTAGTTTCAACGGGCCCTCCTATTCTTTCTCCTGCTCCTCTCCAGGCGTCAAAAGTACGACTCCGTCCTGAAGTCTATGGACTGGTAACGGTCAGGGGGCCTCCTGACACGAGAAGAGCGACGCACAGGCTCAACTCTTGGCCCATCTTGAGGAATGGGCTCAACTCGTGGCCCATCTTGAGGGATGGGCGCAAATTGTGGCCCATCTTGAGGGATGGGCTCAATTGTGGCCCATCTTGAGGGATGGGCTCAACTCGTGTCCCATCTTGAGGGATGGGCTCAACTTGTGGCTCATCCTGAGCGATGGGCTCATCACCATCTGAAGGGATAGGACAGTCATCCCCTACCCCCTCCATCCCAATGTCTTCACCCTCCCCCCTCCCACCTACCCACTCCCACCCCAACGGCTGACCCAAAAATGATGTAAATAACAGAACAGGTGAACCAGGGACGTGTCAGATGCAGGGGATGTTGACTGCTGCCTGGGGGACCTATCCGGTGTGCCTGTGGAAGAGGATGATTCCTCCTCTGAGGTAGGAGTGGGACTTTTAGGCCTCAGAGGAGAGACGATGGCGTTTTCAGGGTTGTCTGTGGTGCGATCTGAATCTAATACAAGGTATTCACTGTTGTCTGAATGGTTGCCTGTGTCGGATGTGTCTGTGCTTGTGTAGTCTGCCTGATTGAATGCGCCTAACACACCTAAAACTACATTGGCAGCAGCCTGGGGTAGTCCTACAGCTGGGCCCTGGTCTACATGTAGAACAACATGGCCATGCCTCCGCAGCCACATACTGTACGGGATCATACGGATCCTTCACCGGCGGACCCGCCTTGGCCCCGGTCCACGCTGCTCCACCACCCTCTCTGAATCTGTGCAACAGAGACAACACCGACATCAGACCACCAGCACCTGATGAAACAGCACATAAATCATCTGTGCAACAGAGACAACACAGACATCAGACCAATGGCACCTTGAGAAACAGCACATAAACCAACAATAATTACTTTACACAACTACAAGTCGTTCTACAGTTTATCAAATCAACAGCATTTCATCTCAGAATTTATCAAAGCCATGCCATTTTGTAATTTAAATCCTCAGAGAGGCATGATGTGATTCAATATCATGTTTAATTTTCTTTACAAGGAATTTCACCATTATAAGTCACTTCATTATTCTAATATGTGACAGCCTCCCACAAAATGATAGGTAAGTCGCGCAGTGCTGACTGCTGCTGCGGGCAACAAAGAATGGTGAGGGTCATTTGGGGGTAAAATGAGATTTTTTGCACCGACACATAGGAAAACCATTAAAGCATGTTATGTTTAACTGACTTTACTTAAATTATGCTAGAAATGTGATTAAATGAATTCTTTTCACTCCATGTCATCAATTTTAACTCACTCGCTACCAATGTCTGCATATGCCGACATTGTACGACGAAGGGTTCGCTACCAATGTCCGCATGATGCGGATTTGGATTTTGAAATTTCGCGCTGTCCGCGTGACGTATCAGTTACAAAACTCAAGAAGGAAAATGATTCCTTAGTTATCCCCTACCAACTTTTCATTCATTTGCTCTGTGTGTGTAGCGTGGCTCGCTTGCTAGCCGACGAGAACAAAGGGTACCGACTGTCAGCTCTGCTGCGCGAGTATTAAGATGGCGTCGCAACGAAGCATTTGACACAGTAGGCTGGTGAATTGTTAGCGTTGAAGATGCACTGGAAATTTTCTGGACTGAAGGGTCAGATGTTGAAGACATCAGCGATTCTTCTGACGAGGATTTTGACCCCTACAGTGGGAAGACAGACATGGATTCCGACACTGAAGTGGGCGCTGATAGTGGCAAAAAAGCAGACGAAACTGCGCCAGCACATGGGCTCAATAACAAGTGTTTGATTCAGATACTGACGCTGAAATGGGAGAATTTTAGGGCTGTTTTCACACAGACAACTGGACTGATACTTCGTATTGATTTCCTCTCCATCATCCGTTCACAGGCACACCAGATTTATTGAACGACTGGCCAGTCAACGCTCAGCCTTTGCAGTTCTTTGAGTTGTCCATGCATTCCACAGAGGTGGGTAAAGAGAAATATTACTACATAAATTGTGCTATGTGTAAATGTGTCATGTATGTTTTAAACACTAAGTGAGTGCTTTCTTTTTGCAGTGATCCTTTCAAGTATCAGTAGACTAGGGGGAGAGAAGGAAGGGATAAACAAAGGGAATGAGTGATTATATATACTGAATATATGTGCATCACTCTGTGTGTGTGTGTGTGTGTGTGTGTGTGTGGTGTGTGTGTGTGTGTGTGTGTGAGAGAGAGAGAGAGAGAGAGAGAGAGAGAGAGAGAGAGAGAGAGAAACAGCTACACATGGTCATGTTTTGTAACTCTGTGCATGGGTATGTTTGTGTTTTCAGGCATTTTCTTACCGATATTTATGTGTACATTCATAGAACAAACTGTTAACTCTAAAGTAATTTAGGTAATTAATGTGTAATGGTGCTGGTATTATATAAAAAAATTCAGGTTGGTTCTACTTTATAGCTTGTAAAATCACCAAACTATGCATCCATGGATACACACAAATGTTTATTACAAACAATGGGATACACAGATACATAAGAAAAAGAAAAGAAAAGCTCATTTGATCATTTTTGTGTGTATGTTTGCAGGTCATGTTGCTGTGCTGAGGTTGCAGGACAAAAATCCTGTGTGCTGACGACAGTGATGCCGACAACCACCATGATGAGCTTCACAATACGGCACTGCCCTGAGAGACAGAAACCAGCAGCAGTGCAGGACTACATGGCAGGTGGAAAGTACTTCTAACGTTGCCTCCTCGGCTCGTACAGATTCGTTGACTCTCTCCGCTCATTTCCGCTTCTCCCGTTGCTAAGTTATTTCCTTAGTTACAGTTTCATTACTTCCGGTAAGTTTCGACAATGTTTTCTAAGCACGCACTGTTCCGATACTGTCTATCGTTATCAGCAGGAATAGACATAAGTGATCAGCTCATGGCCTACATGCCCCTGAATAGGAAGACCATGAAGTGGTGGAAGAAGTTTTTTCATCTTGTGTGACCTTGACTCTTATTCAGGGGTCTATTCTCTTAAACAAGCATCTTGCAGTCCATGGTTTGCCACTGTGTGTAAAGCTGTGCCCAGGATGCAATGTCACTTGCCATGAGCTTTTCCACTCCAGAAAAGAACACTGCCAGTGATTCATCACCAGAGTTTTGTGCACAGTCAGCTTTTTTGTTGTTGTTTTCATCCTGTAAAGACACACATTTGTTTTTGTATTTTCGCATCCTCCATCACCTGTTTTTGATCCAGTACTATATCTTCTATGTCTTCAGTGACTCCAGCTGTGCTAGAATGTGATGTAGAACATTTCTGAGCTGCTAAGGAACACTTACTACATGTTTTCTGAAGTACAAAAAGTGCTGAAAAACGAAAAGAAATGGAGCCCATGTTCACCACCAAGAGGGTAAGTAAATTACTTTATTTTTGTTCACATATAGACTAATATGCATTGTATCCACTCACCAAATTTCAAGTGTCTGTCTGCTCATCTATAATTCTGAGAATTTTTTTCCTACCCCATACAAACCCCGGGTTTTCAGAGATTAGCAAGGGGAAAAACTCATGGTATGGAGTTAGTTAAGCAGCACCAATTGCGAAAAGTTGCTCATTTTCAACAGATAATCAAGTGCATATCCCTCACAGAGCCCCTGGCATGTCGCACATTACTCGAAAGCTCAGTGTGTCTATGTTAAGAATGTGTACACAATTTTCTAAAATAAACCAATCAGAAGGCCTTTATGAGGCATTTAAAGTCATACACAAAAGAAAGCCTTCCAACCAATCAGCAATCAAATACCGAAATGGCCTTAGTAACTCAGCTGTTAACAGCAGAGACACTGCCTTTCATTGGCCACAACTCAATGGAATCTATTGCGTTTTGCCTTTGTCGTCGCTTCACTCAAAGAACCATTATCATGGATCGACGTATTGTAACGCTGTTAAATTCATCAAAAAGCAGGAAATATTTTCAGGAAATATTTTCGATTATGAAGGCCAGGGAATAAGTGGCCTTATAAACGAATATTTCACCACCAGCAATAGAAAGGAATATTTTGATTTTGATTCCAACGAAGAAACCGACAGCAAAGCTGACGATGGGATATCCCCATCAACTTTGACATGCGAGTATCAATCTCAGCCTGTTAGACACGAAATCAAAGATGAAAAAGAAAATGAGCCAGTTGTATGAACTGAAGAAAGTGCAGACCTGTCAGGTATAATGCCGTCGCGATAATGCCAAAAATTGGTGTGAGCGCGACGTATGCAACAGATACAGGTATGAACTGCAATGGGCAGCCTCTGCCCGATCTACAAAAGGCAGAAATTTTCCTGTAACTGCATGAACATTAAAATGATCATTTAAAGCATTCCAGTGCTGATGGCCAACATATTACGTGTGTGTGTGCATGTTTGTGGAGAGGAGAGGGAGCACAGGTTTTGAACATCGGGATAGAGTGCATGCGTGCATGCATGTGTGTGTGTGTGCATGCATGCATGCGTGTGTGCAGAGGACAAGAGAGATTTCACCCAGGCAATTGAAAAGGAAGAAGAAAGAATAATGCACAAGCATTTGTTTCTGATAAGGTATGTTTGTTAATAATGAGTATATGCTGTTTTTATCATAGGATGTCATGAATTGTAAGTCCGGTATATGTTAACACACAGTGCAAGAGAGCTACCTTTTTTCCCCTCAAGAACCCTTCTTTTTTTTTAACGCTGGGCAAAATGAGATTAGAAAAAATACATATTAATTCAATCAGTTGTGATTAGTGTATCTGTGAGAAGAGATAACATTAAAAACAAAAGTACTGATTAGATATTTTTTTAATCATTTTTTTTCTCCCTTTTCAGCATTCTGAACAGCCATTAAATTCACCAGTATATATCTGACTCGGGATAAAATTCAATTATTGAATATATACCTGAGTGGGGATAAAATTCAATTATTAAAGTGTTTGCAATGATTATTTTGATGGTTTCCCACCTTTTCATAAGTTTACAGCAAAATTAAACCTTGGTTGCCAAGGAAAAATGGTTGGAGAAAGTAGGGAAACTTTAAAGCCATTTTTCTTAAAATGGCTACCATGTTAACGGGACTCTTTGAAGGGTCATAACTTCTTCATTTTTTACACACAGAAATTCTTTACATATAATTGGTAAAGTCTTTTTCTCCTCTTACTGTTGATGTACATATCTTAATAAGTTCAAAATCTGACTTATCTATCATTTTGTGGGAGTTGGTCACATATTTGCATCAACTAGGAATCAATGCTGTTATTTTCAAAAGTCAGCATTCAACAGCTCCCAGCAGAAACTACAAACTGCACTATGACCAACAAATCGCAGGGATTGCTACAGTAAGCACACAACAGAACTGAACTCTGTCCTGACCAGTTATCACCATTCACAAGAACTGTCAACAGTTTTCAGCTGATCTCTAAAGCAGCTGGAGGGTGGAATTTGGAGAACACAGGGAGCGACTAGTCAGCCAACTTATTTGTTTGCACTGGTCAATTAGTACAACACTCAACAGCCTATTTTTCTATCCACATGAAAACTTCCCACTTAATCTGGTGCGTTCTGTCCAACCAGAACGAATGGATCCCACCACTGTTCGTGGTTTTTCCCATCCTCTTGAAGATTGATAAACAGTACATCACTCAACATATTACATTGTCTGCGAAACATGTTTTTCTTCCTCCACTTCCATTCAGACATTGTGCAATTTACAAATACACCAAGTCTCCCCCAAACACCCCACCCCCACTGAACTTACTGCCACTTTTCCCAGCTCTCCAAGACAGCCACACCCATCTGGTTCCATCCCAAGTCCACGCTTTTTTTTTCTTTGTTTCCCTTTAGCAGGCCACACCTGTGTGATCCTGTCAAAGCCCTTATGCAAGTCACAAACAACCCACCAGACTAGACACTGCCAGCCTGCTGGGAGCCACGAATATCCAGTCCCCAGACTACACACTGCCAGTCTGCTGGGAGCCACAAATATCCAGTCCCCAGACCAGACACTGCCAGTCTGCTGGGAGCCACAAATATCCAGTCCCCAGACCAGACACTGCCAGTCTGCTGGGAGCCACAAATATCCAGTCCCCAGACCAGACACTGCCAGTCTGCTGGGAGCCACAAATATCCAGTCCCCAGACCAGACACTCAGTCTGCTGGGAGCCACAATATCCAGTCCCAGAGACTACACACTGACAGTCTGCTGGGAGCCACAAATATCCAGTCCCCAGACCAGACACTGACAGTCTGCTGGGAAACCACAAATATCCAGTCCCCTGACCAGACACACTCAGTCTGCTGGGAGCCACAAATATCCAGTCCCCAGACTAGACACTCAGTCTGCTGGGAGCCACAAATATCCAGTCCCCAGACTACACACTGACAGTCTGCTGGGAACCACAAATATCCAATCCCCAGACCACTCAGTCTGCTGGGAGCCACAAATATATATCCAGACCAGTCTGCTGGGAGCCACAAATATCCTGTCCCCAGACCAGACACTGCCAGTCTGCTGGGACCCACAAATATCCAGTCCCCAGACCAGACACTCAGTTTGCTGGGACCCACAAATATCCAGTCCCCAGACCAGACACTGCCAGTTTGCTGGGAGCCACAAATATCCTGTCCCCAGACCAGACACCGACAGTCTGCTGGGAGCCACAAATGTCCAGTCCCCAGACCAGACACTCAGTTTGCTGGGAGCCACAAATATCCTGTCCCAGACCACACACTCAGTCTGCTGGGAGCCACAAATATCCAGTCCCCAGACCACACAGTCTGCTGGGAACCACAATATCCAGTCCCCAGACCACACACTCAGTCTGCTGGGAGCCACAAATATCCAGTCCCCAGACCACACACTCAGTCTGCTGGGAACCACAAATATCAGTCCCCAGACAAGACACTGCCAGTCTGCTGGGACCACAAATATCCAGTCCCCAGACCATACACTCAGTCTGCTGGGAACCACAAATATCCAGTCCCCAGACTAGACACTGACAGTCTGCTGGGAGCCACAAATATCCAGTCCCCAGACAGGACACCGACAGTCTGCTGGGAGCCACAAATATCCAGTCCCCAGACCAGACACTGACAGTCTGCTGGGAGCCTCAAATATCCAGTCCCCAGACCAGACACTGCCAGTCTGCTGGGAACCACAAATATCCAGTCCCCAGACCAGACACTCAGTCTGCTGGGAGCCACAAATATCCAGTCCCCAGACCAGACACTCAGTTTGCTGGGAGCCACAAATATCCAGTCCCCAGACCAGACACTCAGTCTGCTGGGAGCCACAAATATCCAGTCCCCACACACACACACACTCGTCTGCTGGGAGCCACAAATATCCAGTCCCAGACTAGACACTGCCAGTCTGCTGGGAGCCACAAATATTCAGTCCCCAGACTAGACACTGACAGTCTGCTGGGAGCCACAAATATCAAGTCCCCAGACTAGACACTGACAGTCTGCTGGAAGCCACAAATATCCTGTCCCCAGACCAGACACTGCCAGTCTGCTGGGAGCCACAAATATCCAGTCCCCAGACAGACAATCAGTCTGCTGGAAGCCACAAATATCCAGTCCCCAGACCAGACACTGCCAATCTGCTGGGAGCCTCAAATATCCAGTTCCCCAGACCAGACACCCAGTCTGCTGGGAGCCACAAATGTCCAGTTCCCAGACCCAGACAGTTTGCTGGGGGAGCCACAAATATCCTGTCCCCAGACCAGACACTGCCAGTTTGCTGGGAGCCACAAATATCCAGTCCCCAGACCACACACTCAGTCTGCTGGGAACCACAAATATCCAGTTCCCAGACAAGACACTGCCAGTCTGCTGGGAGCCACAAATATCCAGTCCCCAGACTAGACACTGACAGTCTGCTGGGAGCCACAAATATCTAGTCCCCAGCCTAGACACCGACAGTCTGCTGGGAGCCACAAATATTCAGTCCCAAGACCAGACACTGCCAGTCTGCTGGGAACCACAAATATCCAGTCCCCCAGACCAGACACTCAGTCTGCTGGGAGCCACAAATATCCAGTCCCCAGACTAGACACTCAGTCTGCTGGGAACCACAAATATCCAGTCCTGAGGCAACCCACTGGAGGAAACCACACCAGTCCACAGTGAACCATATCCAGTCAAATTTCTATAAAAGCAACCCATGAGACGACACTATTCAATCCACAAGTATCTATCAAAGTTCACTCATACACCAACCCACCGGAGACACTTCTCAGTCTACAGGTATCTATCAATATTCACTCATGCACCTACCCACCAGATGACACTTCTCAGTCCACAGGTATGTATCAATATTCACTCATACACCAACCCACCAGTACACTACTCAGTCTACAGGTATCTATCAATATTCACTCATACACTACCCGCCTGAACACTACCCAGTCCACATGTATCTATTCATCAATATTCACTCATACACCAACCGCCTGAACACTACTCGGTCCACAGGTATGTATCAATATTCACTCATACACCAACCCCACCAGAACACTACTCAGTCTACAGGTATCTATCAATATTCACTCATACACTAACCCACCTGAACACTACCCAGTCCACATGTATCTATCCATCAATATTCACTCATATACCAACCCACCTGAACACTACTCAGTCTACAGGTATTTATCAATAATCACTCATACACCAACCCACCAGATAGACACTTAACTGTAATCCTAAGAAACCCATCAATATCTAATGATTATGCAAACCATCAGGGAAGACTACACACCACAATCCACACAAAAAATATCTATCAAATCATAAAACTAGACAGAGGAGACAACACAGTCCTATGGAAGCCATCAATATCCAGTCGCAATACAACCGACTTGCCAAGCCACTACACAAAATCCACAGTGAGCCGTCCATGTCCAGTCATAATGCAACCCACCTGAAGACTCTACACTAGAAAGTCATCCAGTCGGAAACCATCATCAATATCCAGTCACAAGACAGCCCCACCAGAGGAGAAACTACACCATATTCCACAGGGAACTATCGATACTGTGTCCATCACAGGAGATACTACACTACTGCTGAGCAATTTCAGTGGTGTTCCAACAGAGCCCGTCAGTTCTGGTCCATATACACTGAACATCACTTGAAAAGCCCAAACCACCAATGATTACATGATCCTAATGATGCATTTTTAAAAGAAAAAAAAAAAAAAAGGGGAAAAATACGGGGGGGGGGGAGAGTGATTGATTGCGATGAACACATGTGGAAAGGCGCTGGTGTAGAAACTTTTGAAACAAAATGTTTACACTGAAAAGAGTAAATTCCACACAATTGTGTTTTGAGTGTTTCTTCAGTTTTTCCTTTCTATGGAAGTCTATACGTTAGTTATAAACAGCTTATACGTAAGTTACAAACAGCTCACATTAATAAATGAAAAACACAAATCACACGAGCTTGTTGTAAAGTTCTCCTTCCTCAATAACCTTTCCAAAGCACAGTCTACATTTTAGCTAATGTACACGGATTCAGATGAAGGGTTTACTTTGTATTAAAGAGCCGGGGTTACCTTGTATTAAAGAGCCATGCTAACACTTTTCTGGCACCATTTGTGCTTTGTAACATTAGAGCATTCTCACTCCATGTTTATACTTTTGAACTAGTCACGCTTTCGAGTCTCTGGATTACAGAACCCATGCAAATGAGTAATGCCACCTGGATGGCATCACCATGGTCATCCAAGTACTGCCCCCCTGAACATGCTAGCATGAACAAGGAGGGCATGTGTTCTATCACTGGCATGAACATGGAGAACACAAGATTCAAAGCACAGAAGGCCATGAGTGGCTGCAGGTTTTTTTTTTTTTTTTTTTTTTTTTTTTTTTTAAAGACCAATAAGATCATGTGAACTTTTATTCTAGTCTTGAGATCAGGCTGCTCTATACTTCATTTCATAATACATCCCTCTGTCAATCAGGGGGAGGATGGAGCTACAAAAGAGTCAGGAAAAGAAGCACATTTCAGTAGATGCCACTACTTTTAACTGATCTATTCCGACTTTTTTTTTTTTAATTTCAAATCCCTCTTGCCCTCTCTGCTCTGCATACTGTTCTGCTGGCTGAAGGTAATTAATCTGATTGATGTTGCTTTTAGCCCGAATGACAGCTTTGAACCACCCCACTCTCCCAATCCATTTTAGCAACTGACCTGAAATTTATTTTCTCTTCCTTTCTCATACACACACTTAATGATGCAAGTTTTCAGTTTAGGGCAATCACACTTGCCAAGCCGACTACACATGACTATTTTAGGGCTGTCTAGGTAGGTCATTTTGCTTATAGCCAGGCCGACCGCAAGGGGCCATATCAGCTGTCACTGCATTGAAGTGAACTCAAATTTTAAAAAAAAAAAAAAACTCTCGCAACCCTTTAAAATATACATAAAATCACACTTGAAACTTTGTTAAAAATCTTCTGTCTCTAAAATCTATGATCAATGAAAAATGTTGATCTCTTTCAGATATTTAAAGATCACATCAGGTGGGACACCTCTGAACATGGTTTTCATGGAGTCTGCTGTAAAATGTTTATGTTGCACTTCATGCAAGTGTGAACACTCTCTAAAAGAATATTTCACTGTAATGGAATGCCCAATGGAGCTTCTTTATCTTTTAAAAGAATGGGTATAAAAAGAGTGGCCTGTATGTGAACAGCACTGTAAGATTTTCTTCTTTACAGTTGCCTTGGGACGCTGGTAAACACTCTTAGGTTTGGATAGTTTTTAAATTGTTATCCATCTGCAAGTTCTATTCCTCTTGCCAGGTCTTTGACATAACCCTGGGCCTTGGGTTCCAGGCTGTCAACAATAAAGGGTGGTCAGAAAAAGGACTACCAATCGACCCCCCCCAAATCATCTGCACTGATCACAGTGTAAAAGCAAAAAACTACAGGTATCTATAAGGTCAGTTTACAAAACTGAGCCATTCCAAGGGCAGCCATTCCTCTGGACTTGCTGGAACTATAAAAGGAATTCATGCAACAAAAAAATACACATGACCCATCTAGAAAGAGACTTCAAAGCAATGCAACTAGTTCAGCAAGTATCCACCCTCACGACAATTTACAGCCTCTCTTTTTCCACTCAATTTCATTGTTCATTCTCCCTAACATTCCACCAATGACTGAGGCACTCATGGTGGGAAACAGGAAAAATGAAAAGCGGCAAGGCCAGGGGTCCAGGGGGTCGCCTTAGGCTCTCTGGCAGAGTGTCAAAGGGCAGAGCCCTTTGCTAGGGTTAAGAGGCAAAGCTGAAGGGTTTCTACACCTTTGATAGGTAAAATCTGGGATAAAATCTGGGATACATCTAACCTTTATGTTCCTGTAGTCAACTGGATCATCATTAAAATGGACAATGCCACTGACCTGTGCACAGTGGAGTTCATGTAATTCAAGAAACTGAAGGCAGCAACACGTTTTGTTGACTAAAATTTGTAT
>JADBJO010001696.1:159021-196284 GCA_016801955.1 Conus betulinus | reverse complement strand
TTGTCACTCTTCTCTCGCATCTCTAAATGTTCCAACTCCTCCACATCTACAGAATTTGAAGATATACAGTGCAGAAAGGTTATAATACTTTCTTACTGCTGCCAACTACACTTTGCATGTACAAATGTAAACTCCAAGGTTCAAACACAAAATTAACCACTCTAGTTACAAGATTCAGAGGAAGTGTTTACTTCAGGTAAATTAAACCACCTGACATGTCACAGACATCATTCTTAGAGATTACATGATAACCAATAACTAAAAATCCACTGCCAGGGAAGAAGGTAGCTACTACACATAGTTGTTTGAAATATGAAGACTATACAAACTCCTGCAGTTGATCTTGCATTTTTTTTTCAATTTCATTTTTCTTTTTTGTTCCTAGTAATGTAACCCATAATCAGTACAAATTTTTTAGCCTCACCTACTACAAAAAAAAAAAAATAAAAAACCTGTTTATGTCCTTTTCTCATGCTACATATGTTTTAACCTAGTGGATTTTCTTTCAATCCACAGAACAGATCAACAGATGATGCCACACTCACACTTCCATCATGCTTTTTCACACCTCGAAAAACCTGCCTCCTTTGTACGCATTCTCTTTATTGATTTCTCATCAGCATTCAACACCATACAACCACATCTGATGGCAAAGAAACTCATTAACATAAATGTGGGTAACAAGCTCATTCTTTGGATAATTGATTTTCTTACACAGAGGACACAGTCTGTTCGATATCAAAGTGTTGTTTCGTCTTCCAGAGTCATTTCAACTGGCGCACCCCAGGGTACTGTTTTATCACCAGTGCTTTTTTACTCTGTACACAAATGATTGTTCAGGAAGTGATTCAACTTTGTACATTAAATATTCAGATGACTCAGCACTTGTGGATCTTTCCAACTCTGATTCTGTTTACTTCAAGGAGGTTCAAAGATTTGTTGACTGGTGCGATCATAACTATCTTGATCTGAATGTAACAAAAACGAAAGAAATGTTGATTGATTTTAGAAAGAATCCAAAAGCTGTACCACCACTTTTTATCAAAGGTGCTGAAGTAGAACGTGTTGAATCATACAAATATTTAGGAACTTTTATAGATAATAAGCTGAATTTTAAATCCCATGTTGAGTATGTCCACAAAAAATGTCAAACCAGATTATATTGTCTTCGCAAGCTGCGATCATTTCATGTGAATACTGACATTCTTCGGACATTTTATTCATGCTTCTTGGAATCTGTTCTAACTTTTCTCATTTATGTGTTGGTATGGTGGGTTGACTGAAGAGCAGAATGTGCTTGAGAAAGTGGTGAAACGTGGGAGGAAAAATCGTTGGTGAGAGACAAAAAAGTCTGAGTGAGCTATACAGGTGCCGTGTTGTTTGTAAAGCGAAGAAGATTACGTGTGACCAGACCCACGTTCTTGCAAATCAGTATGACCTTCTTCAGTCAGGACGAAGATATCGATCGGTTAAATGCAGAAGTGTCAGATTTAACAAAGTTTTATTCCCCCTGTCCATTGATTTCATGAACCGAGAAGATGTTTAATTGAAATCCAAATTCAAGAGACGATTCAAACGAGATCCCATTTCGATGGTCAAATTTAATCACAGGAACAAGATCCTAGGTATAGATCAAGTCACAAATGACAGAAAATACTAGCGGCACCATTGCAAAATTATACCCAGACCCAAAGCAATGCCAAACCAGCTGCATCTGCCTATAGTCGCAGACGGTGACCATAACTGCAAAACATTATGTTACCTGTAACAATACCAGTACTAGATACCGGTATCAATACTTCATCCTCCATTACTTCAGTTACAACTGTTGAAATTACAAACAAAACGCGTTTTGAACAACATGCAACTGCCAAAACTCGCAAAACATTTGTGCTTAATTCTGCAATAGTTTATGATGTGTACTCAAAAAATTCTCTTCAAACCCAAAGGTTTTTTTGTCAACCTCTGTCTAAGGCATGACCATGTGCTACATGACTATGTCCCATATGAAGCGAGCTGGTACACAAGGGAGGAAGAAGAAAAAAAAACTAACAGACTAACTCGACTTCAGTATTCTTGGCGCTGAAACAATTTTCCCTAAATTCACTGAACCCACAGAATATCATGGATTAGGAAACACATAGTGATTTTCCCAGTTTAAGCAAAGTACTGAAACCTCAGGAACAAAATAAAGTCATTCAATATGCTCTGCGCACTTAATCATCAACTTTTGTTGTGAGGGAGAAAAGACACCCAAACTTCAACAATTCTGTTAAACTGAAAGCATCACGTACGCCAAGATTCATCTAGCTTCTGAGGGGGAAAAAAACATTACTGAATACTGGACTTTAAACTGTGATGAAATTCAGCAAAAATGTGCCTCTGCACAAGTGCACTAAGCAATCAACACTACCCCCCCACACGCACAGTGTGGTGATGATGTACCTCTTGTCCGTCTCCTCTTTGCTTTTTGACAAGGCAGTTTTCAATTTAGGCCAGAGTTTATCTCATCCGTTTCTGCTTACTTTTGTGCGGCAAATAAAATTATTTCTTGCTCAAAGTCTGCCAAATTCCTCTGAAATCAAAGACTAAAGGTGACGCTCGCACAGACAAATCTCGGGCCACACCCCACTGACTGACATTTTGTCATCGTCTGACCTGCTTTACTAGCTGTCAAAACGAGCAAAAGGTTGTTTTTTTTTTTTTGTTTGGTTTTTTTTTTTTTTTTTGGGGGGGGGGTTCACTTCTTGTAGTCTATCACTCCAGTCAACAGTTAATCTCTAGCACCTTTTGTTTTTCGAATTTTTTAAAAGGGGAGGGTGAGGTGGGCTGGGCCCAGCAGCAACAGGCAATTTGACATTGTCATTATCATTGCTTGAATCGTTATTAGTTCCGGTCTCAAAATCAGTCAGCTCTTGATCATTATAACTAGGTCACAAACGACGTCTGAATAATTTTGCTTCAAAACTTCAAGAGCATAGCTCTAAAATAAACTCTCCTTCATCACTACAGCATCAGAAAATGGATTCTACAAGTTGCATAGTTATTTGATCAGCCATTTTCCCAGCAAACCTTCACCAAAAAAAAAAAGCCGAACTTTGAACATTAACATCAGCAAAACTACCCCACCAAAACTCTTGCAACAAAAAACCCAGTGGGTGTCCAGAAATTGTCCTACTGAAAGACTCTTCTGATACTGATTCTGGGATATGCGATAGTTAAATTGAAAGTTGTTAACCTACTATTCAGCAGTCGTTCTCAGTCAATCTGGTATTCAGAAAATGGAAATCTCGTGGTCAATCTCGGTCGATGAAGTAGGCAGAGGGCTAATTAAATTAACCCTTATGCTGCCGATGTCACCATTCGGCCACCAACTTGGGTGACCCAACTCCCGATACTCTTACTCTCGAACTTGACGAGATAGAAAGCCAGCGATAACCATCATAGTTCCGGTATTCACTGACAGCCATTAGCTTTGTCAGAGCGGTGCTAAGTCGATTTTTTTTTTTTTTTTTAATCCATTTCTGTTGACAAGTTTTTGTTCATTATGACAACCACGCACTTCAGGTACTTGGCCTCACCATACATTTACTACAGACCAGGTGCTGGAAATGCTGGGTAGATGGTCAGCTGATCCCGACTTGGATCAAGAACACCCAGGTGATGACCAGGATACATTATTGGACAGTAAAAGCTTGACCGAGTCAGAACAAAGCATGGCTGACCCAGTTGCACGAGTGGCGAGCAGAAGATGAAGAAGTGCTGTGGCCAG
Organism: Conus betulinus; assembly: GCA_016801955.1. Taxonomy (NCBI): domain Eukaryota; kingdom Metazoa; phylum Mollusca; class Gastropoda; order Neogastropoda; family Conidae; genus Conus; species Conus betulinus. Next base: position 192,512 of record JADBJO010001696.1, on the reverse strand, counting down.
CGCACTGTGGGCTTGCGTGCTGTTGGCGATGAGCCAACACACACCGACGCTGATAGTAGTTTCAAAACTGATAGAAATGTAAATGAGACAACTGACAGTGTAATGGTGGGGGCAAACAACACCGAGGGCTCAGAGACAAGTGACTGCGACCACAAAGGCATCAAGGTAGAAGGGGGCATGGCAGAGTGGGCATGGCAGAGTGACATGTGGCAGAGGTGTGCAGCTGCAGCAACGGCAAAGTAGGCCAGTCAGAGAAAAGGTTGACTGGGAGAATGGCTCCCCAGGTTCCAGAGGCCAACAGGCAAATGAATGACTTTGTTTTCGTAAAAATTATTGCTTTCAAAAGAAAGAATGAAAGAGAGATGTGTGTGTGCGTGTGTGTGTGTGTGTGTGTGTGTGTGTGTGTGTGTGTGTGTGTGATTGCTTTTCTGCATTACAGCACAGACAGTAGAAATAGTGTCATTTGTAGTTGTAGTTGTTTTTTTTTTTGTCCCCATCTGTCTGAAAACTGAACCCTGGATACACCCACAAACTTGATGCTTGCCACCAGCCACCGTGGTGAAGTGCTTATCATCACAGACTCCCGGCTGGGAGGCCATGGGTTCAAATCCAATCAGTCATGTGGGTTTTTTCTGCCCTGACCGGCTCCTACCCAGAGTTGAGTTTGCTGCAGACTCAATTGGAAGACTGGGACCACACAGTCGAGTTCCATCCACTTAATGGACGAGTTTCTGAGAGTGCTGCTCAAATTTCCTGACCTATACTGCAGGTGCCTGTATCTCTTGATCTGGTTGATGCCAGAATATATTATGAAAGCAAGCGTAGAGTACAGCCCTGTCATGTAGTCTCAGACTGAAATGGACATCCGTAGCATCATCTTAATCATCCTCATTCTCATCGATCAGCATTCTGGAAAAAAAAAAAAAAAAAAAAAAGTCCTAAATTCTGTGCCTCTTCATGCCTTGCTCTCATGGTGACCTCAGTTTCGATGTCCTCTCCACGTCTATTCCTTGGTTTGGTTCCATCAGGGTCTCTGGTATCGGAGAGTCCATTGGGCTGTCGTTGAAGAGACATGGTAGCACCCCTCCAGAGGGAGAGCTCACTCACGCCAGCTCCATGACTAAGCATTTACTGTCGTCAGTAGGGGGATTACTAGGTGGTGTCCTGCATATGTTAGGTCAGAACAGACACCACTGAGCACCACTGAAGTGACTCGGCAGCAGTGCAGTCTCTCCTCTGGTGGGTTGCCTCTTGACGACTTGACATTGATTGCTCCTTTTGGATTGCTGGTGCCAGGGTTGCAGTGGGGCCAACCGGCCTGTGGTTGTGGATGGGGCATCGGAATGAGTGGCGTGGGTGCACAGCCTCTGAGGTGGCAGAGGTTGGAACAGCAAAAAAAAAAAAAAAAAAAAAAAAAAAAAAAAAAAAACCTGATACTTGCCTGTCTATTGTGCACTATCACCAGTTTTCTGATTTGGAGTATGTGGTTTTGAGGCTGTACTTTTCATTCTTCTGATGGATATTACATACTTTCTGGTCTTCATTTGGTGAGTGGAGTATTTTTCCTTCCTTGTTCAGACTTTGTAGCCATGCTTACTTCTTTTTCATGTTGTGATGAAAGATAGCACTCAAAATTTCATTTTGCTTTTTTTTTTTTTTTTCACTTGAAATTAGTAAAAAAAAAAAATTGAAATTGTCTTTTACTCACCATTACTATATGTATTATATTACAAAAATATACTTTTTCTCCGTTTTAAAAAGGAAAACAATGAAAATCGGTTATTTTGTTCCCGAGATACCTGCGTTTCACACATGCTAGTATGAAATTGTAGTTTTCCACAAAAAATGGCTGTCGATGGGGATTCATGCAAACAGAACATCTGGTGGTGAAAGGATTAAACAGAATTTTAAACTTCTATACATTCATTTTTTGAAAATTTTAGATTTTGGAAATGAATTTTAACTGGGAAGTTCCAGAAACATTCTAGAATTGAAAGCTGTGCAAAAGCATACCAATCACATATCACTTGTGTGTGTGGAAGCTCTATGCTAATGGCAACATAGCTTTCAATATATGCAGAAGGGGCAAATACTCAAGCACAAACCAGGCAAACATCACAGCTAACTTGAAAATAACAGATGTAGTCTAGCCACTTACTACAGAGCAATATCACCGACAATGACAAGCCTGCATCAGATTCAGGAGCATACACTAGTCAGCAACAAGTCGCACGACCACCTTGACAAACTGTCAACAGGGAAAAAGAGCTCCGAGTCCCGAAGACACTCTTAAACCCTTGTTTGGTTGGCTTGCAGCTTTGGCAATAAGGAACACGAGGACCTTAATATTCTAGGTTTGACCAAAACAGTCAATAGCATTTCACAGAAGCTACTGCAACCTCAACAGCCACTTACAATCCAAACATCAGGCAGAAAAAAAAATGTAATAGAATATATATGTGCACTGGCATGCATGTTCACCAGTTTGCTTCTTCAAATGCCCACATTCAATACATTGCCCTGAAATGTTTCTATCTCAAGAATATGACCTTTTGCTTCCACTACCAAGTTACTTCAGCCAACTTTAATTAAAACTGAAGAGTTTGCCTTCAATTGTTTAGTATATTCTTACCATCTCCTACCCCTTGTTAAAATCCACTAAAAACCTGAGTGAAGAACTAAACTGGGTACTGGTTATTATAGCAGAAAAACTTATCTAGACTAATCCTTTGCCAGCCGAGATCTCGCACATTTACTGAAAGCCAAAGGGCAGGTGCGAGGACTTACTGAAAGCCACAGGGCAAGTGTTAGGACTTGCCATGCCAGACTCATAGGTACTCAACTGCAAACCCAAGTTCTGTCATGTTAACAGATGCTGGACTCCGGTCTTCCTAGGCTTTTTGCATCTGGCCCAGCACATCAAGATTCAACACTACCATGTGACCAAACTGGTCTGCCCACCTTCAGTGAAAGTGAACCAGTCACCAGGAACTGGAGAGAGATCTCCCATTCTTTCCAACACCTGACAAGTTCTGATATATTAAGTAGACAACTCCTCATCAAGTGCATCCCCTCTATTTTGAGATAACATGGGGAAAAGTCTAACCAAAAGATAGAACGATGACTTACGTTCTACTGATCTCTATGTATACACAAGTGATGCTGGTGTGGGAAATTATACTAAACCTGGGTCAATTATGTGTTCATACATTATTTCAGGTTTCAACTCATCTCTAATTCTATCGTTTAGAGTGCAAGCACTTTTAAGTCCACAAGCCTAGGGAGAATTATTCCTGAGCCACTCTGAAGTAACAGCCTTGAGAATACAAATTTCTTTTGATAACAAGTACCGTTCAGTTGCTCCCTCCATCACTAGTGAGAGGGAGGGTGGAGGTGAAAATTTTTCAAGATTCAAACTTTTAGAGAAAACATTTCGGAGTCCTTCCCCTGGAGGACCTCACATGCATCCCTAAAACTGGTCACATCAAGGCAAGTAGTAGTAGTAATAGGGACTGGCTTTCATTAGCCTAGACCTTGCAGTCTACCATGTGTCCTCTCTAAAATTCTTTACTTTTTGGGTCAGATGACATGCTGCAATTAATCAATATCTTCATTGCAATCCATCATAAGCATAGAACAGTTCTCTATATATTTTGAATCATTATCTAGAAAATTCTTGAAAGTATTAATATCAGGTGCAAATTTAATGTTAGCAGGTAATTTGTTCCAGTGGTTAGTGACTCTATATGAAAATGAAGATTTACGTTGATTAGTGTTACAGTGCTTTATAAAAATTTTTCCTTCTGACTTTCTAGTACTTGCAAGTTGTGCAACAGAAAAAGTCTCATGTCAATATCATCATTGCCATTAAAGATCTCAAACTTGATTTAGGTCACCTCTGATCCTTCTTCCCCTCAGTGAGTGCAGATTCAAATATTTCAATCTTTCATTATACAATAAGTTTTTCCAATGCTTTAACAATTTGGTAGCTCGTCTTTGAACTTTTTCTAACATTGACACTTCAAAAAAAGGGTTCCAAATCACATTAGCATACTCCGAACGTGGCCTGACAAAAGCTTTGTATAATTTCAAAAAAGTATCTTTATCTAAATTATGTAAAACTTTTTATGATACCTAACATTTGGTTAGCTTTATTTACCACTCTCTGTAGGTGGGGGGTCAAATGACAACCTGCTTTCGAAGGTAACACCCAAGTTTTTCTTCAGTAAGAACCTCTATCTGATGATAAACATCATTCTCCATCATTTTATATTCATTATTCTGATTATTATTCCCAACATGCAATACACCACACTTGGTCATGTTGAAATACAGATTCCACGACTCGGACCCCTCTTGCAGTTTGTAGATTTTTTTTTTTTTCGCTTGTGTCCTTACCCAGTGTAAAACGGGCGGGGGGGGGGGGGGGGGGTGTTCCCCAATGAATATGTACAATCACACATGTCCACGAGCTGGAGGCAAGTGGGCAAACTATACTGAGCACAAAAAGAAACGCACATTTTTATTTCAGTCATTTCATGCGTCATTTAGCATTCAAAATATTACAATCACAGAAGAAATAAGACATCAATCTACTGTTATGTTTATTCATTATGTCTGACAATTCACACTGGACAGAGTTCCCTGCTACACGGGGCATGTTTCTGTCAAAATTTTCCCATTATAATTATTTTCAGCGAAAAAAAAAAAAAAAAATAGCGTTTCTTTTTGTGCACCGTATATTTTCTGCAGTCGCGCACGCGGCTTGCGAGCGCGCTTGGGATGCGAGGCGGCGCCCTCCGAGTTCGCATGCACACCAAACCAATGCAACGCGGCGCGAGCGGGGAATGAGGGGAGGAGCGAAGAAAGCACGGCTATTTGGGAAGCGGGGAGGCGAGAGAACCGAGGTGGTGGTGACTATGCCAGCGGTACCCCATGCTACTTTTTTTTTGTTTAATTTTTGCTGTTCATACAAAACCTTGAACACAAAACCCTTCCACACCTACCATCTACCCAATCACCTCTCTCCCCTCCCGCTTTAACTTCGTCTCAACCGTCTTCATTATTATGCCGTTGACCAACTTGGGCCATCTCGAAAAAGGTGGGGAATGGTAGACGGAAGAGGAGGGGGGAATTACTTTTCCCCCGCCTGTAAATTTGAAGCAGCAAGTTCTGTGCCCTGACTTAACTCATTCACTAACACTTTGTCATACGGCAAGATCAGTTTGTGTGACTAAACTAGGTCCATGGCAAAATTAAGTCAACTGAGAGTGCAAAAACAGCCAAATTCAGCCGTTGCAGGCAAAAGACAATATCCATCTGGGACAGGAACAGCTTGGTAGAGCGGTCCCATATCTCTTGGGTTGCTGGTTCGAAACCTCCGCCAGGCTGTTTTCAAGGTTCAGTGAGATTTCCCTCGGCACTGTTACCGACTGCGAAAAAAACCTTTCAAATACACTAAACCGACATCCTATGCGTGTACACAAGCATAGTTTAAATTTTTTTTTTCTTTTTTTTTTTTGCACGCATAAATTTAAAAAAAAAAAAATGCACGCACGTTTAAATCCCATTCTGATTCTGGCTTTTGGAAGAGTAAGCCTTCATGTTCCGGTGAAGACGGATGACACACACATTGGGAAAACACACACACACACTCAGACGACAGTGCAGCAGAGTCTAGCTCGTTGAAATTGACTGCCTCCATCAAACAAGAAAAAAGTCAAAAAGAGGAAAACTTATTGTGCGACTTACCACGCTCACCGTCCATCATGTCCGTTAAGGAGTAACACGTACACCAAAGAAACACGCCAGCGCCGAACACAAACGAACCGCTATCCACATCACCCCTGCACGGCCGCTGTCCAATACAGAAGAGGGCGCGACTGTCGCGGGGTGAATGTTTTATAGGTCGTCACTTCACGGGAATCACGTGCCATTTTCCACTAACGCCCTGTCCGTCTCGCGAGGGTTAAGAACGTCGTCTGTTGCTGGCTGTGTGAGTGCGAAAGGGGTGGGGTGAGGGCTTCGAATCGGGAAAAAAAAAAACTTAACAAAACAAAAACCAGCAACAAAACAACAACAACAAAAAACCCATAAATAAAACACTGAACTGAACTTTGTGTGTGTGTTTGGGGACTTATTGTTCGGCAACCAATAGATTTGCAGAGATTGCGCGGGAAACCACTGTTGGTCTGGTCCCCCCCCCCCCCCCCCCCCCCCCCACACACACACACACACACAAAAAGCGAGAGTGACTTTAAAGGGGTCCTCACCCATAAATAGTATGTTTGGATTGTTCAAAAGTATGATCGAGCGTGTTTCGATATACGTGTTACTTTTATTCTGGAACTCACTTCTATCCGTGTTTTCGGGTCGTGCAAGCAGCCAAATCGTGACTCGCCACGGAGATTGCCGAGCACAGTACGGAAAGAGACGAGAGTCGGGGTTCCGCAAGTGACGTATTAATGCCAAGACTACCGTGAATGAAAGACATGTCCCTAAAAGCGTTCGCTATGAGGACGTAAAAATCAACTATTTTCCGGCGATAATGGCAGATGCTCCCAGCTACGAGTCAAGTTCCAACGCAGAGGACATCGAACGTGAAATTTGCACTGAAGTGTATGGAGTTCAGCCGTACCAGTTTGAACCTTTTGTACAGTTCGACCTCCCTTGCCATCAGACGCTTGTATTTCTTTCCAGGCAGTTCGACATTTCACAGGTTGACCATATTATGTACATGTACACACATACGCACGTACAGATAGTACATGATATAAACATGCACATACATACATCTGTTCACACACACACACACACACACACACACACACACACACACACACACACACACATATTACCATAGTATGTAAATAACTTTAAAATGATTATGTGATAAACCACATTTTCCTTCAGTTGTTTTATATCTATCAGGAGTTTGTCAGCTACTGCATCATCACACTAATTCTCTTCCCAGACGCAGAAATCTTTTCAATAGCTGTTCACTTTAACCCCCCCCCCCCCCCCCCCCCCCCCCCCCCCCCACACACACACACACACACAAACACACACTTTTTTACATTCCTCATTTTCAACCTCACTCTCACCACTTAAATTCTGAAGTTCCACAATGACAATTAGAATCTGAGCGGTCTTTTACAATATATTGCAGTCAAAGAATCTGGCTGTTACTGTAAAAACTGATGCGTGACGTGCCGTACATCAGATCTAAGCTGCAGATCTAAGCTCATTATTCTCTTACTCACCACGGCAGTTTATGGCACACAGACATACCACACCTGAATATATTTTAAAATGCACACTAAGTCACCAACCTGTATCCAAATACTGATAAATAATTCACTTACTAAAGCATGTGGTTGTTGGGTGGAAACTTGAACTTGCAGGGGTGCTTGTTGTTCAGCAATATTCTCAAAAATAAAAACCCAAACTAATATTCACTGGAGTCCAACAGTTTGTTATTTGTGGACAGGGGCGCTTTCTTGTCAATAAGAATCGTAACTTAAGTTTTGTTGGAAACAGTAACAGCAGGGAAAAAAAACAATCACAAACATGCAACAGTTTGACAGTAACAATGTATGTTTCAGTTTAATTCCAACACTCAACAAAAACCAACAACTATCTTTACAACCAACCATACACTGAGAATGAAATGAAACACAAAAAGATCAACCACGCATTCCACAAACGTTAGGCCTAGGCCTACCTTCTTTACGTTCTGAGTTTGCTCTCCTGCTCCCGACAGAATCCGTGTCACTGTTGCGTTTGAGGCTTGCACTTGCAGCTGGCGAATGAACAGAGAGTGCTTTAATACATTTTTCTGTTATAATAGTTGGCACAGCATCCTCTTTCAGCTGTCTTCGGACCCAAATTCCAGCTTCCACCTTTACCTTCAGGTTGGTCTTGGAAACTGTGCTCTTCGAAGTGACGACCGCAATGCCATAAACTGTCCCAACGAACAAAATCTTTCCTCGTTGTGGTGACAAAATTTATCCACAATCGCCTAAACTGGCTGGAAGCACCTGGAAAAGCATGAATGCTTACTCTTTGCTTATTTCCTGATGAAATTCCGCAACCAGACACAGCACACATTCGCCCCATCTCACGTCTATCAGCCGAATACGAAGAGCGACTTCGCTTTTCGACGTCATCAATCGGGAAACCTCCCTTTTATCGAAATCGAGGCTCTCGTTCTTGTTTCAGCCTCTCGCTTTCCCAATCCGCAGGAAATGCTGCTCTCACTGCAAGATGAGGAGCACAGGCGGCTGATTCGGGGCTGGGTTTCGTATTACGACCACATACCAAAACCGTGTATTTGGTCAAAATAGTTTTGTAAAAACGGGTGAGAACCCCTTTAAGGGTGAGGAAAGTGTAGGCCTACTGAACTTGAACTTGAGGCGTTTGAGGCCTCGTTGGAGGCCTGTTCACCTTCGAGGTTAGTAGATGTAAGTCTACACCTATGAACTTGCAAGGGGGATTGGTGAGTGTCCTTGCTAGGCGAACATGTTCGTTTCCTACCTGTCCCTCCCCCTTTCCCCTCTCCCCACACCTCTCCTCGCCTCGCCTAATGTGGACGGGTTATACAGGCAACGCTGGAATTCTGTCAACACGGCATCAGCCCATCGGTAAGTGAGAAAGTTACTTTCACAACGCCAAGTTCCCGGAGCTTGTCAGGGCCGGACGAGGGAGTGAGGCTCCGGGGACAGTGGGGGGGGGGGGGGGGGGGGGGGGGGGGCTGGATGCCCAAAGTTACTCCATCCCCACCCAGTGTAACGATCCATTTTAACTCCGCGGGAGTTAGAATTAGAACGCGCCAATTTTACACCCCGGGAGTTAAAACAAACCACTCCAGAAAGACCCCCCCCCCCCCCCCCCCCCCCCCGTTTAAGATTAACTCCCCCACCCCAAAACATTCATTTTTATGTGTTAGTCACGATATGAGAAATAAACATTTAATATACACCCCTCCCTCCCTCCCTCTCTCTCTCTCTCTCTCTCTCTCTCTCTCTGCATACTCTAGTCAGCTTTGTCTGTGCATGCCTCTAGTCAGCTTGTGTTACTATTATTAGTGTTTATCAAAGACAGATTGGATTAATAGACTTTATGTTAGCCTAAGATCAGTCCTGGCATAAGGCAAAAATGACTCCCCCCCCCTTCTATTTTTTAACTCCCCGGGAGTCGATCTGGATCAACATTTCTTGATCGAAAGTAACTCCCCGGGAGTTAGTTTAGGCACGTGCGTATTTTAACTCTATCCCCGGGGTGGAGGGGAGGGGGGGGGGGGGGGGGGGGGGGAATACGCACGTGCCTAAACTAGCTGTCCGGGAGTCAATTTCGATCAAGAAGTGTTGATCCAGATTGACTCCAGGGGAGTTTAAAAAAAAAAAAAAAAGGGGGGGGGGGGGGGGGGGAGTCGTTCTGGCCTTATGCCACGAATGACCCCCCCCCCCCCTGCAGCAAGAATACTGGCTGCATCTATGGAAAATGAATAAATAACCGAGTAGTTTGTCTTTTATATATATATATATATATATATCAAGAATACTACTAAAACGCCTAATAAAATTTTTAAAGTGCTCAACCCCTTGGGGAGCAACTTCTGTTAAAATAGTATGGTAAAACTTCCTTTTACCATACTATTTTAACATATATATATATATATATATATATATATATATATATATATATATTCCAAATCTGTGTGTGTGTGTGTGTGTGTGTGTGTGTGTGTGTGTGTGTGTGCACAAGCGATCATTAAGGCTATCGAATTATCTAGGAGTGTGAGATATTAGGCCCGGCTGATATGCCACAAGATGGACACATCGGAAGAGAGGGTCATACAAGCGTGAGGTAACACCCGCTGCCTTGCCCATGATCTGTGAGGAGTTTCCGACAGGCTGAAACACTGGTGCCATTCGTTCTCAAGATGCCAGTGAAAGTTGTCTACGGTCACTAAGCTTAGGACTTTGAACAATAAAAGAAAAAACCTCCCCACCCCGCCTAGTTCTCCAGAGAGACGACAATGTGTTAGGACCGGGAATGGGTGTTGTGCGAGGTGATGCCACAGTCTTTAAGCTGGACGTGCCGCCCACCAGATCCAAACCTAGAAAGCTGAAAGACGATTACACAAACAGAACAAACCCCATCGACGTGCAACATGAAGTAACCCGAACACTCGCACATCCTCACACACACATCCAGCTACAGAACGATGGTACAGAAATGGGACACAATCCAAAGCTTCTGGTTTGTCCTGCAATCTGTTTGTTTTGCGGAACTAATAACTCTTCTAGTTAAAAATTTGCTTCAGTTTCTGCCTTAAGTCACCTCGCTTTGAAACTAACTTTTGGTTGATAGTATAACAAACGAAATTCAACAGGGCTTCACGATGTTGGCAAATATGCATGCTAATGCCAGTTTACAACACCCGATAGTTACATGAAACTAAAATGTCGTTCTTCAAAGTATGACAATTCAAATAAAGCTTTCATGGTCATCGCTTCATTAGTATCCTCTGTGTTGACCGTGTTGGCCTCTTCTTCTTCCCATCGTGCTGACTTCCCAGAGGCGGACGGCAGACATTTCCTCTTGGGGGGGGGGGTGGGGAGGTATGTGGTGGGGGGTGGGAGGAGAGGCAACCATCTCTCCTGTCATGTGGCTAGGGTCAGATGGTTTTCGGGGCAGTGTCTGAGGTGGAGGAAGAGCCAGAGTGAGGGATGAAGGCAGGCAAAGAGGAATGGAGCGTACGTCTGACAGGAGACTAGCGTTATATCAGCGCGCGCGCGCGCTTGTGTGTGTGTGTGTGTGTGTGTGTCAGTCTGCGTCTGTATGTCTGTGTTCGTGTGGACATATGGAAATGGAATATGATGCAAACTCTTTATTTTTTTTAATCTTCTGAAAATCGCAGTTTCTTTGTGGTATGCGCAAGCTGAAAAAGTTACTATGTATCTTCCTTCATTTTCTTCTACATTATATTCAGTGCTTATGAACAGACTGAGAGCTGAATTGAGATGTGACTCCAAAATGGCTATGGCAACATTAACCTCCACTGAAATAAGAATGTTGAGAGATGTCAACTTACCACACAGGCCAATACGAAACCAGAACAGAAAGTCAGACAAGGCCATGGACAGAAGCCGTCTGGCAATGATGAATTCTTTGGTCCTTATGCTTCCCCCCATGCTTGTTCTTGATCTGTGTTGTTTGTTCACTCGTGGAGTTTGACCTCACTGGCATAGGGACATTATTGCCTGGCCCACAACATTCAGCAAAAAGACGATCCTACTACAAATCATGAACCCGAAGCAAGAAGCGTGTCCACTAAACTCAGCTCCAGTGACAAATAAACGGATGCAAATGTTTGACTGGAGGTAGTATTCTCAGTGAAATGTCACAGGAAGCAGAGGTATGACAGCCAGGATGAATCCAAGAAATCAAACGATGACAGAGGCTATGTGAGCTGATGTGGCTCTTAAACGGAACTCGCCGAGAGGGAAATGAAGCATCAAACATCGATGAAGGGTATTAGGAAAATGAGGAAACCTGACACCCCTGTTGGTCAAAAAGACTAAACACTTGCAATACCGCAAATTGTACTTCCCTTCCACTCATTCTCCTTTCAAACACAGACACGTCCATACAACCGATCTGCCGTACACTCCTGTTCAAATGTCAGTTTAAACTAGACTGAAGGACAACCACAACAAAACCTGCCTTTACACTTTCAAATGAACATTTCAAAAGAGAGATTTCCCATGATCCCAAGCACACTACACATTGCTATCACAAACCGATGAATGCGAGATTTCAGCACGTCACCACATGACGAGATTTGGTCAGATAGGGTCACACATTCACCATGGAATAACAATGGTCAAACTTTAAAACAATGTGATTTGACATTACTAACAAAACGTGCAGGAGATGGTTCATGTCTTTTATGAAAGTAGGGGGGGAATAATCAACAGGGTTACCACGAAACCCTGGCACACGACGTTTAAGAAGACAATCTGCCCTCAGTGATTCGCCTCCACACAGGGGGGAGGGTGTCTAGAAATTTCGTGCTTGGTAACTCAGACGGCAACGTGCTCATTTTGAAAGTGTACATGTGGATTCATTCAGAACACTACTATATAAAGGATCACTACCAAGACTCAATGTTTGCGAATGATGCATCTGCTTGAAGTGACTGAAGTTGATGTGGGTCAGTTTATTGTCACAATATTTCAGACCCTGAAGATTTGGCACGTGAAATCTGTCAAACTGCTCCAACCACAGACCTGAACACACTGATGGATCAGCATGGAAGTGTTCGTGGTGTCACTTGGATAGATACCACTTCCGCCGGCATACAGGTAGTGCAGTGGAGGATAGGAGATGACGTGGAAGCCCGGAGTCCACATGAAGACTAGGCCAGAACAAGAACATGGCTCAGAACACGTAATATCACACATCAGTACACCAACATTTTGTGGACAGTGTCCGTATCCTTGAGATGATTTACGTATACGCTTGCTTCTTTGTTTGTTTGTTTAACCCAACTTTCACACATCCGTAAAAACCCTAATCACGTGTATGTGTCACACCCAGCTTCATCTTCGAGACCTGGACAAATGTTGATATACCGTTGCATATAGACAAGTAGGCAATGACCGCCACAAGGAAACATAAAGTGGGTGCCAGAACAATTTGAACTGTCTATTAGTTAAGGAATCACAACTGACCTCATCTGATCTGTTGGGGATCACTCATGATTTGAATGTCTGCTTGATTTGCTTTCTACGCAAGCAAATTTTACAAGGTGTTTCCAAAGATTTAGCAGTTTTTCTTTGTGAAATGCTTTTAAACTGTGCAAGGAGTGCGCAAACTCGACGGTCAATACAAGAGTGCACATCCTGGGAAAATCTTCGCAAGGAAGCCATTTTTAAACTATTTGAAACGAATGTCACTTTTTTTGTGTTCTCCAATTCCATATCAGACAGAGCAGTGAGAGTTTTATGACACACGTGGTCGATAGCCAGACAGTCGGGGTTCAAACCAAGCGAAATGTCAATGGTCTGTTTCCAATCGTCCACGGGATCAGCAGAATCAAAAACTTACTTGGAATATTTCGACAGGGTCGCTGTCTTCTTCAGCTCACTGTTGCTGTTGTGGCAGCGAGGCCTGGTGGGACGACTGTTGTGTGGGGGTGAACGGTTGTCAGGATCTGATTGTAGATGGGGGATGGGGGGGTGGTGGGGGGGGGGGGGGGTTCAAAGCCTTGATCTCTGTTCAGGCTGGGGCGTCTGGTCTTAATTTCGATGGCTTCTTTAACTTTTCTTTTTGTGAGGAAGGGCTCTGTAGATAAGATCTTGGTTTCTTGGGGGCTGAAAAACTGTGGCCTGTGGCTTGTAGATGTTCATGTATGGCAGAAGTAGATCGGTTTGGGTGTTCCTGTAGACGGGTGGTGAGTGGTCTTGCTGTCTCGCCAATGTAGGTATGTGTACAGTCTTGACACCCTACGCAGGGTATCCATTAGCGGAAAGGGCAGTCTTGATGTGTTATTCTTCTTTCAGCTCTTCCTCCTTAGTGGAACACAGTACAGAGGCTCTGTGCATGAGGGTGTTGGCAACAGATCTCTTGTGATGGAGGGGGTGGTTAGAGTGAAAGTTCAGATATTGGTCAGTGTGGGTGGGTTTCCTATAGACACTGGTCTCCACCCTGTCGTCATGGGTTCGGGTGATGAGTGTGTCCGGGAACAGGATCTTCCCTTCTGCTTCAGTTTCCGAAGTGAAGTGGATACTGTCGTCGATGGAATTCAGGTGAGTGGTGAAACTGTCAACCTCCATCTCCTGTATGCGGGTCATGGTGCCATCCATACAGCGGTACCACATGCTGGGAAGGTTGGCAGCGGTCTCATGGGCTACTTTTTCAAAATGTTCCATGTACAGGTTGGCTACCACTGGAGATACTGGCGAACCCATGGCAGCTCCTGTTTCTGCTGGTAGACCCAAAAGTAGGTGCTAGTGAGGCATAGTTCCAACAGTTCTAGCACCTGTTCTGTAGTGAGTTCACACACCGGTGACGAAGGTGGTAGTCATCCTCAATCTTCTCCCGAATGACTTGGAGAGCCTTGGTACAGGGATGCTAGTGAAAAGTGCATTGCGTCCAGCTGTGGCAGTGTCTTGTACAATGCCTCCATATTCCTGACACAAATATTGGGACCTTCAGTCGGGCAGACCGACCGAGCACCACATAGTCAACAGTACAGACTTTGTACAGAAGATGGAAAACCAGCAACTGGCTCCAGGAAAGAAACTTGTCTCCTATGATGTTTGTGCACTTTTCACTAGCATCCCTAGCATAAGGGACTGATGCGACAAGATGATTTGCATCTACTGTTCAATTTCACACCACATTGTTCCATACGCACCCCTGCATTACATCTGGCCACATTCTGTATACTCTGCTACAGTAGATTCGTGGAATTGTGGGTGACAGAACACTGAACTGCTAAGATGTACAGATTACATCCCTCCGCTAATGCATAAATCCAGTCTTTGAAAAAGAGTGAATGGTTATTGTGAAATATGTCTGAGCACAATTGTGCGTGAGGGTATTCTGGTCTTCAATTCCTGTTTCCAGACCTGTTGTCATTTTCATCCCAAGAAACGCCCCCTGTGCACCCTTGAGCGCCGGATGTTTCGAGAATAGACCGAGGCTTTTCCAGACTCGACTGCAAAATTGGAATTCCGAAAATGCCTGGGCAGTTCCAGAGATTTCACCAGAATCCACCCGTCCATACCTCAATGTAGCCATCTCTCTCTCTCTCTCTCTCTCTCTCTCTCTCTCTCTCTCTCTCTCTCTCTCCCTCTCTCTCTATCTCTCTCTCTCTCCCCCCCTCTCTCTCTCTCTCTCTCTCTCTCTCTCTCTCTCTCTCTCTCCTTCTCTCTCTACTTATCCACCTATCCATTTATCTGTACATCGATACATTAACTTATCTAATCATTTATATGTGTGTTTGTGAATGCATGTTTTTGTGTACATGTGTGCGCGCGCGAGTGTTGCATGAGTGTGAGTGAGTGAATGATGGAGGGGAATGTGTGTGTGTGTGTGTGTGTGTGTGTGTGTGTGTGTGTGTGTGTGTGTGTGTGTGTGTGTGTGTGTGTGTGTGTGTGTGTGTGTGTGTGTGTGTGTGTGTGTGTGTGTGTGTGTGTGTGTGTGTGTGTGTGTTTGTGCGCGCGCCCGTATGCATGCGTATGCGTGCGTGCCTCTGTGTGTGTGTGTGTGTGTGTGTGTGTGTGTGTGTGTGTGTGTGTAGTCACACATCAGGTTAACCAGTGAAATAACACTATCATCATCATCATCATCATCATCATCATCATCATCACCTTGATCGTCATCATCGTCGTCGTCATCATCATCATCAACATCATAATCGTCCTTGTCTTCGTCACAGTCATCATCATCATCATCATCATCATCATTATCATTATTATCATTGTTGTTGGACGTGGTGGTGGTGGTGGATTTTTCTTCTTTTTTTTTGTCATTATTTTGCCTCCACTGATAAAGACAAAGTTAAGATTAATAACATTATGACAATAAATAGTGGTGATGATGATGATGATGATGATGATGAAGAAGAAGAAGAAGAAAGAAGTACTGCTTCTGCTGCTACGTCTACTACTACTACTACTACTACTACTACTACTACTACTGCTGCTGCTGCTGCTGCTGCTGCTAGTGCTGCTGTTGCTGCTGCTGCCACTACTAGTAAATAAGTGATAAAGGAACGGAACTAATAAATGAGTAAAAGCTAACGGTGTTAATGAAGTAGAAAGAAAGAAAAAAAAAAAAAAAAAGAAAGAAAGAAAGACACACTCCATATGTATCCTCAAGTCCAACTGGTACTCAGTAGATGATTATAAATCTGCCTTCTATTCCAAAACCATGCTTACCTTCAGGTGCGTCGAACACCTCAAAGTCCTACTTCTGCGCAACCCTGCAAGTTCATTACACCTCACACTGCAAGTTCTTCGATAGAAAAAACATTTTTTGTTAACATTTTATGGCGCCGCGCTGAAATGTAAATATGTTGAGATAACGATATCAAGAGTTCACGTTTTATGACGTGTGAGTTGACGTCAACCTGGTGACAGCCCTCAGATGGCCCTTTGCCGTCGGCTGGGCTATAAGCAACATCAGCGTACCTAGTTCACGTTTTGATTGTTGTTTGACGGTGTGCCTGTCGGGGTAAAATATGTTTATCAAGCGTTTCTGTGACTGACTTTTCTTTGTGATACCGATTTATTTTCAAACCTATTTTTCGCTTGATTTTTTTTTTTCCTGTAGGCCAGTGAGGTACCTAACTTAGTCTCGTGTTGGTAACAGTTTTCTGATGGTATACACATCCAGTCACGTATATACGCATGAAGTACACACACACACACACACACACACACACACACACACACACACACACACACACACACAACACGCACGCACACACACACACATACACGCTCTCTCTCTCTCTCTCTCTCTCTCTCTCTCTCTCTCTCTCTCTCTCTCTCTCTCTCTCTCTCTCTCTCTTTCTCATTTCTCGCTCTTGTCTTAGTACAATTTTCAGGAGAAAGAAAAACGCTTCTATTCTCTCTCTCTCTCTCTCTCTCTCTCTCTCTCTCTCTCTCTCTCTCTCTCTCACACACACACACACACACACACACACACACACACACACACACACACACACACACAAGTACAAGTACAAGTACAAGACAAGTACAACTGACGAAAAGCAGATTCATTAAAGTTAGGGAAGGCACTTAAACTATGCTTTTGTGTCAAGGTTTTTGGATGGTTTACTTAACCTTGAATGCATCCTGTGCATAACAATGAGAATGTTAATATTGAGAACTGGCTAGCCTTAAGCTCGTAAACTGTGTTATGAATATTCAGCATAAAATAGTTCGTAATAAATCAGCCCAGCTTGTGTTCATTGTATTATTATTCACATTCCAAAAGAGGCGAAAGCACGTAGTTTCTTGTACCTCCAGTCATGAATGTTAAGTGGTTTGGGGACTTGAGGCTAGGGCTGGGGTAGAATCCCCGCCCCTTTTAGCTTTCTGTAGGATGGACCATTTTGTTCTTAACCCTTTCTACCTCTGTCTCCTCTGTCGTTCATCTGTATCCTCATCACTGAGAGAGAGAGAGAGAGAGAGAGAGAGAGAGAGAGAGAGAGAGAGAGAGAGAGAGAGAGGAGAGAGAGAGAGAGAGAGAGAGCATTTGTGTTCTTTAACCCTTTCTATCTCTGCCTCCTCTATCCTTCATCTGTTTGCTCATCACTTAGAGAGAGAGAGAGAGAGAGAGAGAGAGGAGAGAGAGAGAGAGAGAGAGAGGAGAGAGAGAGAGAGAGAGAGAGAGTAAATGAATGAACTGTGAAGGCAATGGGAGAGCACAAAGGACAGGTATCCTATAAACGCTGTGGGGAAGAAATCCATCACAAAATGCACGTCTTGAAACGCCCAAAGACCCAGGAGATGCAGGGTTGAAACCCAGCAAGCCAAACTAGTTTGGTAGTAGGCATCTAGGTGTCATAATCTGGACGCGGCCTTGGCCCCTTAGAGTTGAAGGAGTTCGGGTTTGATACATTTCTTTGAAACAGGTTTCTCTGAGTATCTTCTGCTGTCCATCTCTCCCTCAAGGATCTTTATCTGAAGGTGTGTATGTATGTATGTATGTATGTATGTATGTATGTATATATATGTATGTATGTATGTATGTATGTATGTATGTATGTATGCATGCATATATGTATGGATGGATGGATGGATGAATGGATGGATATATGTATCCATGCAGGTATGTGTGTATTTTGTGTTCCTATGGAACACGACAATGAAAATTACTCTCAAAACATATGTAGGCATCGTAATGCTGTAGAATCTGAATGCTTCGCTGTGTGTGTGTGTGTGTGTGTGTGTGTGTGTGTGTGTGTGTGTGTGTGTGTGTGTGTGTGTGTGTGTGTGGTGTGTGTGTGTGTGAGTGTGTGTGTGTGTGTGTGTGTGTGTGTGTGTGTGTGTGTGTGTGTGTGTGTGTGTACTTTGTGCGTTTGTAGGTTTGTTTTTCTGAGAGTCATGAACGAACGATTACATATATCAAAGCTATCAAAGACGCCAGCATGCATATAGTTCTTTTTGACATTTTCTTACTGTTCACTTACCATGTTAAACGTGGGGTTGCCATGGCACACACAAGAACAAGACTATTGCAGCAATCTGAGTGAATGTTGTGAGAATTTCTGGCAGTGGTGGGAAAAGGTTCGTAGTTTCTCTCCTCTCATAGTATGATAGGACGTGCTGAATATGTTGATATGAATAGTATGTTTAATAACCCAGGGACTGCTTGCCTGCATAACGTGATCTGTAACGTATTTAATCTCTGCTCTGTCAGCCAAAGGGATTTAACATTTTACTTTTGGCTATATTTCTCAACGCATGTCGTGTTTCGCTGTGTATTTCTTTGCAAAGATAAAACAGTCATGCTGTGTGCACGTGCAATCCAGTTAGAAATGTTCACGGGCAATTGCCACGATTGTTGGCGGAAAGGCAAGGTGCAGACTTGTGCATGGGCCTATAGGGGAAAGGTGTTGCGCCCTCACCATACGTGCTGCCCAGCCAGTCCACCTGTCGTGTTCGGAAATAGAAGTAGTATGTAGCCCGAGTGTCACGCACGGAGATTCAAGGGACATATTTGCGCATATGTAAGGCGGAGTTATTGCAGCGGTCAGTTCTTTCTTTTTCCCGTCTCGATATTTGGGAGTTACGATGCGTGTTTTATTTTTCTCTGTGTGTGTGTGTGTGTGTGTGTGTGTGTGTGTGTGTTTGTGGTCGAGTCATTGTTGGTAGGTGATCGACCAAAGAGAGTGCAGTTTGTGCCTATATTTGGCTGTATCTATTCTTGCGATTTTGTGGTCTGTTGCCTTGGTGACTTATGGGTGTTTGGTTGACCAGCTATTGGAGATTGGTGCTTGCATATGGTTTGTCCGTATTGGTCTTGTGTACAAGCTGTTGGTGGTTATCGATTGATGATTGGAGGGATTTATAATCTAGAGTCTGTGCCGATACACAGTTGTTCCCATATTGGGAAGTGTGGTCTCGTCACCCTAGGTGACCTTACTGCTGATTGGTCCTCTGGCAAGTTGGTGTTTCGAGTCTGTATACGACTGCCTCTATCTATGCCCCTATCTGGAGTTTTGTCGTGCCGTTCCCTGGGCAACCTATTGATGATTGGTCGAAGTCAGGGTGTGGCCTTGTCAGTTTCATGGTGTCTGTCAACTCTAAGTGTCGTCTGTTTTTTTTACTGTCTGATTCAGTTGTTTGCGACTCCTGGCTCGAGACGGAGGTCTTCTGATCCAGCGTTTGGTGAGGCAGTTTTGCCATTTTGTTTAGTGGGCTGCCAGGAAACCCATCGGTGTGTCCTTGGACACAGCTCGGGATTCCAAGAAGTTATCGGTGTCTGTCTGCCACCAGTGTCCACGCCTTCAAGGGAGCGAGGTTTCCCCCGGGTCTGGAGCTGCTCTGGCGAGTGTTTGTCCTGTATTGTCTTCGTTGGTCATCGTAACTCCAGGTGAGAAGTGTAGGGCAGGTTGTTCATTGAAGAAGGGAGTTGGAGGCAGATGATCTGGATCGAAACGCGTCGTTTGTACATAGGCGAAATGTGAGAAGCGCGATTCAGTTTAGTATGAAAAACAGAGGATCTACGGGGCCGTAAATCGCGCCGGCTTGTAGACAAGGGGGGAGGAGTGAGAGGGAGGTGTCATATGCTTGACGCGCGCTACTGTTTCGGGCGAGAGGTTATCGTCATGCGCGCGCGCGCGCGCCAAATGTCGGTATGTGCGGCGGTTGTTGTTTTCATTGCATTGTGTTTCCATCGTTTGTTGAAAAGGAATAAGGAAAAAAAAAAAGTGTTGTTTAAATTCCGATAATTATCGAGTCAAACCATAAGTTCGTATATATGAAAATGATGAGGATTATAATAGGTTTTTGTTTATTCTTATTTTTCTTTTGATTGGAGAAGAAAAATTATTTCGTATGCCCTTTTTTTTCATATGAAGGATGGTTGTTGCGCCGAAGCGATAATGGGAGGGGGGATGGTGGTGTGCTTTGACTTCGAGTAAGGGGAAGAGGGAGTGTGAAGGTGGTTATTGTTGTTGGAAAAGGAAAATGGTATAAGGTTGTTCGTGTGAAGTTGGTGAATTATATGACATTGGTGGTTTGAATTGATGAATATTTGCGGTGTTATGCACTGATATATTTAATGCATTATGTTTTTTTTTGTGATTATGATTGGAAGTTGGAATAGGTTTTTTAATTTGTGCTATTCTTAAGTTAGTGCAGTGATTTGGTTGCAAGTTGAAATTGATTAGGCCGTATGCCTAGTCACGTACAGCCAGCAAGGGGGGGGGGGGGGGGGGGGGGGGGGGGGGGGCCGCCGTCCTGTCGCTCCGCTTTTGTTAGTATGTCTGGGTCTTCATTACTACATATGGCCTCGCCGGTCATTTGTTTTCCATCGCTATCGGTTTTGGTGACACTGCGCTGTTTGAGTTCAGGACAGGACAGTGACAGTGGTCATTCATTTTATTAGTGGATTATGATGTCATATCGGGGTTGACCCAATATTGTCTCTTATTCAGCAGCGGTGAGCGCTTCCGCTCTCCGGTGTTGTTGCTGTTGTTGAATCGTTTGGCATTCATTATATGCCGTTGAAGAAAACAGTAATTCTTATTATTTTATTTTATAAATTCCCTGTGGATAATTTCGTTGATTGATTTATGGCATTATTCTGTCCCACTTGGGTACATACCGTTTGAGGAGTGTCGATTGAGATATGGAATAATATGATATTGATAGTGTGGTATGTTCAAGGATGGTTGTTAATAATTTTTGTCACATTGACAGTATTCTTAATTGACTTTGTTGACTTCGGTATTCCAGAATATGGAGAAAGCCGGGGTGTTCATAATCGGAAGTTATCAACTGTTTTTTTTGTGCACTCTGTTTTTTTAATGGATATTGTAGGCTGATTTATGTCCCGTTTAGTAAAATTGTGAATGCCTGATTGTGTTGTTGGTGTATGTGTTACGCTTAGTTTGATGGCTCAAATGCCTTGGCTGACACTGAAGTCGCAGAGACAATGGATTGTAGTTGTGGTTTGCCCGAAGTTCTGTGATCAGTGCGGGCCAGAGTAGTCATGAAACTATTTTCTGTCCAGGTGTCGACAGGGTTTGACCGCTCTGCTTTTGCAACCTCTGGTGTGAGGCATCTTACCTGGTACTACCCTGTTTCCGAATTCTTTTGGCCGACCTCTACGTCATCGCTACGAACGACTGGGAGGGGGCGAGCTCATCCTTCTGCGAGCGTCGGAGCTCCCTCTCCTGCTGCTGAGATCTGCTGAGCTACTGGGCTTTTCATTTTCTTCAATGTGTGTCACAGTGTACTTTGAATCAGTGACTCTGTGTTGAACCTTGTGATATCGTGGATTCTTCATCGTTCGGCGCTTCGTCTGCTGGGGCATCAGGACCTCGGTGACAGTGTGGTCACCAGTGCACAAACCGTGAACGTTCGTGAAGGTAGGGGAAAAAGTTGGAGTGTGGGAATTGATTGTGAGTGTGCAAAGGGTGAATGGTATTGTGCGTGAGTTGTTTATATATATATATATATATATATATATATATATATATATATATATATATATATATTTGTATGTATTGTGTGGAGGGGGAATTGTATTGTAACGATTTTTGTTTGTTTTTTTGGTTTTTTATTTTTTGTTTTGGGTTTTTTTATAATTTTTTTTTTTTTTTTTTTTTTTTTTTTTTTTTTTTTGGGGGGGGGGGGTGTGTGTGTCGTTGTGCCCCCTTTGTAGTTTGTATCGAGCGGGCACTTTGGGTTCGGTGGGCCATCCTACCTCTGGATGACCCAGCCCCAGGTTACCACGTGAGAGTCCCTGGAGTGTCCCTGGTCCGGTATTAACCCTGTGTGGGTTGGGATCCCTTGAGGCTTCCTGGATTTGAAGGTGGGGTGTCGCGGCATTTTTTTATTGTGTATATTGGTGATTTTGGTGGGTTTTTTTTTTTTATTGTTTGAAGATTTTGGTGGGTTTTTTTTTGCTGATAGTGTGTGGGTGAGTGTGAACTTGAATAACATTTGATTGTTTGTTGCACCTATTATTTGGTGTTTTGTATTTTTGTTCTGTGGTGCCAGTAGTTTTAGTGTGTGGGCGGGGTAAAAAGTGGGTACCCTTCTACATTCGGGTATCCCTGTCACCGCACTAGGCGTAGTGACAATAGGTGGTGGGGATGCGGGGTACAGTTAATTAGGGCAATTAGTAAACAGTAAATAAGTGGGGTAGACTTTGCTCCCATAAGGAAACCTAACACAGAGTAACTTTTATTCAAGACTGGCACAGCCTTTTAAACTTGAATAAAGTCAGACAAATACAAAGACGAACAATCTAATAGTGGGGGAAAAAACAAGCGCAGGCCAACAGCTAAATTGTCTTCATAGTAATGACTTGGCAAAACTTTGAACTTACGGAAGGGGGGGGGGAGCAGGAGGTTGAAGATGTAAAAAACTGGGAAAATGAAATTAAGAAGATATGAAAACTCTTCACTGGCTGCATAAGGGAGCAGGCAATACAAATATATCTGCCTTTAAAAGGGATTGCGATGGTTCCCTTATGCAGCCAGTGAAGAGTTTTCATATCTTCTTAATTTCATTTTCCCAGTTTTTACATCTTCAACCTCCTGCTCCCCCCACCCCCTTCCGTAAGTTCAAAGTTTTGCCAAGTCATTACTATGAAGACAATTTAGCTGTTGGCCTGCGCTTGTTTTTCCCCCACTATTAGATTGTTCGTCTTTGTATTTGTCTGACTTTATTCAAGTTTAAAAGGCTGTGCCAGTCTTGAATAAAAAAGTACTCTGTGTTAGGTTTCCTTATGGGAGCAAAGTCTACCCCACTTATTTACTGTTTATTGTTTGCTGTTCCCTGCCTCATTTCATTTCCGATAGGGCAATTAGGTTAATTGGGATATAGGTTCTTTCGGTTTTTGGGTACAGAGTTAGGGACCTGTTGTGTGTTTAGTTAGTATAAAAAGTAAATTGTTTTTTTGCTAGGGCCATTTTTTCAGTGTGGGTGGTTAGAGGGCGCGTGCTATATGTAAGGGGCGGTAGCACGGTTATCTGGGTAATAAAGCTTCCCAGATCCCGGTGTCTTGTTGTGTCTTGGCTTGGTGCGGCCAAGGGGTGAGTGGTGTGTGAATGGGTTGTGTCTTTTGTTGTTAATGTTATATATTGTGTTGGTGATTTGGTTTTGTTTGATGGGGGATACCACGTGGTGGATACACATGCATAAACACAGATTGTGAGTGCGTGTGTGAGAAGGAAAAAACGGCTTGTTTGGGGTGTTTTATACACTTGTTTTTTCCTGCTGTGGTAACCGTAGTGTAAGGTTGAACATTAACCCAGGGGGGGGGTAGTAGCCCAGGTGTAGCCTAGCCCAGATAGAGCCCTCAGTTTAGCGCTTCGCGCCAGAGAGAGGAGGCTGCCCTCAGAAGAGAGGAGGAGGCCCTCAGCTGCCACTAAGCGCCAGAGAGAGGAGGCTGCCCTCAGGAGAGGAGGAGGAAGCTGCCGCTAAGCGCCAGAGAGAGGAGGCTGCCCTCAGGAGAGAGGAGGCTGCCCTCAGGAGAGAGAGGAGCTGCCGCTAAGCGCCAGAGAGAGGAGGCTGCCCTCAGGAGAGAGGAGAGGAGCGCCAGAGAGAGGAGGCTGCCCTCAGGAGAGAGGAGAGGAGGAGGAAGCTGCTGCTACTAAGCGCCAGAGAGAGGAGGCTGCCCTCAGAGAGAGGAGGCTGCCCTCAGGAGAGAGGAGGAAGGAAGCTGCCGCTAAGCGCCAGAGAGAGGAGGCTGCCCTCAGGAGAGAGGAGGCTGCCCTCAGGAGAGAGGAGGAGGAAGCTGCCGCTAAGCGCCAGAGAGAGGAGGCTGCCCTCAGGAGAGAGGAGGAGGAAGCTGCTACTAAGCGCCAGAGAGAGGAGGCTGCCCTCAGGAGAGAGGAGAAGAAGGAAGCTGCCGCTAAGCGCCAGAGAAAGGAGGCTGCCCTCAGGAGAGAGGAGAAGGAAGCTGCCGCTAAGCGCCAGAGAGAGGAGGCTGCCCTCAGGAGAGAGGAGGCTGCCCTCAGGAGAGAGGAGGAGGAAGCTGCTGCTAAGCGCCAGAGAGAGGAGGCTGCCCTCAGGAGAGAGGAGAAGAAGCTGCCGCTAAGCGCCAGAGAGAGGAGGCTGCCCTCAGGAGAGAGGAGGCTGCCCTCAGGAGAGAGGAGGAGGAAGCTGCCGCTAAGCGCCAGAGAGAGGAGGCTGCCCTCAGGAGAGAGGAGGCTGCCCTCAGGAGAGAGGAGGAGGAAGCTGTGCTAAGCGCCAGAGAGAGGAGGCTGCCTTCCAGAGAGAGGAAGGAAAAGCTGCCGCTACGCGTCAAAGAGAGGAGAGGAAGCTGCCGCCAGGCTGGCCCACCTGGAGGCGGACAGGTTAAAGGTTAAAGAAGGAGGAGGAGCTCGCCCTCATGAAGTCCAAGGGAATGCAGGAGATGGCCGCTAGCCAAGAGGACGCAGTGGCGCGTAGAAGGAAGGAGGAAGATGAATTAGCCCTGAGAAGGAAAGAAGTCAGCCTCAAATAGGAAAAAATTGAGACTCCGGGAACGTGAGATGGAGGCCACAGCTCAGAGGGCCGAGGACGAAGCTACCAGCCACGTGGCTATCGACCCTCTCACAGATACAGATGATGTCGACACCTATCTGGCTCATTTGAACGTGTCGCTAATCTATGTAGGTGGAAGAAGAGTTCATGGTCGTCCAGACTCATAGCTCTGCTGAAGGGAAAGACAAGGGACGCCATCCTGAGGCTCAATGCAAAAGACCTCACGGACTTTGACTATGTCAAGAAGGCCTTGATGGATCACTTCCGCCTTGATACAGAAGCGTATCGTAAGAAGTTCAGGAATATGAAGAAGGAGACCGGGGAGACTTTTGAGCAATTCCTTGATCGTCTCAATTCACGCTTTAGTCTTTGGTGTGTGTGGCCGCCGGCAAAGATGAGACTAAGGTGGAAGACCTTAAAGACCTCATTTTTGAGGAGCAGTTATATGGTACCTTTACACCTGACTTCGTGACGGAGGTACGTCGCGCTTCCCCTAGGAACGCGAGAGATGTGGCATCGGAGGCAACCCGCCTAGCAGAGGTACGGCGAATGGGGAGGAGAGAGAGTAAGAGACCATTACCTCAAGTAACACGTGGGCAAGATACCAGTGTCAGGTCATCCGGAGTTGGAGATCGGGACCAGTCCACCGAAGTCAAGACTCTCGTCGTTGGCAAGGGTACAGGATCGCCACGGCAGGCACCCAACAAGCGGTTTAAGGGACCACCGAAGCAGGGGATGACGTGCAATGCATGCGGAGGTCGGGGACACTTCGCTCGGAATTGCCCGACTCTCCTGATGGCCAGATCCGTTTTGTTCATGACGAAGGAGCACCTACTTATGCAGACGTCTCACCGACGCTATGTGTGCCCTGCTCAAAGAAGCCCTTCAACTCCAGATGCAAAGTCAGGGTTGGCGACTCATGGGCTGAGGGTATCCGGGATACCGGTGCCTTGCACATTGTAGTTGCTGCCAGACTGGTTCCAGGGGAGGCACACACTGGGGCAACACGGACAGTGGTATTGGCTGAGTCCCGCTGCAGAAGTGTACTGCCTGTGGCTTGTGTGTATATTTGGATACGCCCTTCTTTGTTGGCAGAGTTGAGGTTTTGGTGATGGAAGACCTGGTTGGCGATGTGCTGGTGGGCAACTATGTTCGTCGTGAGGGAGAGGCAGATCCCGAAAGAGCCCCTGTGTATCCTATCAGGGAGAAAAAAATGAATCATCGAGGGAGGATAAGCCCCAGGAACCTCAGGTCGCTGTGCCTACACGGGCACAGACGAGAGCTCTTACTACCCCTACACAACCCCTATCGCTCAGGGAGCAAGTAATGGCTGTGTCAAAGGAAAAGCTCATCGATGCTCCAGCGCGGAGAGCAGCAGAAGAAGAGGGAACGACGTTCCATCCACATGGGAACACAGTTTCATTCAGCTGGAAGGACGGAGTTCTGCTGCGTAGATATGAGAGCACTAACGGAATTGTGACCCAGGTCTGCGTGCCCAAGCATTGCGAGGGACCATACTCACCTTGGGACACGACATCCCCATGGCCGGGTATTTGGGGGGAAGCAAAACAAAGGCACGGATCTTCCCTTATTTTTATTGGCCAGGAATGTGGAGATATTGGCCGCTATGTTAGGTCCTGTCCTAAGTGCCAGCGAACGGTCGACAAGGGACGAGCGAAGCCTGTGCCCTTGGTCAGGATGCCCCTGGCTCAGGAACTTTTCGACAGAGTGGGAGTAGACATCGTGGGACCTATTACACCTATGTCTGCGTCTGGCAGAAGGTTCATGTTGTGCAAGTGGATTTCGCTACTCGTTATCTGGAAGCCACCCCACTTTGCACTATCACAGCAGAGGCCGTGGCTGTTTGTTTGCATGTGGTCACGCACAGGGATCCCTGCGTCTGTACTTACTGATAGAGGCACACAGTTCACGAGTGAGGCAATGACTCAGGTGTTCAAGTTATTGTCTATCAAAGTCTCCGCACCACGCCCTACCACGCCCGATGCAATGGACTGGTGGAACGCTTTAATGGCACTCTGAAGAATATGCTGCGGAGGCTCACCCAGGAGAAACCAGAGGAGTGGGACCACTGGGTGCCGGCGCTCTTGTTTGCGTACAGAGAGGTTCCCCAGCAGAGTACCTGATTCTCTCCTTTCGAGATGCTTCATGGCCGCAGAGTGAGAGGGGCCAATGAAGGTGTTATGTGACCTGTGGTCAAAGCCAGGGAGCTTGGACACTCAGACACTGCGAAACCGAATCGCTGAGACGTGTGCTGTGGCCCTGGAGAACCTGGAGAAGGCAGCTAAGACATATAAGCGCTACTTTGATAGGAAGGCTCGTCCTCGTGTGATTCAGCCAGGAACAAGAGTGCTAGTTCTGCGGCCAGTGAAAAACTAAGTTGGAACCGACATGGGAAGGCCCATTCCCTGTGATCGCCAGGGTGGAAGAAGAGGCAGACTACAAGGTGCGCGTGCGAGGACGAGAGAAGTTGTTCCATGTGAACCTGTTCAAAGATGTTTGTGAAGAGAGAGCAGGAATCTCCCCCAGTAGTGGTGGCTTCTATTGTACACCAAGAGGAAGAGGCTGAGGAACAAATCCCCACCATCAGGAAGGAAATTCCTCTAGTTCCGTTAACTGCATCTGAGACAGCGGAAGACGTCGTGATTGGGACGGAGGATGCCAGATTTAGAGGACAGCTTCAGGAGTTGGTCAAAGAATACCATGATGTGTTGACTGACCTCCCCGGATCGACCATATTGGAGTCTTGTAAGATCAGACTCAACTTTGACACTCCAGTGCGGTCCAAGCCCTACCCACTGCCCTACTCTCAACGGGAGTCCGTTCATGACGAGGTGGAGTTGATGTTGAGGATTGGGGTGATTGAAAAGTCAGTGTCCCCATTCTCCTCATCCATTGTGCTGGTAAAGAAAAAAGATGGCAAGATTCGATTTTGCGTCGATTTTTGTCGCCTCAACAAGATTGTAGAGTTCGACGCAGAGCTGATGCCAGAGATTGAGTACCTGTTCGCTAAGCTGGGAGAGCGGCAGGTTTTTAGCAAGCTGGACTTGTCAAAGGCGTATTGGCAGATTCCAGTTGAGGAGAGTGACCGCCCCAAGACAGCGTTCTCCACACCACAAGGCCACTACCAGTGGATCAAGATGCCATTTGGTTTATGCACATCAGGCGCGGTATTCACCTGCATGATGCGGAAGCTGCTGCAGCCATTAGAGTTTGACGACGTCGACAATTTCATCGACGATGTGCTCATTTCTACAGTTGGCACAGAGGAGCACTTGACCATCCTGCGTGCGGTCTTACAACGTATCAGGGAATGTGGTCTCACTGCAGGACCTACTAAGTGCGAGCTAGGAAACGCTGAGATATCGTACTTGGGACACAAAATCGGAGGGGGAACCATAAGGCCATAAGAGGACAAAATGGAGCGCATTCGGTCGGCACCACGTACTACGACCAAGAAGCATTCAGAAGTTCCTTGGGACTCGTTGGTTTTTATCGACGCTTCATCCCTGGGTTCTCAGAGATTGCCCTTCCGTTAACCGACCTTACCAAAGGGACCCAGCCACGGGTGGTTGTGTGGTCTCCCAAGTGTGAGGGGGCCTTGCAAGCATTGAAAGACTGTTTTTGTTCACCGCCCGTGTGCCACCTACCAGTGCCAGGTCGACCATTCGTCCTGAAGACAGATGCGTCAAAGGTGGGCATCGGTGCAGTTCTCTGCCAAGAGCACGATGACGGAGTGCACCCAGTGTGTTAAAGTTGAATCCTGCAGAGAAAAACTATTCAATTGTGGAGGGGTGTTTGGCTTTGTGTGGGCAGTTCAGAAATTTGAACCCTATTTGTATGGAGTCGAGTTCGCACTTCAGACAGATTATTCCCCACTCCAGTACCTGGATCAGGTGAAATCGCCAAGTGGGCGGGTCACTAGATGGGCTTTGCTTCTCCAGCCATTCCGTTTTGTGGTTGAAGCCATTCCAGGAAAGAAAATGTTGTCGCTGACTTTCTGAGTCGGGTGGAATAAGAGGTCAAGTACTGCTGTTATTGACATTGACGTGTTTCTGCTTTATGTTGTTAGCTTCGTGCAAGACTTATGGTTTGTTATTTAAAGTGATACTTTAAATCTTAGGGAGGGGGTGTTGTCACGCACGGACATTCAAGGGACACAATTGCGCATATTGTAAAGCGGAGTTATTGCAGCGGTCAATTCTTTCTTTTTCCCGTCTCGATATTTGGGAGTTACGATGCGTGCTTTATTTTTCTGTGTGTGTGTTTTGGTGGGAGTCATTGTTGGTAGGTGATCGACCAAAGAGAGTGCAGTTTGTGCCTATATTTGGCTGTATCTATTCTTGCGATTTTGTGGTCTGTTGCCTTGGCGACTTATGGGTGATTAGTTGACCAACTAAAGGAGATTGGTGCTTGTGTATGGTTGTATATCCATATTTGGTTTTGTGTACAAGCTGTTGGTGGTTATCGATTGATGATTGGAGGGATTTATAATCTAGAGTCTGTGCCGATATACAGTTGTTCCCATATTGGGAAGTGTGGTCTCGTCACCCTAGGTGACTTATTGCTGATTGGTCTTCTGGCAAGTTGGTGTTTCGAGTCTGTATACGACTGCCTCTATCTATGCCCCTATTTGGAATTTTGTCGTGCCGTTCCCTGGGCAACTATTGATGATAGGTCGAAGTCAGGGTGTGGCCTTGTCAGTTTCATGGTGTCTGTCAACTCTAAGTGTCGTCTGTTTTTTTTGTCTGATTCTGGCTCCTGGCTCGAGACGGAGGTCTTCTGATCCAGCGTTTGGTGAGAGGCAGTTTTGCAATTTTGTTTAGTGGGCTGCCAGGAAACCCATCGGTGTGTCCTTGTGACAGCTCGGGATTCCAAGAAGAAGTTATCGGTGTGTCGGTGTCTGCCACCAGTGTCCACGCCTTCAAGGGAGCGAGGGTTTCCCCGGTCTGGAGCTGCTCTGGCGGGTGTTTGTCCTGTATTGTCTTCGTTGGTCATCGTAACTCCAGGTGAGAAGTGTAGGGCAGGTTGTTTGTTCATTGAAGAAGAGAGTTAGAGGTAGATGATTCTGGATCGAAACGCGTCGTTTGTACATAGGCGAAATGTGAGAAGCGCGATTCAGTTTAGTATGAAAAACAGAGGATCTACGGGGCCGTAAATCGCGCCGGCTTGTAGACAAGGGGGGAAGGAGTGAGAGGGAGGTGTCATATGCTTGACGCGCGCTACTGTTTCGGGCGAGAGGTTATCGTCATGCGCGCGCGCGCGCGCGCCAAATGTCGGTATGTGCGGCGGTTGTTGTTTTCATTGCATTGTGTTTCCGTTGTTTGTTGAAAATGAAATAAAAAAAAAAAATGTGTTGTTTTAAATTCCGATAATTATCGAGTCAAACCATAAGTTCGTATATATGAAAATTGATGAGGATTATAATAGGTTTTTTTTTATTCTTATTTTTCTTTTGATGGAGAAGAAAATTATTTCGTATGCCCTTTTTTTTCATATGAAGGATGGCTGTTGCGTCGAAGCGATAATGGGAGGGGGGGGGGTGGTGTGCTTTGACTTCGAGTAGGGGGAAAAGGGAGTGTGAAGGTGGTTATTGTAGTTGGAAAGGAAATGGTATATGGTTGTTTGTGTGAAGTTGGTGAATTATATGACATTGGTGGTTTGAATTGATGAATATTTGCGGTGTTATGCATTGATATATTTAATGCATTATGTTTTTTTTTTTTTGTGATTATGATTGGAAGTTGGAATAGGTAGTTTTTTAAATTTGTGTGTTATTCTTAAGTTAGTGCAGTGATTTGGTTGCAAATTGAAATGATTAGGCGTATGCCTAGTCACGTACAGCCCAGCAGGGGGGGGGGGGGGGGCCGTCCTGTCGCTCCGCTTTTGTTAGTATGTCTGGGTCTTCATTACTATATATGGCCTCGCCGGTCATTTGTTTTCGATGGCTATCGGTTTTGGTGATACTGCGCTGTTTGAGTTCAGGGCAGTGACAGTGGTCATTCATTTTATTAGTGGATTATGATGTCATATCGGGGTTGACCCAATATTGTCTCTTATTCAGCAGCGGTGAGCGCTTCCGCTCTCCGGTGTTGTTGTTGTTGTTGAATCGTTTGGCATTCATTATATGCCGTTGAAGAAAACAGTAATTCTTTATTATTTTATAAATTCCCCTGTGGATAATTTCGTTGATTGATTTATGGCATCATCCTGTCCCACTTGGGTACATACCGTTTGAGGAGTGTCGATTGAGATATGGAATAATATGATATGATAGCGTGGTATGTGCAAGGATGGTTGTTAATCATTTTTGTCACATTGACAGTATTCTTAATTGACTTTGTTGACTTCGGTATTCCAGAATATGGAGAAAGCCCTGGGTTCATAATCGAAAGTTAACAACTGTTTTTTTGTGCACTCTGTTTTTTTTTTATGCATATTGTAGGCTGATTTATGTCCCGTTTAGTAAAATTGTGAGTGCCAGATTGTGTTGTTGGTGTATGTGTTACGCTTAGTTTGATGGCTCAAATGCCTTGGCTGACACTGAAAGTCGCAGAGACAATGGGTTGGGTTGTAGTTGTGGTGTGCCCGAAGTTCTGTGATCAGTTGCGGGCCAGAGTAGTCATGAAACTATTTTCTGTCCAGGTGTCGACAGGGTTTGACCGCTCTGCTGCTGCAACCTCTGATGTGAGGCATCTTACCTGGTACTACCCTGTTTCCGAATTCTTTCTGGCCGACCTCTAGGTCATCGCTACGAACGACTGGGAGGGGGCGAGCTCATCCTTCTGCGAGCGTCGGAGCTCCCCCTCCTGCTGTTGAGATCTGCTGAGCTACTGGGATCTTTATTTTCTTCAATGTGTGTCACAGTGTACTTCGAATCAGTGACTCCGTGTTGAATCTTGTGACGTCGTCGATTCTTCATCGTTCGGTGCTTCGTCTGCTGGGGCATCAGGATCTCGGTGACAGTGTGGTCACCAGTGCACAAACCGTGAACGTTCGTGAAGGTAGGAAAAAAAAGTTGGAATGTGGGAATTGATTGTGTGAAAAAAAAAAGATGGTTCGAGTGTGCGAAGGGTGAATGGTATTGTGCGTGAGTTGTTATATATATATATATATATATATGTGTGTGTGTGTGTGTGTGTGTGTGTGTGTGTGTGTGTGTGTGTGTGTGTGTGTGTGTGTGTGTGTGTGTGTGTGTGTGGTGTGTGTGTGTGTGTGTGTGTGTGTGTGTGTGTGTGTGTGTGTGTGTGTGTGTGTGTGTGTGTGTGTGTGTGTGTGTGTGTGTGTGTGTGTGTGTGTGTGTGTGTATGTGTCTATTGTGTGGAGGGGGAATTGTAACGAATTTTGGTTTTGTTTTGTTTTGTTTGTTTTGTTTTGTTTTGTTTTTTGTTTGGTGGGTGTCGTTGTGTCCCCTTTGTGGTTCGTATCGCGCTGGCACACTTTGGGTTCGGTGGGCCATCCTGCCTCTGGATGACCCAGCCCCAGGTTACCACGTGATAGTCCCTGGAGTATCCCTGGTCCAATATTAACCCTGTGTGGGTTGGGGTCCCTTGAGGCTTCCTGGATTTGAAGGTGGGGGTGTCGGGACATTTTTATTGTGCATTGCTGATTTTGGTGGGGTTTTATGCATTATTGTTTGAAGTTTTTTTAGCTGATAGTGTGTGGGTGAGTGTGAACTTGAATAAAATTTGATTGTTTGTTGCACCTATTATTCGGTGTTTTGTATTTTTGTTCTGTGGTGCCAGTAGTTTGAGTGTGGGCGGGGTGGATTAAAAGGGGGTATCCTTCTACATTCGGGTATCCCTGTCACCGCACTAGGCGTAGTGACATCGAGAGAGATTGGCTGTCTCCTATTTCAGCTTTTAAGCAGAAATGATGACATTTTATAAAAAAAAAAATATTCTGAAAGTTCAGATATTGGGAAACATTTTCGTTCCCGCGCTTCTGTCTTCTAAACACAAGCAAAGGTTACCCAATGTAACAGCTGGGCTGCTTCCATTGACAAACCTGTGCAGTGTGGCAACGAAGCGGTGCCTTCCTCCTGAGGCTGTTGTAGGGGAGGGAGGGAGGGGGGGAGCTGTTTTTTGTCACTGGTGGCCAACCGTTTTCTTTTTTTCCGGCGGCGTGTCCTAGACATCGTGTATGGTGGTCGTCAGTCCTGCTGACTGTTGGGGCGTGGTCTCTGGCTAACAGTTTGTCTCATGGGAGCCAGGACCACCTAGATTGTAGGTTTGGATGTGGGAGACAAACATGAAATTCAGCAGAGGAGTTCTTGGAAAAAAGACAAATGTGGAAGAAGTTATGGAGGGAAAAAAACTGTTTATTTATTGTGAAGCAGCAAACACCTTGGAGAAATATTCATGTTCTGTTTTATGTGAAGTAGAAGAGGAAGAGGAGAGAGAGAGAGAGAGAGAGAGAGAGAGAGAGAGAGAGAGAGAGAGAGAGAGACTACTACATTTCGATGGTGGTGCTTTGGAGCCTAATGCTACCTGAGGTGTGTCAAACACAAGACTGTGTCCTTGCTCAACACTTTTTGGTTTTCGTGGCTCTGTTTTTAAATCACTCCTTGACACTGTAATACAGAATATCAACCTGCGTACAAGATCAGACGGAAGGCTTTTCAAATCGGCCAGCTCCAGAGCCAAGACAAAAGTATACAAATCTCCCATAAGATGCCTGTTGTTTTGTGACAATGCAGCAGTAGTGACAACCTGCACGAACCCCAGCCACCAACGT
>JADBJO010001696.1:149021-154021 GCA_016801955.1 Conus betulinus | reverse complement strand
TCTATAACATCACATGTAGAGTATAATATATATACCCCAACACCATCTCCACCATCCCAGGTATGCATACTCATAGACACATACACATGTGAACACACTCTCTCTATATATATATATTTTTTTTTCCCCTCATACACACCCTCAAGTGCCCCCTTCCAAGTATAACTCATCTACCACTCTCTCTCTCTCTTTTCTTTTGCACACTCTCAAGTGCCCCCTTCCAAACATAAGACTCATCTACCACTCTCTCTTTTTCTCTCTCTCTGTCTCTGCCTGTCTTTTCCCTCTACCTGCCTCTCTTTTTCCTCGAGGTGAAATGGGTTTGGACATTGAATTTTCCTTTTTCCAATTACACACACACACACACACGCGTGCGCGCGCGTGTGTGCGCGCGGCTACGCATACGCACCTGTAAACGCACACACAATAGGCAACTTATTGAAAGAATAAGGTAAAGGATGGTATAAGTTCGCATCAGAAAACAAATAATAAATGATATAGAATGACATTTCAAGTCTATCTGAAGAGCTGTAAATCCATAATTCACCTCTAAAGACGAAGTTTTCACTGACAAATTACGGACACGCGTTCGGAAGCGGCTATTTCGACTTTCCCGCTGCGGGTCTACAAAGTCATGAAAAATTAAATAAAAATAAGGCCAGCAATTTTTTTTTTATCAACATATGTACTTTTTATACACGATATATCATTGTCCAACGTGTTATCATTAGAAAATAATTTTAGCTTGCATTAATTTTGCTTGATAATATTCACTGCGGGCACCTCGCGCTAGAAAATCGTCTGCAATTTTGGCTCATCTTTTTTTTTTATTTATTTCTCAAAATAAAAAACGATTTTGAAGTGGCTTCAAATCTTAAATCAATTATAACATTGTAAAGAACAATTGACATGATTTTGGCTGTACAGGTTACATAGAGACACCAGGGAAGGGTCAATGTAGCCCACCTCGGCCGCCCGCAGGGAACTGTGCCACGGTGACCCCTCTCCTAACCACGTGATCTTTCTCAATTTTGCTAAAGAGGTGTACGGAGGAGAGCCTCTCGTATTTTGTGGCTGTTGTGGATCGAAGCAGAACAAAAAGAAGAAACACAGACATTTTGATATACTGGGCCAAGCGATGGCCTACCTCCTCCCCGATGATCTCCCCTATGCTGAATCCTGTCAGAACACGTCTGTGTCCATTTTCATTGGCCGTCACAATGACAAGTATTTTACACACTTCTATGGGTGTAGAGTTCGATACTCTTTCCACTCAAAAGATAGGAAACCAAACCGGATTTTTAAAGACGTAACGAGGGGTGATCGTGAGGCATGGTATCGCTCAGTATTCTCCAGGTCAGATCTGGTGCATCTTTTCCCCCGTGACATACTCCCTCAGTGTACTGAATCTGAAGATGAGCTTCATTCTCCTTACATTTCTGACGAATGTGGACTGAATAAGGTGTTAATTACACACACACACACACACACACACACACACACACACACACACACACACACACACACACGCTCGCATACACACATACACACACGCGCGCGCGCGCACACACACACACACACACACACACACACACACACACACACACACACACACACACACACACACACACACACACACATACACAAACACGTTCGCACACACACGCACACACACTCACACACACACACACACACACACACACACACACACACACACACACACACACACACACACACTTCACACCCGCCCAAATTTTACAAGAAGACTGGATACACATCACCTACAGGTGGAGACAGAGCACTGGATGCCTGGCGTGAAACTCTTCTCAAGCGGACTGAGAACTTTGTTCCAGCAAGTCATCCTACGGACAACTTGAACCAAGACCAGCGAATGGCTCAGAGAGAATTGCCAGATTTAGTCACTTCTCGCAAAATTCGCATCAGCATGGCAGACAAAGGGGGTGCAGTGGTCATCCAGAATCCTCGAGATTACCTCAACGAGGCGGAACGCCAACTGTCCAACCCCCGCGACTATACCGTTTTAAACAGCAACCCCACCAGTAACATTGCAATGCAGTCTAATGAATGATATCTGACCTTCACAAAGACGCCTAGTGGATGACTGTACTTTCCACTGGGCCAAAACTGGATTTAGACAAAGTGAGAACACATCGTTTTCACCTGCTGCCCAAGATACACAAATCACTCATCCACCCCCCTAGGTCGCCCGACAGTATCTGGTGTACTAGGCCCTACGGAAAACCTTTCTAAACTCGTCGACCATTGGCTTCAGCCCTTCGTCACCAGTCTACCTAGACACATCAAGGATACTACAGACATGCTAAAGACCATCCAACAGTGGAACCTGGAGTACGGTCCGTTCCCTCCTGGCACCCAGCTGGTCACCATAGACGTGGTGTCCTTGTATAGCAATATTCCCCATGATGAATTACTGGGTGCCCTGAAATACTACCTGAATGGACCTCCACCACTGGATTCTCCTGGCACTCCTCCCACTGAACGTGTCCTTCAAGTTGCCAACCACATTCTCTCTAACAATTTATTCTGTTTTGAAAACAGAATATATCAACAGATACATGGCACTGCCATGGGCACCCCTTTTGCCCCCTCTGCAGCAAACCTTTTTATGGGTTACTTCGAAGAACGCCTCCTTTCCCAAAGTCCGGTAGGTATCCGAAAACAGATGTGGAAACGTTACATTGATGATATTTTCTTGCTCTTTATTGGCACAACAGCTGAACTGAACAAATTTACTGAATACATCAACAACTTTCATGACTCAATTAAATTCACCTTACAGTCCTCCACTGTCGAAATCCCGTTCTTGGATATCAACATTTACCTACAAGATGGGTTTCTACAGACAGATGTTTACCTTAAACCCACTGACACATGCGTATTTACATGCGTCGTTTCGCCACGCCACGCCACCTTATTCGTAACATGCCGTTCAGTCAGTTTTTACGTCTTAGAAGACTGTGTTCCGATGACAACATTTTCGTAAAGCGGTGTGACGACATGGTAATTTGGTTCCTACATCGTGGACACAGAAGAAAAGATATCAAGAAAGCAAGGGACAAAGTCACAGCTATCTCGAGAGCCCAAGCTCTTACTTATAAAACCCGGAACACTCTTGACAGGAGCCCCATGGTCGTCAACTACCACCCATCCAACCCCCCTCTCCGACAGTGGCTATCAGAGCTACAGAGCTCTGTCCTGCACACCAGCACCAGGATGCGTCTGGCCGTCCCCAAGCCTCCAGTCCTCGGTGAGCGGGCCTGCAGATCTCTACAGTCTATGCTGATGCCCTCCATGCTGCCCACTCCCCAGGATCCACATCCTGGATGTTTCCATTGCCAAAGAGCACGGTGTGTGGTGTGTGAAGACCATTTGGTGGAGACAATCTACTTCCACAGCTCTGTAACCAGTGAAAGATTCACAATCCGTCACCGTATGTCCTGTGATTCCACTAATATCATATACCTTTTATTCTGTGATAAATGCCCCCAACAGCCAATATATCGGACAAACAAAAAATACACTCAAACACGTTTCTACCCACACCGCACACACATCCAGAAAAAACACAGGCACCCATGTAACTCGACACTTCAATCAAACCAACCATAACATTCTAGATATGAGGTGCTTAGCCATAGAAAAGTACACTCCACAAATCTGGAAGCCAGACTCTCAAGAGAGGACTTTTGGATTAAAAAACTAATGACTTTGCATCCCAAAGGTCTGAACAGCCTTGAGGTCTGAAGTATCATCCTCTCCCATGACCGTTTACTGCATATGTATGATTGTCTTCTGTTTGCCTATCGATTTGTCAGTTCGTGTCTCTCTCTCTCTCTCTCTCTCTCTCTCTCTCTCTCTCCTCTCTCTCTCTCTCTCTCTCTCTCTCTCCCCTTTCTCCTCTGTCCCCCCCCCCCCCCCCCCCCCCATCTCATTTCATGATCTACAATGTTACGGACCTGGCTAGAACAAAGTTTCGGACTTCCGTGGCCCTATAATGAGAGCGGGGCTTCATTAGAGCCTTGTCAACCATTACGATCCCGTTCCCAAAAAAAAAAACCCTCCCCCCCCCCCCCCCCCCCCCCCCCCCCCCCCACCCCACCCACCCCCCCCCAACCCACAACTCTTACAACCCCCTCTCCCCCCTACATCTCTCTCTCTCTGTTTTTCCTCTCTCGGTCTCTCTCTCTGATTTTCCTCTCTCGGTCTCTCTCTCTGCTTCACTTTTCTTCTTCCTCTCCTTCTCCCCTCCCCCCCGGACTCCCCCCGGCCATCCTCCCCCCCCCCCCCCCGGTTGCCCCCCCCTCCCCAGCCCCCCCCCCCCCCCACAAGCCCCCCCCCCCCTCTCTCTCTCTCTCTCTCTCTCATTAATGATCTACAAAGTTACGACCTGGTGAGAGCAGGTCCTGGTCTTCCACTGCCCCAGTGAGAGTGGGGCCGTATATGAGCTTGTCATTAACCACGATTACTTTTTCTCGCTCTCTCCCCCCCCCCCCCCCCTACTCTCCCCCCCCCCCCCCCTTCCCACTTCCCTCCCCCGTTTTTTTTTTTTTTTTCTTTGAGTCCATCACTCTCTCTCCTCCCGTCTCTCTCCTCTTAGAATTGGTTTTTGCTGCTGATTTGGGCATGTCCTGGTGTCCCTTTCAGCATTTTTTTTTTTTTTTAATCATGCATGACTTAATCTTTTACGACTCTCTTTCATTGTAGTTCTAGTTTTCGATGTGCCAATTTTTTTATATGCTTCTTTATCTTTTCTCTCTCCTCCTCCTCCTCCTCCTCCTCCTTTTCGTCTTCTATTCTTGTTCTTCTCGCTCTTCTTCGTCGTCTTCTCTTCTTTCTTTTTCTTTTTTCTTCCCCCCTTGCTTTTTCCTTTTCTTCTGTCTCTCCCCTTGTGTCAAGACCTCTTCCGTCTCTTTATATTTCTGTATCTGCTCCAAGTGCACCACCGCCCACCTCTCTCT
>JADBJO010001696.1:145000-148391 GCA_016801955.1 Conus betulinus | reverse complement strand
TCTCTTACGGACCTGGTGAGAACAGAGCAAGTCCTGGATTTCCGTGGGCCCCAGTGGGAGTGGGCCACATGAAAGCATGTAACTACTACGACTTTTTCCCCCCCTTCCA
Organism: Conus betulinus; assembly: GCA_016801955.1. Classification (NCBI taxonomy): domain Eukaryota; kingdom Metazoa; phylum Mollusca; class Gastropoda; order Neogastropoda; family Conidae; genus Conus; species Conus betulinus. The sequence goes on along the minus strand of JADBJO010001696.1, from coordinate 148,282 downwards.
TGCCTCTCTCTTTCTCTCTCTCTCTCGCTCTCTCTCTCTCTCTCTCGTCTCTCTCTCTCTCTCTCTACGGGACCTGGTGAGAGCAAGTCCTGGATTTTTGTGGCCCCAGTGAGAGTGGGGCCATATGAAAGCTTGTAACTACTACGACCACTTTCTCTCCCCCCCCCAATCTCCCCCTCTCTTCCAATCTCTCAATCTCTCTCTCTCTCCCCTCTCCTCTCTCTCTCTCTCTCTCTCTCTTTATATGACCCGGATGAGAGCTAGTCCTGGATTTCAGTGGCCCCAGTGAGATCGGGGTCATATGAAAGCTTTCTAACTTGCTACGAATCTCTTTTCTTACCCCCCCCCCACCCCCCCCCCTATCTCTCTCTCCATCTCTTCTCTTTCGTTTTCTCCCTTTCTTTCTCTCTATTTTCCATCCCATTTCTCTCTCTCTTTCTCCCCTCTCCCTTTTTCCTTCTCTGTCTCTCTCTATAAACCCCGTCCCCATCCCTCTCTCTCTGTCTTCTCTTCCTCTCCCTGTGTCTTTTGTCTCCCCATTCTTCACTCCCACTGCATTTCGATGGATTGATATCCACGATGATGCGTTCTTCTGATTAAGAACTTAATCCCAGTGAGTCTCTCTCTCATCTCTCTCTCTCTCTCTCTCTCTCTCTCTCTCTCTCTCTCTCTCTCTCAACATACAGTTGTACATGATTACATTAGTGACATCGTTGTTTTTTTGGTCCCAGTTTCCTCTTTTCCCGACATTCCCCCATCCCTAGCCAATCCCCCTCTCCTACACCACACAGCGATCACTTTGTTTCCGATCCCTTCTCACATAGCTCCCCCATCAGCATTCATCTTCCTCCCTCCACTTCCTCTTTCCCCCCCTCCCACGTTGATGTGCAGGTCTGTGCTTATGTGTATTTATATATATGTTTGTGTATGTATGTGTGTGCATGTATGTGTGTCTGTGTGTGTGTGTGTGTGTGTGTGTGTGGTGTGTGTGTGTGTGTGTGCATGTGGGTGTCCATGAGAGTATGTGTATGTGTGTGTGCGTGTGGGCATATTGGTATGTGTGTGCATACGTATGTGCGTGTATGTGTGTGTGGGTTTATGTGTGTATGCGTGCGCGTGTGTGTGTGTTTGTCGTTTGTGTGTGGTTCATATGCGCGCACGTGTGTATGTATATATAAATGTGTGTGTATGCGTATGTATGTACGTATACGTGTGTGTCTGAATGTGTATGTCTTTGTGTGTTCACACTCATGGATGTGGTACAGAATGCGTTGTTAAATGTGATCACTTTTTTCAATGGTTGAAATGTTACACGTGCAGAACGCCAATGAAATTTCAGATGAACAGAGTGAACATGTGTGAGAGATGTTGTGATCATTCAGAAGCAATAAACTCCGCGGAGGGAGGCCTTGTGCCGAAAATTTGGGTTGTAAACGGAACTTCTTTTCCTTCTTTTGTTCAACTATACATATGTTATCTATCTATCTATCTATCTATCTATCTGTGTGTGTGTGTGTGTGTGTGTGTGTGTGTGTGTGTGTGTGTGTGTGTGTGTGTGTGTGTGTGTGTGTTACAGTAAATTTATACATTTCCTAAACATTTCAGTAAATTTATAAAGTTACTGTTTCACTCAGGAAATTTACAAATTTTCTAAAATGTCTAGGAAATTTATAAATTTCCTGATTTTAAAGGCCAGGAAATTTATAAATTTACCGAAACCTTGCACACCACATACGATACCCTTTATTGAATGCAATATGATGTTTTATTCTTAAAACATCATGATAATAAAAAAAAGCACACATGATGACGATGACGATTTACACCACACACACACACACCACATCCTATAAAAATATTCAGGTTAATGTTTCATTTATTGTGGCAAGAGGCTTCCATGACATCGAGAATTACACATGAGTTTTGCTTTGAAGCATTTGCACTTGTTTGTTTGGCACTTTCTCGCTCCACCCCCACAGTTGTACCTAGTGTAGCCTTGACCCCCTGATGCTGATTCTGCAGCAACAGCTGATCGTAGAGACACCTGTTGTTCGAGATTGACATCAGCCATTGAAAGGAGTCTTTGAGGGCATAGATCAAACTTGTTTCGTGAATACCCTCCCCTCAAAACCCCGGCCTTCACTGCAATGGTATAACTGTCAGTTTTGAGGGTCCCTGTTTACAATCACACCTAAAATGTTTCTGGCATCGCCTCTGTCACGATCGACCATGGGCACGGGCACTGCCACATTGTCGCCTGCTTCTCCTTCACCTTCGAGAGAGAGAGAGAGAGAGAGGAGAGAGAGAGAGAGATAGAGGAGAGAGGAGAGACAGAGAGAGAGAGGGAGAGAGAGAGGGAGAGAGAGAGAGAGAGAGAGAGAGAGAGAGGTTGTGCAAGTAATGAAGATTATTTTATTTATAAAACTTGTAATTGAAAAGCACACGCGATGATATGAGAGAGAGAGAGAGAGAGAGAGAGAGAGAGAGAGAGAGAGAGAGAGAGAGAGAGAGAGAGAGGAGAGAGAGAGAGAGAGAGAGAGACAGACCGACCGACCGAATGACAGACAGACAGACAGACAGACACAGACAGACAGACAGACCGAAAGAGGGAAGGATAACCTTACGTTCCCCCCACCCCTCTCTTTATCTCTCTCTGAGAGCCCAAGCCAGCCCAGAAATGTGAACAGTGCTCAGACAAGAGGGATCGCATGTTTCACGTCCGAGGTGTCAGCGTTGACAGTCAACCCCATGCAGTATTTCCCAGTGCCCAACAGAACCACACAAACCACAAACGGAAGTTGCTTACCACGTCCACGAAGTTTGAGAGAGTGCCGTTCTAAAAAAAAAAAACAACAAAAAAACAGCAGTGTCAGATCGCATGTCGCATTTATAATGACAAAGACTCTAGACAGACAGACAGAGAGAGAGAGAGAGAGAGAGAGAGAGAGAGAGAGAGAGAGAGAGAGAGATCTGTGGTGATTTACAGTGAAAGAGAGGATCAGATGCTTACTTCTGAGAAGATAATATTCCCTTTGGCTTCTTTACGCATCCTTGCCAGCAGCACATGTAACATCATGTAGAACCTTGCTGTACTCTGATTTCCGGAACAGATTGTAAATTTTGGCTTGATACTGTTTTTAACAGTTCCTCTGTAAACTTTTTTCACAATCACTTGCCATTGCGTTTGACCCAAACACCTCAGAGCAAACTGAATTTATTTGCCGCGAAAAAGCCTCACACCTGAGTTGTCCTCTCGGTGAAATGGGTTCACTTTTCACGATA
>JADBJO010001696.1:115000-137500 GCA_016801955.1 Conus betulinus | reverse complement strand
GAACGCTCGATTGATCGACTAAACGAATGAATGCTTCAAAGATCAACTGACGGGAGTGAACGATTGAATGACTGGACGACCGACTGAACGAATAAATGAATGGACAACCGCCTGATTGACTGCACGGATAAACGAATGAAAGACCGATTGATCGAATGTATGAATGAAGGATCGACTGACCAACCGAACGAATGCGTGACTGAACGACCGACTGACTGAATGAGTGAATGACTTGACGACCAACTGATCAGATGACTGACTGAACATCCGATTGACCGAATAAATGACTGAATGCTCGACTGACCGAATGAACAAATCAATGTCTGATTGACCGACTGAAAGAATGATTGACGGGACTGAACGAATGAATGAATGAACGAACGAACGACTGAACGATTGACTGACTGAAGGATGGGATCACTGAACGGCTGACATAACGAATGTCTGACTGACCCACTGAAATGAGTGAATGATTGAACGGCCGATAAACCAACTGAACAACTGTATGATTTCACAACCGATTGACCGACTGAACGAATGAATGACTAGACGATCAACTGACCGACTGACTGACCGACTGAAAGACTAAACGACTGACTGAACGAATGAATGAATAAATGGACGACTGACCGACTGAATGACTAAATGATCGACCGACCGAATGAATGACTGAACGACCGATGGACCGACTGAACGAATGAATGATCAACCGACCGACTGAAGGAATGAATGAATGAATAACCGACTGTACGAATGGATGAATGAACGACCGATTGAACGAATGATTGACTGATCGATCGACTGATCGAATGAATGACTAAACGGTTGACTTAAGAACCGACTTATCGAATGAATAACTGATCGACCGACTGACCGAATGAATGAATAAACGACGACCGACCGCCTGAACGAATGAATGCTTGAACGATCAACTGACAGACTGAACGATTGAATTACTGCACAACGAACAGAACGAATAAATAAATGATTAACAGACTGCACCAACGAATGAACGACCGACCGACTGATCAAATGAATGGCTAAATAGACAACTGAATGAATAAGTGACTGAATGGCCGACTGACCGAATAAATGAATGAACAATCGACTGTCCGACTGAACGAATGAATGCCTGAACGACCAACTCACCGACTGTAAGAATGAGGGAGTGAACAGCCGACTGACCGAATGATTGACAAAAACAACCGACTGAACGAGTGAATGGGTGAACAACCGACTGAACGAATAAATAAATTGACACCCGACTGACCGACTAAGCGAATGAATGAGAAAACGACGACCGATTGACCGACTGAACGAATGGATGACTGAACAACTAACTGAACGAATGACTTATGACCGACTGAAATGATTTGAATGAACGACCGACGACACCCCGACTCAATGATAGAACGAGAGAACGACTGATTGACCGTCTGAATGAAAAATGACTCACCGACGGACATGAATGAATGACTGAACGACCGACAAACCAACTGAACGAATGAATGAATGACCGACTGAAATGAATAACTGACAGAATAGCCGACAAAGTGACTGATCGAAAGAATGTCTGCATAATCAACAGATCAAACGAACGAACGACTGACTGAATGACCGACTGATTGACCGAACAAATGAATGTCTTCATTATCAACAGATCGACTGAACGACCGAATGACTGACCGACCGACTGAACGACTGAATGACTGAACGCCCCACTGACAGACTGAACGGATTATTGATTCAACGATCATTTGACGGGACTGAACGAATGAATGATTGAACGACCGACTGAATGAACAAACAAATGACCGACCGGCTGAACAAATGAATGACTGAACGACCGACCGACTGACCGAATGAATAACTGAACGACCGATTGTTCGACAGACCGAATGAATGACTGAACGATCGACTGACCGACTGAATGACGAAACGGTTCACTGACCGTCTGAATGACTTGATGATCGACTGTACGAATGACTGACTGAACGACGGATTGGTCGACTTACCGAATGAATGATTCAACGATCAACTGACTGAACGACCAATTGACCAACTGAACGAATTATTGATTGAACGATCATTTGACGGACTGAACGAATGAATAAATGACTGATCGACTAAATGACTGAATGACTTGACGACCGACAGACCGAATGAATGATTGAACGACCGACAGACCGACTGAATGACTGAACGACCGACTGAATAACGAAATGGTCTACTGACCGACTGAATGACTTGACGATCGACTGAACAAATGAATGAGTGAACGACCGACTGAACGAATGGATGACTGAACAACCGACTGACCGAATGATTGACTGAACGACGGATTGATCGACTTAACGAATAAATGATTCAACGATCAACTGACTGAACGACCGATTGACTGACTGAACGAATTATCGATTAAACGATCATTTGACGGATCGAACGAATGAATGACTGAACGACAGACCGATTGAATGAATAAATGACCGATCGGCTGACCGACTGCATGACCTGACGATTGACTGAACGAATGAATGAGTGAACGACCGACTGAACGACCGACTGACCGACTGAATGACTGAACGACCGATTGTGATTGACCGACCGACTGACCGATCGACTAACCGACTGAATGACTTGATGATCGACTGAACGAATGAATGAGTGAACGACCGACTGAACGACTGATTGACCGAATGAATGAGTGAACGACCGATTGTTCGACAGACCGAATGAATGACTGAACGACCGACTGAATGTCCGACTGACAGATTGAATGATAGAATGACCGACTGATTGTCTGAACGAATAAATGACCGAACGATCAACTGACCGTCTGAACGAATGGCTGACTGGCCGACTGACATGTATGATTGACTAAACGACCGACTGAACGGATGAATGACTGAATGACCAATTCACCGACTGAACAAATGAATGACTTGTTGACTAAAAGAATGAATGATTAAACGACCGACTGTTTAAATTGACAACCGACTAAACGATTGAATGACCGACCGATTGACTTTCTGAAGAAATGGATGACTGAACGAGCGATTGAACGAATGAACGCATGATCGAGTGAAATGAATGAATGACTGAACGGCCGACAAACCGACTGAACAAAAGAATGTCAGAACGACCGATTGAACGAGTGAATGAAAAATGAATGACCGACTGACATGAATGAATGACTGATGAACCGATTGACTGAATGAATAAATGACCGGCTGAAATGAATGACTGACCGAATGGCCGACAAGGCGACTGAATAATGAATGTCTGCATTACCAACAGACCGACTGAACGAACGAATGACTGAACGACTGAATGACTGAACACCCGACTGACCGATTTATTGATTGAACGATCATTTGACGGACTGAACGAATGAATGGCTGAATGACCAACTGAATGAATGAACAAATGACAGATCGACTGAACGAATGAATAACTGAACGACCGACTGACCGAATGAAAGACTGAACGACCGATTGTTCGATAGACCGAATGAATGACTGAACGACCGGCTGACCGAATGAATGACTGAACGACCGAATGACTGACCGACCGACTGAACGACTGAATGACTGAACGCCCCACTGACAGACTGACTGAACGGATTATTGATTCAACGATCATTTGACGGACTGAACGAATGAATGATTGAACGACCGACTGAATGAATGAATAAATAACCGATCGACTGCATGCCGTCACGACTGCATGCCGTCACGATCTACTGAATGATTGAATGAGTGAACGACCGACTGAACGAATGACTGACTGAACGACCGATTGTTCGACAGACCAAATGAATGATTGAAGGACGGACTGACCGACTGAACGATCGACTGAACGAATGAATGAGGAAACCGACCGACTGAACGACTGGCTGACCGAATGAATGACTGAACGACCGATTGTTCGACAGACCGACTGAATGATTGAACGACCGACTGAAAGACTGGACGATCGACTGACCGACTGAATAACGAAACGGTCGACTGACCGACTGAATGACATGACGATCGACTGAAGGAATGTATGAGTGAACGACCGACTGAACGGATGGATGACTGAACGACGGATTGATCAACTTAACCAATGAATGATTCAACCATCAACTGACTGAGTAAACGATTGAATAAATGAACGACCGACTAAACAAATAAATGAACGAACGACCGCATGACCGACTGCACGAATGAATGAATAAATGAACGAACGAGCAACCGATCGAATGTATGAATAAAGGATCGACGGACCGACCAAACGAATGCGTAAGTGAACGTCCGACTGACTGACTGAAAGAATGAATGATTTGACAACTGACTGAAGAGATGAATGACTGAACGTCCGAATGTGTGTGTGTGTGTGTGGCGCGCGCGCGCGCGCGCGCGCGCGCGCGTGTGTGTGTGTGTGTGTGTGTGTGTGTGTGTGTGTGTGTGTGTGTGTGTGTGTGTGTGTGTGTGTGTGTGTGTGTGTGTGTGTGTGTGTCCGCCTGCCTGCACGCAAGCGCAAGCACCCGCGCGTTTGTGTGTATGAGTGCGTGCGCGCGAGAATGTATGTGTTCGTGATTACGTTGGTGCATGTTCATACGCACACGCGCGCGCGTGTATATGTATGTGTGTGTGTGCTTGTGTGTGCGTGTGTGTGTGTGTGTGTGTGTGTGTGTGTGTGTGTGTGTGTGTGAGCGTGTGACTGTGAGAGCGCACGCGCATGTATGTGTGTATGTGTGTGCGTCTGAGAGAGAGAGATAGCATGTGTGTGTGCGCGCGCGCGCGCCCGTGTGTGTGTGTGTGTGTGTGTGTGTGTGTGTGTGCAAGCGCACGCGCGAGCGTATGTATGCATGTATGTGTGTGTGTGTGCGCGCGCGCGCGAGTGTGTGTGTAAGCGCGAGAGCGCGCGTGTTTGCGCGCGCGCGCGCGTGTGTAAGCGTGCGCGCGCACCGTACACAAATTTAGGTCCAATACTTAAGAGGTACTTCATTTGATTTTTTAATGTAAATGTTTTATCCGTTGTTAATACAGGCTTCAGTAACAGCTACACACACACACCGACTGAACGAATGACGGATTGAACGACCGATTGACCGACTAACAAATTATTGATTGAACGTTCAATTGACGGACTGAACGAATAAATGACTGAACGACCGACTGAATGAATGAATAAATGACCGATCGGCTGACCGACTGCATGACCTGATGATTGACTGAATGACCGGCTGAAATAAATGACTGACAGAATGGCCGACAAAGCGACTGAAAAAAATGAATGTCTGCATTATCAACAGACCGACTGAACGAACGAATGACTGAATGACCGACTGAACGAACGAATGACTGAACACCCCACTGACCGACTGAACGGATTATTGATTCAACGATCATTTGACGGACTGAACGAATGAATGGCTGAACGACCGACTGACCGAATGAATGACTGAGCGACCGATTGTTCGACAGACCGAATGAGTGATTGAACGACCGACTGACCGACTGAATGACGAAACGGTCGACTGACCGACTGAATGACTTGATGATCGACTGAACGAATGAATGAATGATCGACGGATTGGTCGACTTGCCGAATGAATGATTCAACGATCAACTGACTGAACAACCAATTGACTGACTGACCGAATGAATGACTGAACGACCGATTGTTCGACAGACCGACTGAACGACCGACCGACGGACTGAAAGATCGACTGACCGATTGAATGACGAAACAGTCAACTGACCGACTGAATAACTTGACGATCGACCCGAACAAATGAATGAGTGAACGACCGACTGAACGAATGGATGACTGAACCACCAACTGACCGAATGAATGAATGAACAACGGATTGATCGACTTCACGAATAAATGATTCAATGATCAACTGACTGAACGACCGATTGACTGACTGAACAAATGATCGATTAAATGATCATTTGACAGACCGAACGAATAAATGACTGAACGACCGACTGAATGAATGAATAAATGACCGATCGGCTGACCGACTGCATGACCTGACGATTGACTGAACGAATGAATGAGTGAACGACCGACTGAATGACCGACTGAATGACTGAACGACCGATTGTTCGACAGACCGAATGAATATATATAATGAAACGACTGACTGACGACTGACTGAACGATTGACTAACCGACTGAATGACTTGACGATTGACTGAACGATTGAATGAGTGTACGACTGACTAAACAACTGACTGACTGAATAAATGACTGAACGACCGATTGTTCGACAGACCGAATGAATAATTGAACGACCGACTGAATGACTGAACGTCCGACTGACAGACTGAATGATAGAACGACCGAGTGATTGTTTGAACGAATAAATGACCGAACGATCAACTGACCGTCTGAACGAATTACCGACTGGTCGACTGACATGAATGATTGACTAAACGACCGACTGAACGGATGATTGACTGAATGACCAATTCACCGACTGAACGGGTGAATGACTGGTTGACTAAAAGAATAAATGATTAAACGGCCGACTGTATAAATTGACAACCGACTAAACGACTGAATGAATGACCGACCGATTGACTTTCTGAAGAAATGGACGACTGAACGAGCGACTAAACGAATGAATGAATGACCGAGTGAAATGAATGAATGACTGGACGGCCGACAAACCGACTGAACAAAAGAATGTCAGAACGACCGATTGAAGGAGTGAATGAAAAATGAATGACCGACTAACATGAATGAATGACTGATGAACCGATAGACTGAATGAATAAATGACCGACTGAAATGAATGACTGACAGAATAGCCGACAAAGCGACTGAATAAATGAATGTCTGCATTATCAACAGACCGACTGAACGAACGAATGACTGAACGCCCGACTGACCTACTGAATGACTGAACGCTCGACTGAACGAATTACTGATTGAACGGTCATTTGACGGACTGAACGAATGACTGACTGAGCGACCAACTGAATGAATGAGCAAATGACCGATAGACTGAACGAATGAATGACTGAACGACCGACTGACCGAATGAATAACTGAACGACCGATTGTTCGACAGACCGAATGAATGACTGAACGACTGACTGAATGAATGAAACGGTCGACTGGCTGACTGAATGACTTGATGATCGACCGAACGAATGAATGACTGAACGACGGATTGGTCGACTTACCGAATGAATGATTCAACGATCAACTGACTGAACGACCAATTGAACGACAGAACGAATTATTGATTGAACGATCATTTGACGGACTGAACGAATGAATGACCGAAGGACCCACTGAACGAATAAATAAATGACTGATCGACTGACCGACTGAATGACTTGACGATCGACAGACCGAATCAATTAGTGAACGACCGACTGAACGAATGGATGACTGAACAACCGACTGACCGAATGAATGACTGAACGACGGATTGATCGACTTAACGAATAAATGATTCAATGATCAATTGACTGAACGACCGATTGACTGACTGAACGAATTATCGATTAATCGATCATTTGACGGACCGAACGAATGAATGACTGAACGACCGACTGAATACATGAATAAATGACCGATTGACTGCATGCCTTGACGACCGACTGAACGAATGACTGACTGAACGACCGATTGTTCGACAGACCGAAAGAATAATTGAACGACCGACTGACTTACGGAACGATCGACTAACCGACTGAATGACTTGACGATCGACTGAACGAATGAATGAGTAAACCGACCGACTGAACGACTGACTGACCGAATGAATGAATTAGCGACCGATTGTTCGACAGACCAAATGAATGATTGAACGAGCGACCGACCGACTGAAAGACTGAACGATCGACTGACCGACTGAATGACGAAACAGTCGACTGACTGAATGATTTGACGATCGACTGAACGAATGTATGAGTGAACGACCGAATGACGGAATAAATGACTGAACGACGGATTGATCAACTTAACCAATGAATGATTCAACGATCAACTGACTGAGTGAACCATTGGACTCAACGATCGACTAAACGAATAAATGAACGAACGACCGCCCGACCGACTGCGCGAATGAACGACCGACCGATCGAATGTATGAATAAAGGATCGACGGACCGACCGAACGAATGACTGACTGAAAGAATGAATGATTTGACAACCGGCAGAACAGATGAATGACTGAACGTCCGACTGAATGAATGAGTGAACAACCGACTGAACGAATAAATAGGCCGACAACCGACAACCGACTTGACCCACTAAGCGATTAAGAAAACGACCGATTGACCGACTGAACGAATGGATAACTGAACAACTGACTGAACGAATGACTGACAGAATGGCCCACAAAGCGCGACTGAACAAAATGAATGTCTGCATTATCTACAGACCGACTGAACGAACGAATGACTGAACGACCGACTGAACGACCGATTGACCGACTGAACGAATTATTGATTGAACGATTATTTGACGGACTGAACGAATGAATGACTGAACGACCGACTAATTGAATGAATAAATGACCGATCGACTGACTGACCGACTGAACGGTCGACTGAACGAATGAATGAGTGAACGACCGACTGACAGATGTATGATCGAACGACCGACTGAACGACTGAATGACGAAACGGTCGACTGACCGACTGAAAAACTTGACGATCGACTGAACGAATGAATGAGTGAACGACCGACTGACCGAAAAAAAAAAATGACTGAACGACCGATTGTTCGGCAGACCGAATGAATGATTGAACGACCGACTGAACGACGAAACAGTCGACTGACCGACTGAATAACTTGACGATCGACTGAACGTGAATGAGTGAACGACTGACTGTACGAATGGATGACTGAATGAACGACTGACCGAATGAATGACTGAACGACGGATTGATCGTCTTACCAAATGAATGATTCAACGATCAACTGAAGGAGTGAACGATTGAATGACTGAACGACCGACAGAACGAATAAATGAATGGACGACCGCCTGACCGACTGCACGAATGAATGAATGAACGTCCGACTGATCGAATGTATGAATGAAGGATCGACTGACCGACCAAACGAATGAGTGACTGAACGTCCCGACCGACTGACTGAAAGAATGAATGATTTGACGACCGACTGAACAGATGAATTACTGAATGTCCGACCGACCGACCGAACGAATGAATCACTGAATGGTCGACTGACCGAATAAACAATGAATGAATGTCTGATCGACCGACTGAAAGAATGAACGGCGGACTGAACAAATGACTGACTGACGAAATGAATGAACGAACGAACGACGAACGACTGACGAGTGAATGATTGAATGACCGACTGACTGAACAAATAAATTGACGACCGACTAACCGAATGAATGAATGAATGAACGGGGAACCGATTGACTGACTGAAAGATGGAATGACTGAGCGCTCACTGAACGAATGAATGACTGACCCACTGAATTGAATAAATGATTAAACGGCCGATAAACCAACTGAACGACTGTATGACTTAACGACCGACTGATTGACCGACCGACTAGACGATCAACTGACCGACTGGACGAATTAGTTACTGAACGATCACTGGCCGACTGAAACGAATGACTGACTGACGAAAGACTGAACGAACGAATGAATGAATAAACGGACGACTAACCGAATGAATGACTGAATGACCGTTTGAACGAATGGATGACCAACCGACCGACTGAACGAATGAATGGCTAAAGGACCGACCGAACGAATGAATGAATGAGCGATCGACTGACGGACTGAATGAATGAATGACTTGACGACCGCTGAACGACCGACTGAACGAATGACTGAACGACGGATTGAATGAATGAAGAACCGACTTCCCGTATGAATGACTGAACGGCCGATCGACCGAATGAATGAATTAACGATCGGCTGACCGACTGAAACGACTGAATGACTGAACAGTCGACTGAATGGATGAATGACCGACTGACAGAATGAATGAATAAGCAATCGACTGCCGGACTGAAAAAATGATCGAATCGACCGACTGAAAGAATGAATGTCTCATCGACCAACTGACCGATTGAAAAAAAATCAATGAGTGGACGACCGACTGACTAACAGAACGAATGACTGGCGACGGACTGAACGGCCGAGCGAATGCATGACAAGCGACCGACTGAGCAAATGCATGACAAGCGACCGACTGAGCGATCGACCGAACGAATGTACGAACGAAAGACTGAACGACCGACCGAAGGAAGGAATGTCTGAAGGAATGACTGAATCAGCGCCAGACTGAATACTTTTACAAACGAATGACAGAACGATCAACTGACCGACTGAACGAATGAATGACAGAACGAGCGACCGATCGATCGACCGACCGACCGACCCAATACACGCACGAAATAACCAGCAATGAACGAACGAACGAGCAGACGAGTGTACGACTGAAAAGAAAGAAGGAAGAAAGCTGGGGAAAAAAAACGAAAGAGAAAAGGGGAGGGGAAGGGCAGGGAGTGGGGGGGGGGGGGGGGGGGGGGGGGGGCAGAGAGGGAGGGAGAAAAGAAAAATAAACCTGTTTTTGCAAACTCTATGCGCCATTAATTTCAATGCAACACATATGAATTTTAGGTGTAAAAGCAGAAAGCCTAAAACTTTCCGTTGGTAATACCGTGATTACCACATTATACGACATAGACGCCGAAAACATCGTTTTGCGAGTAAGTAAATGAATGCCTCCGTAGGAGCACGCGCGCACTACCGTGCGTGTTTCTGTTCTATGCGTGTTTGTGTGTGTGTGTGTGTGTGTGTGTGTGTGTGTGTGTGTGTGTGTATGTGTGTGTGTGTGTGTGTGTGTGTGTGTGTGTGTGTGTGTGTGAGAGAGAGCGTGTGTGTGTGAGAGAGAGAGAGACAGAGACAGAGAGAGAGAGAGAGAGAGTGTGTGTGTGTGTGTGTGAGAGAGAGAGAGAGAGAGAGAGAGAGTGAGAGTGTGTGTGTGTGTGTGCAGCCAAGCGCGCGCGCGCGTGTGTGTGTGTGTGTGTGTGTGTGTGTGTGTGTGTGTGTGCGCGCGCGAGTGTGTCTGTGTGTGTGCAAGCGCGCATGTGTGTGTGTGTGTGTGTGTGTGTGTGTGTGTGTGTGTGTGTGTGTGTGTGTGTGTGTGTGTGCAAGCGCGCGCGCACCCGCGCTCAAATACAGGTCGAATACTCAACAGTGATACTTCATTTGAGTTTGAACGTAAATGCTTTATCTGACATTATTGTTAATGCAAGCTTTAGTAACAGCTTCACACACACACACACACACACACACACACACAGAGAGAGAGAGAGAGAGAGAGAGGAGTGAGAGAGAGAGAGAGATCAACAGTTTCAAATTTCTCGGTAAATCAATGTCTACACCTCGACCGGTTCGAAGTGCGGTCCAGATAATTCCAGCACGCATACGTGTGTGTGTGTGTGTGTGTGTGTGTGTGTGTGTGTGTGTGTGTGTGTGTGTGTGTGTGTGTGTGTGTGTGCGTGCGCGCGCGCGTGCGTATGTGTGGGGGATGTGTTTGAAAGTAACTGCATATGTACATGTACGTGTGTGCATATGCGTGTATCCATGTATTTATTTCAATGCATTGGCCGATCGGTCATAACTGATTAGAAGCAAAAAGATAAAACTTTAAATGAAGGAAAACCAGAAAAAGGTATATAATCATAGAACGTAAAATCAAAACAGAATTCAATGAATAAAAAATGGTAAAATAATACGTGAAATAAATACAAAACTAGTTTTCTCTGTATAAGTCTTGAAAATATTTTTTTCCGTCATTTGCTAAACTAACTCTCTCTCTCTCTCTCTCTCTCTCTCTCTCTCTCTCTCTCTCTCTCTCTCTCTCTCTCTCTTCTCTTTTCGCCATGTGTATCCCTGTCTTTGCCCTTCGGTTCGCCTCTCTCTCTCTCTCTTTTTCTTTCTCTGTCGGAGAGAGAGAGAGAGAGAGAGAGAGAGAGAGAGAGAGAGAGAGAGAAGGAGGAGGACATGGCGGAGGAGGAGGAGGGGTGGTAGTGGTGGTAGTGGAACGAGATGGAGAGGAAGACATCTCCAGAATGATGAATGATGGACCAGACGGCATGAGCAGAACGTGAAAAGGATGAATGACAGACAGGAACGGATGTGCAAAAACGTAAAACTGATGAACGGTGGACTGCAGAAACAGAGGAGAACGTGGTAATGAACAATGACAGAAGAGAGGAGGCGACGGCGACAGCGACTGCAGAAGAATCCATGATGGACCGGAGGGGGAAGAAGAGGACACCACAACGATACATGAATAATGGGCCCGGGACAGAAAGAAAAGATCGTGGGACCGATGACTGGTTGAGCGAACTCGAGAATGATGAATAGTTAACGGCAGAACTGTAAGTACAATTACAGGACAGAATGTGAATAGGAGAACGTGCTGAACAGCAGGCGTGTGATGAATGATGAGGAATGAGGAGTGGAATTGTGGCTGAAATGAATGACAGGCGGAATGAGGAGTGCAATGGTGATTAAAATGAATGACAGACGGAATGAGGAGTGGAATGGTGATTAAAATGAATGACAGACAGAATGAGGAGTGGAATGGTGATTAAAATGAATGAATGACAGACAGAATGAGGAGTGGAATGGTGATTAAAATGAATGACAGACGGAATGAGGAGTGGAATGGTGATTTAAAATGAATGACAGACGGAATGAGGAGTGGAATGGTGATTAAAATGAATGACAGACGGAATGAGGAGTGGAATGGTGATTCAAATGAATGATAGACAGAATGAGGAGAGAAGAGCATACTAACGGCAAATGTTTGACGGGATGAAAATGAAGAGTGTGACCACTTTGAGAAACAATGCTTAAATCTGTGAAAAATTGCGCAATGCAAATCAAAGGCAGCACCACTCAGGACAAAGACGTTCACCGTCTCAAACAGAAAAAAAAAAATCACAGGAAGACAGAGGAACTTTGCTTCGAGCTCTTGAAAAAAAAAAGACCGACAAAAGAGATCTGAGTAAGCTAACAGTTCAGAATTCTTCGAATGGAGAGATTTCCAACAGTCTGTCGAGGAAGTCACAGCAGCAGGAAAGTCGCTGAAACAACATGGCAAAGCTGCAAGCTTTGACAACATCCCTGCAGAACACTTGAATATGGCGGAAAGGCAGTAACTGATATCTAAACTGCCATCTGCAACCAAATAAGGAACATTTTAAATGCCTGTATACAGACACACAATGGACCTGGAAGAAAGGAGCCGGTCATAGAAATGTAGTGTCATTGCAAGATACCACACATCAGATACACTGATCATGTCACCATTGAATGAGTGTGTCAG
Source organism: Conus betulinus (assembly GCA_016801955.1). Taxonomy (NCBI): domain Eukaryota; kingdom Metazoa; phylum Mollusca; class Gastropoda; order Neogastropoda; family Conidae; genus Conus; species Conus betulinus. The sequence goes on along the minus strand of JADBJO010001696.1, from coordinate 124,153 downwards.
ACCATCAAACAACACATCGCGCCATACGAAGATTTGCTAACACCAGCAAAGCAAAGAAACTAAGTCGGCCTTGTCATGAAGATCCAACAGCCCCGCTAAAGTCATCATCCAGGAAAGTGTTGAAGGAAAGAGACCAAGGAGAGGACAGAAAACAAACTGGACAGACAACATTGCAGAATGGGCAGTGACACCGTCTGTGGAACCAAAGGCCTCGGAGCACAACCGACAGAATTGGAGGAATTTGGTGAACAGTTCTTCAGTGCGACGCCCCGGTGACTTCACACGGACCTAGGAAAAAGAAGTTGAATATTAGTGACACCAAGACAAATCATTCTTGTGTATTTTTAATGTTTTTTTTTTTCAAATCCAGAACGTGTGCGGGATTACAGATTGAGCCATCTGTCAACTTAAAAAAAAAATGATTTTGATACACGGCTTTAATATATTTCTTGAGTCTCAGAAAATAAAATGTTTATGTTATCATCTTTCTCAAATGTCCATGTTTTCGCCTGTCGTCAGTATGAATAATCATGATCAAATTTGAACTGTCGGTACCCTTAATGAGGCAAGGCAGGCACTGCTGGACCCAATGAAACAGGGGAAAGAACAAAATCGCATTTTTTGTAAAGTTCATTTGTATAATTTCTAAATGGCTGAAGAAAGTTGCAAAGTGAGATGACTATAGGCGGGAATCTAAACAAATCTTAAGTAAATCTTAGCGAACCGCCCAAAAAACGTGGACAAACGTATCACAAGACAAAATACGGCGCATTTTGACCTCTTATGTCTTCTTCTTCAGGCAAGACACAAAACAATTATTACAACGAAAATAAACGAGCAATCACTTATCTTCAAGCATTTCAGCGCAAGATAGGCGTTGACTGAAAACGATGGCCATCGCCACTAAGACTGTTGCCACGGCAACCATGCTGTTTAAGAATCCTCTAACCCACTCTCCTTTCTCCCATACTACAACTGCTACTGCCGTATTATCACCAAACGTGGTAGTAATCCGGTCTTTATTTCTTTATTCATTTTTTTCAATATTTGGATCATCATCATTACCATTATTAGTATTCCTATAAGTAATATAAATATCATCATTACTACCTTGACTCACACATTATCTCCCTTCTGACAGCCTCGTTTTCATTCACCGCCTATCTTGCGCTGAAGTAATTGAAGATATGTGATTGCTCGTTTATTTTCGTTGCAGTAATTGTTTTGTATCTTGCCTGAAGAAGACCTAAGAGGTCGACACGCGTCGTGTTTTGTCTTATGATACGTTTGTCTATCTCTTTAAGATTTGGATGGAGAAAGACAGCGTGTGTGTCTAGGTCTTTTCAGATATTTGTTGCCAGAGTCTAAAAGTACTTTTCTAAAGTCAAGACGAAAAGACTTCAAATGAAAACGATTAGCTTTTGACCAATCATGTTATTCTGCAAGAAACAGCCAGCTTCATGGTATGAATTCAATGTATTTGTATGTGCCGGCTTGCCAAGAGTTAATTCGATTGCGCTGCTGTCTGTAGATTGTACTTTGTTCAACAAGCTGTACAGGGCTGATAAACAAACTTCTAATTCATACCAGCCGCCGTGGCGAAGTGGTTAGCGTCGCGGACTCCCGGCTGGGAAGTCGTGAGTTCGAATCCCATCGAAGTACTGTGTGTGTTTTTGCCCCGACCGGCTCCTACCCAGAGTTGAGAAGACTGGGGGACCACACAGTCGAGTTTCATCCACTGAATGGATGCGTTTCTGAGAGTGTTGCTCAAATTTCCTGACTAACACTGCAGGTGCCTGTATCTCTCGGGCCTGTTTGACGCCGGGATATATTATGAAAGGAAGCGTAGAGTACAGTACAGCTCTGTCATAAAGTCTCAGACGAAATGGAAATCCGTAGCATCATCGTAATCATCCTCATTATCATCGATCAAAAAAAAAAAAAAAAAAAAAAAAAAGTCTCAAATTCTGTGGCCCTTCATGCCCTGCTCTCATGGTGACCTCAATTTCGATGTCCTCTCCACGTCTGTGGCCTTGGTTTGGTTCCGTCGGGGTCACCGATATCGGCGAGTCCATGGGGGCTCTCGTTGGACGGACGTGGTGCCGCCCTCCGGAGGGAGAGCTCACTCACGCGGGCTCCGCGCGACTAAGCAATTATTGTCGTCAGTAGGGGGCTTAGTAGGTGGTGTCATGCGTATGTTAGATCAGAACAGGCGCCACTGAACACCACTGAAGTGACTCGGCAGTAGTGCAGTGTCTCTCCGGTGGGTTGCCTCTTGACGACTTTACATTGACTGCTCCCTGTGGGATTGCCGGTGCCTCTGAGGTGGCGCAGAGGTTGGGACAGCAAAAAAAACAAAAAACAAAACCTTCTAATTCATAAATACTTTGGATCTGATGTGGCTGGTGACTGTGGTAACGGAGGTTTATTGTTGTTTGCATCTTGACCCCATAGTTAAGCATCAATTGCTGTAAAACAACAACAACAAGAACTACAACTGACCTTTTCCTTGCTGTCACCATCAATTTCTCAGTATGAAACTGGCAATGTAATACTAGTCAAGTGAGTATCCCCAAACTTCGTCTTGGGAATGTTGTAAGTTCTGTCATCTAACACTTGATGTTGTAGCAACAATGTCGGGTCCCCCCCCCCCCCCCCCCTCACTTCCCCCCCCCCCCCCCCCCCCCCCCCCCCCCCCCTAGAAATTCGTTATTAGTGTTTTTCTCTCCGGAATATGCAAGCCCATTTTCATTCCAAGTACATGTTTAATGTATGCTCCAGCTGATAAATGTTTTGTGCATGATTTATTACCTTCGACTTCTCAGATTTGCCTTTGTCTAGATGGAAATATCGTCTGAATAGTATACCCTATGCATGTCTTTTGATGGTACCTTAGGTAGGAGTAGCACACACAACATTAGTAATAATGACACACTGAACAGCATGGATATTCTGAAAATGATGACTAGATTTGCCGACTCTTACACATTCAGATTCTCCAGATTAAAAAAAAATTGCGATATACATCTTCGCTTATTCTACTCATTTTCCCATTCCATATTGCAGAACAGTTTTGCAAGTTACTTGTTATTGCAAGCTTTTAACGATAAAATTCTTATGACAACGTATTTCTACAACGCAATAGAAAATAGTAAAAGCAAGCTATATGACCGTCAATTTATGCCATAAAACATTAAAGAATCAATGAACAAGAATAGTTAAACACAAGAGAAAAGGGTAAAAGTACAGAGAGAAGAAGAGAGAGAGAGAGAGAGAGAGAGGGGGGAGGCCGGGGAAGAGAGAGAGAGAGAGAGAGAGAGAGAGGAGAGAGAGAGAGAGAGAGAGAGAGAGAGAGAACACCAAGTTAAGCCTTATTCCCAGCATTGTGCAAATAAAAATCATGTGGTTAAGCCATGTCTGGTCAAGTCATTCAAGAACAGTACAAATCGTTAAAGCAACAGAAACTTCTTTCATTTGAAAAATTACAAAACACATGCTGTCCCCGCCCCCTTTCCTCCACACCTCTCCATCCCCATCTTTTCCCCTGCCTGTCGCTCCTCCACAAATACACCAATGGATGCGCGAAAATGCTGATTCATGCACCACCCACCCTCCTCACCCTCCCCCCCCCCCCCCCCCCCCCCCCCACTCCCGCATGCACACACACACACACACACACACACACACACACACACACACACACACACACTAGCGTGCACATGCAACCAATGCGTGCGGGCACACACACACACACACACACACACACACACACACACACACACACACACACACACACTCAGGCACGCACGCGCACACGTGTATACACACACACACACACACACACACACTCACACACACAAGCGGAAGCGCTCGCTCGCGCGCGCGCATCCATGAACATACAGACGCGCGCTAAGCACTAATATATACATATACACACACACACCACGCACACACAGACACACACCGCACGCCTACGCATAAACACACGCACGCACGCATACACACACACACACGCGCGCGCGCGCGCCTGCCCGCCCGCCTGCCCACATATACAAAAACAACCATACGCACGTGCGCAGGCACACATGTACATATTTCAACAATGCGCGCGCGCACGCAAGACGTATGTATCACACACGCACGCACACACACACACACACACACACACACACACACACACACACACACACACACACACACACACACACACACACACACTCGCATAGACACAATATATTCCTTATATGCAATACATGAATTTGGTCTTTGATGAACAATTCTTTTGTGTTCAACTTTTGATTATCAGAAAAGACGGCTCGACAATATCTTGTTCTCCGAGAATGCCTTATGAATGCCTGTGATTTGTCAAAAGATCTCATGACAACAGTGCTTCTTAATTTACTGGGATGCGCTCAGTGTTTATAATTATTCTTAATTTCTTTTCTTTTTCCACATGATGTGCACATGTTTCGATTCGCAACATAAGAATGATAACTGAGAGACGGAACGGGAACTGGGGACGTGAGAAGGATGAATGATGGACGAGTGAAGACAAGGAGAACAAAGATCAAGGGATGTGAGGAGAAGACATTATCAAATTGATGAATGAGGTTCTGGAGGAGGGAAAAGAGTTTTAGAGCGTGAATGATGGATGGGAGAAGAACATACGAGTGTTGAACAACGGGCGGGACAGGAAGGTGGAGAACTGGAGGGAGTTGTAAATGGTACGTCCATCCCACTGTTCAATACCGCCGAAAAGAAAAGTACAGGGGTAGCCATGGAAATGAGGGCATGGTAAGTTCGCAGCAATGCAGAAGAACAGGTCGGCAGTGTGTGAAATGAACCGTCTGTGGCAGAGAAGAATGAAAAGGAATGGTGGGGGGGGAGGGGGGGCTGCAGGCAGGACTTCAAAAAGGTTGGAGGTTTAATGGGAAAAGACAAAACATGACATAAGAGAATGGGGAATATGGAAACATGATGAATAACAATGTATGACATGGGGTGTGGACAGTAATGGAAGGGCCAAAGAATGAAAGTAGCGGGAGAGGAGAAACTGAAGGGCCTCAGGTTCAAATCCATCAAATATTTAAAGAGGACAACTGCAGCGGACAAGCACTCGCGCGCACGTGCGCATGTGTGTGTGTGTGTGTGTGTGTGTGTGTGTGTGTGTGTGCGTGCGTGCGTGCGTGCGCGCGCGCGCGCGTGTGTGTGTGTCTGTGCGTGCGTGTGTGTGTGTGTGTGTGTGTGTGTGTGTGTGTGTGTGTGTGTGTGTGCACGTGCACGCATGGGTGTGTGTGTGTGTGTGTGTGTGTGTGTGTGTGTGTGTATGTGTGTGTGTGTGTGTGTGTGTGTATGCGCGCGCGCGCGCGTGTGTGTGTATGAGTAAGTGAATGAGTGTGAGCGCGCACGCACGCATGCGTATGTGTATGTGTGTGCGTGACTGCGTGCGTGCGTGCATGCGTGCATGCGTGAGTGCGTGTGTGTGTGTGTGTACGCTTGCGCACCCGTGTTTCATAAATTTCAGTTTACCGGAAATGGCTTCTACAAACGTTAAACAGCAGGTCCAGACATCACCGGACTTTGCCTGGCTGGACACAAATGAAGGAAGGTCTCGTCAGACCATCTCGTCCGGACAGGTGGCGAAAAACCAACAATCTTGGCGTGCAGGCTCCACAATCACCGAGCGAAAAATGTTCGTGCTTTGAGGAGTTATGAACAACTCCAAGCTGAAGGCGTTCTCAGAAACACAACTGAAATGGCCGTGCTGGAGACTGGCACTGACAATGTCTGTTTCCTTGCAGCTCCAGCAGACCACAGACAGCATTTCCACGGCTGTCCACACGTACCAACAAACAAACAAACGCAAGCGAACAAAGAAGCAAAACGCAAACAAGCAAACAAACAACAAAACCAAGAAATAACTCCCGTCAAGGGAAAACTCAGATTTACATACGGTTTACAGGTACACTTCTTCATAACATTTCCATGTCGCATTCCTTCAGTCGGATAAAACTAAGCCATGTTAAGTGCACCGACCACTCTGGTAATTTCTCTCTGATTTTTTTTCTTCAAAAACCAATAGAAAAAATCCTTTTGAGATAATTCCTATGAAACAAAGATATATGAAACAATCTGATTACTGAACAGCACAGAATGGCCAGCAGGTCTGTGTTCCAGTGGTTTAACTCTCACTATCTGGTCACCAGATTACAAGCAAGAACGTGCATTTCACAAAGTTTATCCAAGAAAGAAAAAAGAAAAAAAAAAAAAAGGGAAATGCTTTGCAGACTACAGGAAGATGAACTGACCACAGACGCAGAAAAAAAGTGGCTGGCAACAGTGGTTGGCTGGGGAGCATGAAAGGGGGGGAGAAAGCCGCCTGACATCTCCAATTTCTGACAATGCAAATCGGATGGAAGGGAAGAAGCCGGGGTGATAGTTAAGGAAGTAGCAGTAAGGGGGTGGAGGGGTGTTGGCAGATGTCTCCAATAACATATCACAGTTAATAGCGGTGGTTCTTAATCACATTGTCGTCTGGCGCTACGGACACACGTTTACGCTGTTACTATCCTCAGTATTATAACAATCTATTGATATTATCACCAGCAACAATAACAGCAGTAGTAGTATTTCTTTGGGTAATTTTTGCCATCAGTCCATTACCCCTCTGGCGCCGTCCTAACCCTGATTCTTTATCCTCCATCGACTGTGCAACAGTTCAAAACAAGGCGCTGAGCCAGAAGGGTATCCACGTTTTCAAAAAGAAAATACGAACCCGATGGTTCAATTACATCTAGGACACATGGTTGCGAGATCGCGTTGACATGGCTTTCGTCGTCTGGTGGAAATAATGCAACAACGATCAAGAATTTTTTACCATACAACCTGCACTTTATACACACTTTTACACTCTGAAAGAAACTTTCCAATCAAATTATCTCCCATTCCACCCAATGCACCACCCCGCCTCCCCCCCAAACCCCCTCACTCCCCTTCCTCCTTCCTCGGTGAACGCGAAAAATCATTGTCGCCAATACTGACCTTTTTGCAAGCAGCGGACAAGCACTACAGCTGAAAGGAATGTAAAACAACAGTGTTTTGGTCACTCGTGCCTAAAGAGGTGAAGGTGTTCACAATTAAAAGAACATCTGAAGCAGGGGACGGGGGGGCAGAGGTTGGAGGATTAAAGAGTAACATACAGACTAAAATGTAGTGGAACGAGGGAAGGGTAGCAAGCTAGCGGAGAAAAGAAAATGTTTCGACTGATTCACCGCCGCAAATGCTCCTGCATTTTTGTCACTGTGTGTGTGTGTGTGTGTGTGTGTGTGTGTGTGCGAGTGTGTGTGTGTGTGTGTGTGTGTGTGTGTGTGTGTGTGTGTGTGTGTGTGTGTGTGTGTGTGTGTGTGTACGTACGAGCGTGCATGTGTGCGCGTGTGTCCATGTATATGTCTATGCGTGCACGTCTGTACATTTGTTTGCGTGGATGTGTTTGTATGCGCGCGCGCGCGCGCCGTGTGTGTGTGTGTGTGTGTGTGTGTGTGTGTGTGTGTGTGTGTGTGTGTATGAACGTGTGTGCGTGCGTGCGTGTCCATATATATGTCTGTGCGTGCACGTCCGTACATTTGTTTGCGTGGATGTGTTTTATGCGTGGGGGGGGGGGGGGGGGGGGGGGGAAGGGGGGGTTGGTTGGGTGTGTGTGTGTGTGTGTGTGTGTTTGCGTGAAATGTGATCATGCGTTTGTGAGTGCATGCATAAGTGTGTGCGTGCGTGCGTGCGTGCGTGCGAGCGCGCGCATGTGCATGTGTGTGTGTGTGTGTGTGTGTGTGTGTGTGTGTGTGTGTTCATGTGTGTGTGTGTGTGTGTGTGTGTGTGTGTGTGTGTGTGTGTGTATGTACGAGTGTATGGGCGCGCGTGTGTGCCAGCGTGTGTATGTGTGCGTGTGCACGTGTGCTTGTGGCACTCATAGATTCTATTTCAGAACCACCAGACTTTCTCCTGAGTTATTCTCCGATCCACCTTCAACACCCTCATCCTCCCTTTGAGACAGATTCCAACAAACCAACCCCCCTTGACCAGACGACCCCCGAACGCTCAGCACCAAAGATCACCCTCCCCCCGCCAAACCCCCCCGCCATCGCACAGCGGTTCCGCCGACCCGCCCTCTCCGGGTTCTTTGGCTCCCCCCCTCGTCTCGGGACCAACACAGGGTGCCAGCTCTCCAAGGTTCTAGAAGTCCGTGACCCGATTTGAGCTGCGTTGATGGTCATCTGACCCACACACGGGCTTCCTGCAGTCACATGCTATTTTTTTTAATGTGTTATGATTTAGTAACATTAGCTTTGTCCACGTAACAGGGCATTCACGAGTCATTAGGCGTATTCAATACCGTCTGACTGCGCCATTGGCCCCGATAGCTAATGTTTTTTTTTAAACCCTGAAGTAATTGATAAAATAAACCTGTTTTTAAGTCACGTAACAGGGCATTCACGAGTCATTAGGCGTATTTAATACCATCTGACTGCGCCATTGGCCGTGTTAGCTGTGGAGTTTTTTTTTCTCCTCTTCTTCAGTTGCTAATTACATTTTTTATCCACGCAACAGGGCATTCACGAGTCATTAGGCGTATTTAATACCATCTGACTGCGCCAGTGGCCGTGTTAGCTGTGGAGTTTTTTTTCCCCCTACTTCAGTTGCTAATTACATTTTTTATCCACGCAACAGGGCATTCACGAGTCATTAGGCGTATTTAATACCATCTGACTGCGCCTGCGCCAGTGGCCGTGTTAGCTGTTTTTTTTTTCCCCCCTACTTCAGTTGCTAATTACATTTTTTTTCCACGTAACAGGGCATTCACGAGTCATTAGGCGTATTAATACCATCTGACTGCGCCATTGGCCGTGTTAGCTGTGGAGTTTTTTCCCCTTCTTCAGTTGCTAAATACTACTTTTTTTTTTTATCCACGCAACAGGGCATTCACGAGTCATTAGGCGTATTTAATACCATCTGACTGCGCATTGGCCCCGTTAGAGTGGGAGACCCCCCCCCCCTCCCCTATCGCCCTTTATTCGACGACAATATCATTAACTGTCATAGTCCTAACAAGGTATTCACGAGTCTTTAGTCGTATTTTAATAACACCTGACTACGTTATTG
>JADBJO010001696.1:105000-107500 GCA_016801955.1 Conus betulinus | reverse complement strand
ACGATCCCAGTATGAACGGATATCCTACACATAACATGGTGCCTGTTTGATCCAGCAGTGATGCAACCAAGATGAAAAGTGTCCTCCTCACTGCCCGTTTTAATGCGTGATTCTCCCCCTTTCTACTACCTTGCCCGTGCACATGTCCATGTGGACATCACGCCTGAATGTACCTATTCAAACAACTGTAATAAGTACACAGCCCGTGCATAGCCAATCTACCTGTCTTAGCAACTTTTTTTTTTAAGTAGGCCTGAACTGGCCAGTGAGCTATCCAAACAAGTAAAAGCAGTGGACAGCCCTGACATCACAAACTGCAAGGAAGATCAATGACAACAGGATGGGGAAGGTGATAACAACATCAAGATTTAACAAAAGATACCATGGATAAGGACATCATGAAAAAGGAACGGGAAGACACGACAGACCGATATGGAATCAAAACAAGAAGGAATAAACACCATACAAAAAAAAAAAAGGAAGGATGGGTGTGGTCATCATGAGCACGGAAAGATAGATGATGACACCATGAGAAAGGAAAGGAAAGGGGAAATTACACCTGAATGGTGTCTCTTTCAGAGAAAGTCACATACAAAGGATCGGTCTGGACATCATATCAAGCAAAAATGGATATCGACATCGTGAGAAAGGGCAGATGGAAGTAGACATCATGAGAAAGGACAGTTTGGCGGGGACATTAAGGGAAAGGAGGGCGGGCATCATGAGAAAGGCAAGATGGCCATGGACACCCTGAGAAAAAAAAAAGAAGGGCGAGGACAATATGAAATGGAAAGATGGATATGAAAACATAGTGAGAGGAGGGGGGAAACACGAGGACATGATGAGAAAGAAACTGGGTGTGTAAGAACACCACGTGTAAGCAAGGACAAAGTGGTAGAGAACATGACAGTGAAGGAAAGAACAAACGAGACACGGTGAGGAATGAAAGGACGGATGAGAGATGGTGAGGGGAGAAATGGCGAATGAGGACGTCACAGCTTCAAAACCATGAAAAGGTGAAAAATGAATGGCATGGGATTCCCCGAAGTCGGGGTACGGCTGCCTTAATGTCGGGATGAAAAACGGTCATACACACAAAACTCCACTCCCTTTGTTGGGTAGATGGGATTAATCCTTGCCTGTCTATACAGAGGGTGCCCGCAGGAATATCAGCCTGCGTATGCAGAAGGAAAAAAAAAATGGCATGGAAAAGAAAACGATCGAAGAAGACATGGTTAGAAAATGAAAGATGGGAACATGGTAAGCAAGGACGAGGAGGACAACGTCAGACAGGCCAGTAAGGACATTTTCAGACAAGGAAGAAAATTAATTTTTCTTGTCTTTCTTCTTTCTTTGCGTACGCAGGCTGATACTCCGGCGGACATTCCTGCAGGCAGGCAAGGATTAATCCATCTGCCCAACGAAGGGAGTGCAGCCTTGTGTGTATGACCGTTTTTGTTTTTTTTTTTTTTATCCCGCCATTAAGGTAGCCATACTCCAGCTTTGGGGAAGGTGCATGCTGTGTGTAACGTATCATCCAAACTGGCCTTCTCTTCCGAAAGTTGGTGAAGGGATTTTACGTGTGTGCAAGATGTTATGCGTGCGTTCACACACGGAACCTCGGTTAATAGTCTCATTCGAAGGACTGTATGGGAAATGGGAGTCAGAACCAACGTTAACTCCGAAGAAAAAAAATCCCCCTGTACCAGAACGGCCCGACGGAGATTCGAACCCGCGACCCCTGGATCACCAAATTACGAAACCGGCGCTCTACCGCTAGGCTATTCCGGCCCCCAGACAAGGAAGAACGAAGACCGGAAAGGAAAGGAAAGGAAGGATGAATAAAGGGGAAGATGGTCCTTTTTTTTCGCCTACTCCTCTGCTCTCCACAGGAAAAAAGCTTCGTGGCGTCAAAGATCCATGGAGCATATACAGACGTTCTTAAATGCTTTGGGAGCATACAACACCACGAAAATTCAATGCAATACCTTCAACATGTGACAGGAAGAGATGCTTCTTGTACAGATGAAGATTGTAGAAAACGAATTATTTCCAACATATATTTCGTTTCTCTTCGCAAATTCCATTTCATTTTCCTGCCTTTGAAAATAACAAGACTGACAGAGGCGAGGGGCGGAAATCTTGCCAAAAGGGATCTTGCAGTTTGCGAGCATTTTATACATTATAAGTCAGCCGTCCATACGTTAAGCGCGTCGTTTTATTTTTTCAGCCGGTTAGGACAGCATGAACTGTTTGAAGTCGCTGCAAGAAAAAACTATGGACAGATTTTAAGTTACATTAAAGGGAGAATGCACGCGTATCCAAGTGACTGATTATTAAACTGCTCGACTGACCGACTGATCGATGGATGTGTGTATTTACCTATTTGTTATCTATAAATCGCGACTTTTTTTTTTTTGATTGATGAATAGCTTTCCTTAACTCAAGAAAAGAATTTATTAATCTTCTACTGAAAAAAAAAGTAAATTCCGAGGAATCG
>JADBJO010001696.1:95000-100000 GCA_016801955.1 Conus betulinus | reverse complement strand
AACGAGGGAGTGTTGCACAGCTTACTGTCGGAAATAAAAGTCACAATTACTTTTTCCACTGCATACGTCGTGCAGTGGGTCAGTAACAATCACTGCGTCAATGGTCAGGAACAGGATTGCCAAAGCCAGCTCTGTGTTTGGGAGACTCCGTGAAAATGTCTGGGAGCGGACAGGACTAAGCCTTACCACCAAGCTGAAGGTCTACCATGCAGTGGTACTAACCACTCTCCTCTATGCCAGTGAGACCTGGACTGTCTACAGCAGAGACGCCAAACAGCTCAACCATTTTCACCTCAGCTGTCTCTGCAGACTCCTACATATCAAGTGGCAGGACAAAGTCCCAGACACTGAGGCTTGGAAAGGGCCAGCATCCCCAGCATCTACACTCTCCTTCAGAAATCCCGACCCAGATGGGCTGGCCACATCGTCAGAATGTTAGACAATCGACTGCCGAAACAACTGCTGCACGGAGAACTGAGTCAGGGCAAGTGCAAAGTTGGGGGGGGGGGGGGGGGGGGGGGCAGAAGAAAAAACGTTTCAGGACTGCCTCAAAGTGTCCCTCAAAGGCCTGAACATCAGCCTTAACACCTGGGAGTCGCTTGCCCTGGACCGCCCAGCCTGGCGAAGCAGCATCACAAAGGGTGCATGTACATCAGAGAAGAGACGCACAGCAGAAGCTGAGAGAAAGCGAGCCGCGCGCAAGGCCAGAGCTACCTCCACCTCCACTGCAGCACCCACCCATATTTGTCCCACATGTGGCGTTCCTTCCGGGCCCAGATCGGCCTCACCAGCCACCTGCGGACCCACACTCAGCGATCTTTCATATGAAATTGAAGTCATGGCCATCTTCGAAATCGAAGGACGAACAACAACAACAACAAATCACTGTTGTGGTAGAAGTAATTAATGTACGTTGTACCTGTGTTTAATAATGTAAAACAAAAATAGTTGACGTGCAAGTAAGGGCATCCAATGTGGTAAAAGCAGTGTAGACACATGTTATTGTATCTAATGTGGTCAAAGTAGTTTACGTATATGTTATCGTATCTAATGTGGGAGCAGTCATTGATGCACGTGTTACCCGCGCCTACTATGGCAAACATTGTTTAGGTATTAGGTCATTACATCTGATGTGGTAAAAGAACATGAGGTTCATGTTATCTTATTTAATGGAGTAAAGTCATTGTAGGTATATATTGTTCCATCTAGTGTTATAAAAGCAGTTGACCTTCAAGAAATCGCATCTTCTCAGTATGGTAAAGTATTTCAGGTACAGGTACCTGCGTCTAATGCGGTATTGCTGAGGACATTTTGCCTGGGTCTAAAGAGGCAAAAGTAGATGAGGTAGACGGTAGCAACATCTGTAGTGGTAGAAGCAGATGAGGTACAAGGTACATGTATTGAATGTGATAGAAGTGTTCGAGGTGCATGCTACCTTGTCTAATGAGGGACAAATAGTGAAGGTACATGCTGTCTCCGTCTAAAAAGGCACAAGTAGTGGAGGTAACATGTACCTTGTATCTATTGCAGTAGATGGAGTTGCGGTACAAATTATTTTGTTTAGTATGGTAGAAGTGATTGAGATATATGTTATTTGCCCTAGGTCATAAAAGTAGCTAAAACACATTGACCAGAGCTGAATAAAGAAAAAGAAACACTCACTAAAGTGATCTTGGTGAGTTTTAGGAGAAAGAAGGAAACAAGTGGCCACAAACAAGAAGATGGACAGACAAGAATAGACCAACGGATGAAGGAAGCAAAACAGAAATAAGATAGGAAAGAAAGACAGAAAGAAGAAAGGCGGAAACATACACAAACATTGAAAGGGTGAAAGCTATGAAAAATGATAGTCAAACTTTTACTCCAAGTCCGGACAGGATACAAGGAAATCCCGTAAAAGAAAGAAAGAAACACACACACACACACACACACACACACACACACACACACACACACACACACACACACACACCATTCGATGCTTGCGATCATATATGGTAATATGACACAGAACTATACAATTGTTTAAAGCATCACTCACTTACACCAAAAAGAGTGATTGAAAATGAAGATTGTACAGTTAGCAAACACAGAGGAAAAACATACAAAAAGAGAGAAAAGAAAAAAAGGTGATAAATGAATACTCAGCTAAACATCATAAGACTATTACAATTAATCATACTATTTTCATATTGATTTAGTCGTTTCTGATGAATCATTTAACATAGATGTTTTACAAGTAAAGCGATTGCCACTGTCACTATGAAGAAAAAAGAAAACAACTGATATGAAGATGGCTTTTCTTAAAATGACAAAACACGAGGAAACAAAGAATATAGAGCATAACAAATAAAGCTGGCGAAGAAAAAGGATTTATCAGCTAGTTTCAAAGGAAAAAAGAAAAATATAAGGAGAGAAATTGATAAGATCTAAAGTGAAAAGGATAGAAGAAGGAGAAAAGGTAACAACATACTTTTGTAATTTGGAAAAAGGCACATCGTAAACAAAAGTATGAGAATCCTAGTTTATCAGAACGGAGAAATAAAAACAGAAATAAATGTTTTTGTTTTTTATGCCCTTAAGATATATGCGATGTAATTCTCCACAGCAGTCTCAGGAAAAATGCTGGACCGAAAGAAATGAATATTGCAGATGATCATTTCTTTGATATTGGTAGGAATATTTAAGAGTAGTTTTCAATATGTGCTCTGGACACACGCAGCAAACCAAATCTTTTGTTTTCTAAAGATTGAGATTTATTGAAGAGTCTCAAAAACAAAATGTATAACATGCACAATTATAAATATAGATCAAACTATATGTTATTTGCTGCTGAAAACAATATGCTTACCGCCATATGTTAGGTTTGTTGATATTCTTTGGTAAGATAGGTTTTTACAAACGTAAAATTTCAAACCATACTTTCTTCAAGATATGAAGCAGAACAACACAAAGCCGAAGTGTTTTCAGAACACATGAATACCACAACAACTGGATGCCATATGAACTGTTGTTCACAAACACACGTTCAAAGTGACGTTAACAAGACAACAGTTCAGTGTGACATAGCTGTAATAATTCAGGACTGTTAAGTTTCTCCCCATTCATTAATTTGAAAATTTATGTTACTATAGTTTGCTTGCTGACTCTGTGTGAGTGTGTGTGCGTGCATGCGTGCGTGTATGTGTGTGTGTGCGTGCGTGCGTGCGTGTGTGTGTGTGTGTGTGTGTGTGTGTGTGTGTGTGTGTGTGTGTGTGTGTGCGTGCGTGTGTGTATGTGAGTGTGTGTGTGTGTGGGCGTGTGTGTGCGTGCGTGCGTGCGTGCGTGCGTGCGTGCGTGCGTGCGTGCGTGCGTGCGTGCGTGCGTGTGTGTGTGTGTGTGTGTGTGTGTGTGTGTGTGTGTGTGTGTGTGTGTCTGTTTGTGTTCGAGTCGAGAGAGAGAGAGAGAGAGAGAGAGAGAGAGAGAGAGAGAGAGAGAGAGAGATAGAGAGAGAGAGAGTCTGTGTGTGTTTGTGTGTATGTGTGTGTGCGTGTTTGTGATTAACTAATGTTATTGTTCTTTATCATTTATGTTTGAAAAAAAAGGATTTGAAAAGCGAACAAAAAATCTAATCATTATCGTTTATGTTATATTCACGTCATTTATTTCTTGCCATAAGTAATCTATAAATGAGAAAACACATAACTGATTCTGTACCCATTGTGTAGTGTTGAACGCTTTTGTCTGAAAACTGATTTTTATTATAGTGTCAACAAACTGTTTTTCTTCACACAAATGTTATGGACATCGTGCGGTAGGGGAATATCATTAACTTAAAACGGATGTGTTGCACTTACTGCAATCTGCAAAATGTTAAAGCATTAAAGGTTACATTTACTTTTCACAAACATCCTGAGAATCTAGAGATATTTACTCTACTCTGATAACGGGCCTACTGCAATCTGTAAAACATTCATTTCAAACCTATAGTTTCCCCATTCCTCCTTGTAAAAAGATCACTTGCGATTTTTATTCTAAAATATTCATTTAAACGTATTCGTTGCATTCTGTTTAATTTTCACATTTTAAAGAAACTTACTCGATCCTTTGTAACTGCACGGTATTCATTTAAAATCTGCTTTCCTTGATCTGGCAAACGTGTGTTTATGATTGTAATGCTATGCTACAACTTATCACAAGCCCCCCCCCCCCCCCCCCTTTTTTTTTTTTTTTTCATAAACTCAACTAACATTATCATGCAAACTCTATCATGCTACTTCACTTATGGCAATGATCATCATCCTATATCACTGTTTGTCCCACTCAAGACAACAACCAATTATTCATGAATCATCAATTTTATTCAACCCCACCGCACCCCACCCCACCCCCAACTCTCCCCTCCCCCCCTCCTTTTTTTTTTTTTTTTTTTTTCCCCTCTACCCCCAACCGGCATCACTTCATCAATGCCACCACATTATTTCATTTATGACAATGGTCACCACCCTATAGTACTGTAGATCTCGTCTCAATGATCAACATCCAGCAGTCATTGACCACCCTTTTATTCCCCCATTGCCATTATCACACTTGCCAATACACTACCCTACTCCTTTTACAAAAATCACCATCACCCTACACCACTATTGATCACACCTACACCTTGACCATAATCACCATCCACCCATCTTTTAACACCTACCCCACCCCCTACTGACATTTTACACCAGCACCACAACATTATCCCACCTGTACAACAATTCTCATCATCCTACAGTACTGTTTATCTCATATGATCCATGATCATCACCCATCAGTCATCTACCCCCCCCCCCCCCCCCATCCACCCTCTTTCCCAACCTGCAACATTATACTAATGCCACCTTATTATCCACTTACCATAATGACCTCCAGCCTTCAGCACTGTTCATCTCACCCATGCCAGTGAGCATCACACACTGTTATTGATATTTCCTTTATACCCCACCTTACACCATTGCTCCACCACCACTACATTTTCC
>JADBJO010001696.1:87500-90000 GCA_016801955.1 Conus betulinus | reverse complement strand
ATGCCTGAATCAAGGTTAACACTATCGACACGGACCCTCGTTCTGCTCTATGTGCCCAGTGAACACTGCAGTCACGGCACTGACATTCCCTCAGGACACCTGATTCTGACCATCTTTAATCGATTTTCCTTAAAAGCTTAAATCCGACAGTGACTTTATTTATACACAGTAAAATAGAGCTATCTTTCATCTTCTTGATTACAAGAGTTTTAAAATTCAAAATAATTATTTCGTTGTTCTTTGATTGAGTCGAAAATGACGTACTTCCAACAAGGAGCACTGATTCAGTGTTTATAAATGCCAACGGGTTGGTTACTTTCTCTTCAAATTAACCAATGAAATCGACTGTTAGTAGCTTGCTAACTGGTATGGGTATGACGTAGGAAGGATTGTATCTGCATGCTGACACCACTGGTTAAAACACCTCCCGTAAATTCGGTCATATTTGTTTTTAGAAGACCGTCGCTATCATTCTCGCGACGTGTCCCGAGTGACAGATCGCTTGCCGCGAGTATTTTCGCCCCACGTCGCCGAGTGGTAGATCGACAGCCGCGATCATTCTCGCGCCGTGTTGCGAAAAAGTTAAATGATCTTTTTGATAAACATGACGATCTCAAAGACTGTCTGCTGACTTCAGTACTCCCAGTGCCACAACAGTGAAGGTATCCATGGGTTTGTTGACAGCTTCAAGAGATACACTGATTTTTTAACTGAGATGGCTGAAGAAGGAAAATTGTTTCTGCAGGAAACGTTGCTCTCTGGTGCACTACACATCAAGCACGTGAATCAGAGGAAGGAATTCTAAGTACATTGATGAAGAGGGTGAAGATGCTGACACTTTTAATTCAGCTACGTTGATATTTTTTAACCAACATCGCCGAAAAGGTGAATGGATGCAATGACTTTTGCGGGGAATTTGCACTCTGATGTACCATACAATGAAGAGCGTTAAATCAGGGAAGTGGGGGGGGGGGGGGGGGGGGGGGGGGGATTCTAAGTGCATTTGATGAAGAAGACGAACACGCAGAAATGAAGAGCGTTAATCAGGGGGGGGGGGGGGGGGGGGGGGGGATTCTAAGTGCATTGATGAAGAAGACGAACAACATGCAGAAATGAAGAGCGTTAAATCAGGGGAAGGGGGGGGGGGGGGGTTCTAAGTGCATTGATGAAGAAGACGAACATGCAGAAATGAAGAGCGTTAAATCAGGGGGGGGGGGGGGGGGGGGGGGGGGGGGGGGGGTTCTAAGTGCATTGATGAAGAAGACGAACATGCAGAAATGAAGAGCGCGCGTTAAATCAGGGAAGGGGTGGGGGGGATTCTAAGTGCATTGATGAAGAAGACGAACATGCAGAAATGAAGAGCGTTAAATCAGGGGGGTGGGGGTGGGGGGGATTCTAAGTGCATTGATGAAGAAGACGAACACATGCGTTTAAATCAGGGAAGGGGGTGGGGGGGATTCTAAGTGCATTGATGAAGAGAATGAAGAGCGTTAAATCAGGGAAGGGGGGGGGGGGGATTCTAAGTGCATTGCATGATGAAGAAGACGAACACGCAGAAATGAAGAGCGTTAAATCAGGGAAGGGGGGGGGGGGGGGTTCTAAGTGCATTGATGAAGAAGACGAACACGCAGAAATGAAGAAGAGCGTTAAATCAGGGAAGGGGGGGGGGGGGGGGGGGGTTTCTAAGTGCATTGATGAAGAAGACGAACACGCAGAAATGAAGAGCGTTAAATCAGGGAAGGGGGGGGGGGGGGGGGGGGGGTTCTAAGTGGGTTCTAAGTGCATTGATGAAGAAGACGAACATGCAGAAATGAAGAGCGTTAAATCAGGGAAGGGGGGGGGGGGGGTTCTAAGTGCATTGATGAAGAAGACGAACATGCAGAAATGAAGAGCGTTAAATCAGGGAAGGGGTGGGGGGGATTCTAAGTGCATTGATGAAGAAGACGAACCTGCAGAAATGAAGAGCGTTAAATCAGGGGGGGGGGGGTGGGGGGGATTCTAAGTGCATTGATGAAGAAGACGAACATGCAGAAATGAAGAGCGTTTAAAATCAGGGGGTGGGGGTGGGGGGGATTCTAAGTGCATTGATGAAGAAGACGAACATGCAGAAATGAAGAGCGTTAAATCAGGGAGGGGGGGGGGGGGGGGGGGTTCTAAGTGCATTGATGAAGAAGACGAACACGCAGAAATGAAGAGCGCGTTAAATCAGGGAAGGGGGGGGGGGGGGGGGGGGGGGGGGGTTCTAAGAAGTGCATTGATGAAGAAGACGAACATGCAGAAATGAAGAGCGTTAAATCAGGGAAGGGGGGGGGGGGGGGGGTGTTCTAAGTGCATTGATGAAGAAGACGAACATGCAGAAATGAAGAGCGTTAAATCAGGGAAGGGGGGGGGGGGGGGGGGGGGGGGGTTCTAAGTGCATTGTTGAAGAAGGAAGAACATGCAGTTCTAAAATGAAGAGCGTTAAATCAGGGAAGGGGGGGGGGGGGGGGGGGGGGGGGTT
>JADBJO010001696.1:60000-82500 GCA_016801955.1 Conus betulinus | reverse complement strand
AAGAGTGCATTGGCACTGCAGCTGGAGGTCTGTAGATGGTGACTGCCCTGCAGCCTCAAAAGACTGGGTGATGTCACAACACTGCTGCAAAGAGTGCATTGGCACTGCAGCTGGAGGTCTGTAGATGGTGACTGCCCTGCAGCCTCAAAAGACTGGATGATGTCACAACACTGCTGCAAAGAGTGCATTGGCACTGCAGCTGGAGGTCTGTAGATGGTGACTGCCCTGCAGCCTCAAAAGACTGGATGATGTCCCAACACTGCTGCAAAGAGTGCATTGGCACTGCAGCTGGAGGTCTGTAGATGGTGACTGCCCTGCAGCCTCAAAAGACTGGGTGATGTCACAACACTGCTGCAAAGAGTGCATTGGCACTGCAGCTGGAGGTCTCTGTAGATGGTGACTGCCCTGCAGCCTCAAAAAAGACTGGATGATGTCACAACACTGCTGCAAGGTGTGCATTGGCACTGCAGCTGGAGGTCTGTAGATGGTGACTGCCCTGATGCAGCCTCAAAAGACTGGGTGATGTCACAACACTGCTGCAAAAGAGTGCATTGGCACTGCAGCTGGAGGTCTGTAGATGGTGACTGCCCTGCCCCTGCAGCCTCAAAAGACTGGGTGATGTCACAACACTGCTGCAAAGAGTGCATTGGCACTGCAGCTGGAGGTCTGTAGATGGTGACTGCCCTGCAGCCTCAAAAGACTGGGTGATGTCACAACACTGCTGCAAAGAGTGCATTGGCACTGCAGCTGGAGGTCTGTAGATGGTGACTGCCCTGCAGCCTCAAAAGACTGGGTGATGTCACAACACTGCTGCAAAGAGTGCATTGGCACTGCAGCTGGAGGTCTGTAGATGGTGAATGCCCTGCAGCCTCAAAAGACTGGGTGATGTCACAACACTGCTGCAAAGAGTGCATTGGCACTGCAGCTGGAGGTCTGTAGATGGTGACTGCCCTGCAGCCTCAAAAGACTGGGTGATGTCACAACACTGCTGCAAAGAGTGCATTGGCACTGCAGCTGGAGGTCTGTAGATGGTGACTGCCCTGCAGCCTCAAAAGACTGGGTGATGTCACAACACTGCTGCAAAGAGTGCATTGGCACTGCAGCTGGAGGTCTGTAGATGGTGACTGCCCTGCAGCCTCAAAAGACTGGGTGATGTCACAACACTGCTGCAAAGAGTGCATTGGCACTGCAGCTGGAGGTCTGTAGATGGTGACTGCCCTGCAGCCTCAAAAGACGGGGTGATGTCACAAACACTGCTGCAAAGAGTGCATTGGCACTGCAGCTGGAGGTCTGTAGATGGCAGCTGGAGGTCTGTAGATTGGGACCCAATACTGACTGCCCTGCAGCCTCAAAAGACTGGGTGATGTCACAACACTGCTGCAAAGAGTGCTCAAAAGCTGGATGGTCTGGTGATGCCTCAAAAGACACTGCTGCACAACACTGCTGCAAAGAGTGCATTGGCACTGCAGCTGGAGGTCTGTAGATGGTGACTGCCCTGCAGCCTCAAAAGACTGGGTGATGTCACAACACTGCTGCAAAGAGTGCATTGGCACTGCAGCTGGAGGTCTGTAGATGTGACTGCCCTGCAGCCTCAAAAGACTGGGTGATGTCACAACACTGCTGCAAAGAGTGCATTGGCACTGCAGCTGGAGGTCTGTAGATGGTGACTGCCCTGCAGCCTCAAAAGACTGGGTGATGTCACAACACTGCTGCAAAGAGTGCATTGGCACTGCAGCTGGAGGTCTGTAGATGGTGACTGCCCTGCAAAAGAGTGATGTCACAACACTGCTGCAAAGAGTGCATTGGCACTGCAGCTGGAGGTCTGTAGATGGTGACTGACCCTGCAGCCTCAAAAGACTGGATGATGTCACAACACTGCTGCAAAGAGTGCATTGGCACTGCACTGGAGGTCTGTAGATGGTGACTGCCCTGCAGCCTCAAAAGACTGTATGATGATGTCACAACACTGCTGTCACAACACTGCTGCAGAGTGCATTGGCACTGCAGCACTGGAGGTCTGTAGATGGTGACTGCCCTGCAGCCTCAAAAGACTGGATGATGTCACAACACTGCTGCAAAGAGTGCATTGGCACTGCAGCTGGAGGTCTGTAGATGGTGACTGCCCTGCAGCCTCAAAAGACTGGGTGATGTCACAACACTGCTGCAAAGAGTGCATTGGCACTGCAGCTGGAGGTCTGTAGATGGTGACTGCCCTGCAGCCTCAAAAGACTGGGTGATGTCACAACACTGCTGCAAAGAGTGCATTGGCACTGCAGCTGGAGGTCTGTAGATGGTGACTGCCCTGCAGCCTCAAAAGACTGGGTGATGTCACACACACTGCTGCAAAGAGTGCATTGGCACTGCGACTGGAGGTCTGTAGATGGTGACTGCCCTGCATGCCAAAAGACTGGGCAGTCACAACACTGCTGCAGAATTGGCAGACTGGAGGGTGTAGATGTGACTGCCCTGCACACTGCTGCAACACTGAGCAAAGAGTGCATTGGCACTGCGACTGGAGGTCTGTAGATGGTGAATACCCTGCAGCCTCAAAAGACTGGGACTGCTGCAAAGATGCATTGGCACTGCACAACACTGCCTGCAGCTCAAAAGACTGGTGTATTGTCCACAACTGCGCAGACTGGAGGTCTGTAGATGGTGATTACCCTGCAGCCTCAAAAGACAGCTGGATGATGTCACAACACTGCTGCAAAGAGTGTATTGGCACTGCGACTGGAGGTCTGTAGATGGTGATTACCCTGCAGCCTCAAAAGACTGGATGATGTCACAACACTGCTGCAAAAAGAGTGTATTGGCACTGCGACTGGAGGTCTGTAGATGGTGATTACCCTGCAGCCTCAAAAGACTGGAAATGTCACAACACTGCTGCAAAGAGTGTATGGGCACTGCGACTGGAGGTCTGTAGATGGTGATTACCCTGCAGCCTAAAAAGACTGGATGATGTCACAACACTGCTGCAAAGAGTGTATTGGCACTGCGACTGGAGGTCTTTAGATGGTGAATGCGCTGCAGCCTCAAAAGACTGGATGATGTAACTAGATGTAAGCCCCGGCAGGGAGAGGCCAAACTGGGCCTTGTTTCATATGTCAAGTGACGGTTTCTGTTTCACTGTGTTTTTTTATGTAGTATCTCAAACAAAGTTTTATGAGTCAAATTCATTCACTTCATTTGCGTCAGTGTGCTGATTGGTCCTGCATCATCTCGCTCACGTCCTTCCTCTGTGCGTCTGGTGAGCAAACGTTCTGGTGCAAAAAGCGTGGGACGATTACTTTATGAGCCATTCCTAATTAGCTTGGACGATCCAGAGAGCAAATCTGATGTACTGTCACCGGAAATGTGTTCCTTCCACTTCTAGTAACACTGAAAGTGGAAGTATCACCGGAATGTGTTTCTCCCACTACTAGTAAAACTGAAACTGGAAGTACCACCGGAAATTTGTTTCTTCCACTACTAGTAAAACTGAAACTGGAAGTATCACCGGAAATGTGTTTCTTCCACTACTAGTAAAAGTGAAACTGGAAGTATCACCGGAAATGTGTTTCTTCCACTACTAGTAAAAGTGAAACTGGAAGTATCACCGGAAATGTGTTTCTTCCACTACTAGTAAAAGTGAAACTGGAAGTATCACCGGAAATGTGTTTCTTCCACTTCCACTACTAGTAAAAGTGAAACTGGAAGTGACTTTCAGATCAAACGTCAGCTGATCGCATAAAATAAGAACTCTCCTTCCATGCTGTCTCCTTAAGATCTAACCTCTCACTCCTACGTGTCTCACACAACACACACACACACACACACACAACACACACACACACACACACACACAGTCACGACGCGCGCGCGCGCGCGCGCGCGCACGCACGCTCGCGCATGCGCGCGCGTGCAGGCGCACACGCAAACATAAGTACGCACGCGTTTACACACACACACACACACACACACACACACACACACACACACACACACACACACACACACACAACACACACACACTCACACCACATACACATACACATACACCCACCCACACACACACACACACACACACACACACACACACACACACGCGCGCGCGCGCGCGCGCGCGCGCACTCACACGTACACATACACACACACACACACACACACACACACACACACACACACACACACACGTTTAACGTGGATGGAGAATGGCATCACAGACGATGTGAAGCGGTTGGTGCTATGTACGGGGAGAGGGGGGGGGGGGGGGGGGGGGGCAGACTAACCTGACACATGAACAGAGCGGACTTGGCCTTGCAGCCGGCACTGTAGTTCTCTAGCTGAGCCCTGGCAGTGCCTGCAATGGCAGAACAACCAGAGACAACAGTCAGCTGCATTGGCAGAACAACCAGAAGCAACAGTCAGCTGCAATAGCAGAACAACCAGAGACAACAGTCAGCTGCAATAGCAGAACAACCAGAGACAACAGTCAGCTGCAATAGCAGACCAACTAGAGACAACAGTCAGTCATCTGCAATAGCAGAACAACCAGAGACAACAGTCAGCTGCAATAGCAGAACAACCAGAGACAACAGTCAGCTGCAATAGCAGAACAACCAGAGACAACAGTCAGCTGCAATAGCAGAACAACCAGAGACAACAGTCAGCTGCAATAGCAGACCAACTAGAGACAACAGTCAATTGCAATGGCAGAAGAAACCAGAGACAACAGTCAGCTGCAATAGCAGAATAACCAGAGACAACAGTCAGCTGCAATAGCAGAACAACCAGAGACAACAGTCACCTGCAATAGCAGAACAACCAGAGACAACAGTCAAACAGCTGCAACTGCAGAACAACCAGAGACAACAGTCAGACAGCTGCAATGGCAGAACAACCAGAGACAACAGTCAGACAGCTGCAATGGCAGAACAACCAGAGACAACAGTCAGACAGCTGCAACTGCAAAACAACCAGGGACAACAGTCAGACAGCTGCAATGGCAGATCAACCAGAGACAACAGTCAGACAGCTGCAATGGCAGATCAACCAGAGACAGCAGTCAGACAGCTGCAATGGCAGATCAACCAGAGACAGCAGTCAGCTGCAATGGCAGAACAACCAGAGACAACAGTCAGACAGCTAGGGTCACTGAGTGCTTGTTTACTTCGTTCATTTTTATTTCTTAATACTTTTTAAATCAAAATAATGCGCCAGCTTTTACACGTGCGCGGAAAGAGGACAGTCGACATAGATTTGGAATATTTCTTTAAATTACACGTTAATTTATTACACATTAAATTGCACGTTATGATTTTACTACCTCCTTGACAACACTTTATAATAAGATAAATGACATTTAAAGCACTCTTTTGCACCCACACCTACACGTTATATCCAGTAATAGAGTGAAAGAAGAAGAAGAAAAAGAAGAAGAAGAAGAAGAAGAAGAGTGAAGACAGAAGAAGAAGAAGAAGAAGAAGAAGAAGAAGAAGAAGAAGAAGAAGAAGAAAGAGAAAAGAAGAAGAAGAAGAAGAAGAAGAAGACGAAGAAGAAGAAGAAGAAGAAGAAGAAGAAGAAGAAGAAGAAGAAGAAGAAGAAGAAGAAGAAGAAGAAGAGGATAGAGTGATGGACGAGGAGGGAGAAGCTACTACAACACACACACAACTGGTAAGTGGACCACTGGGGTTACTGACAGGTAGGGGAGTGAGAGTGAGGAGGAGTGAGGAGAGAGACAGACACCAATAGAGTGAAAGAGTGCTAACAGCTGGAGACAAGATGATAGTGGTTGCTCAAAATACGAAAATGTTTCAAAAACACAAATTCTGTGTTTATTAATTGTTTGGTTGTATGATTTTCGTTCCTTGACTGTTTATTTACTCTCTGTGTGTGTGTGTGTGTGTGTGCGTGCGTGCGTGCGTGCGTGCGTGCATGCGTGTGTGTGTTGAAAGGGGGATAGTGGGGTGTGCGTGCACAGGTGTGGGTGTCTGAGTCTCTGTGTGTGCCTGGTTCTTTAACTTCTGTTCATAGAAAGTGACATTGCACGCAAAGACACAACGAGTTGCTGTGTGTGTGTGTGTGTGTGTGTGTGTGTGTGTGTGTGTGTGTGTGTGTGTGTGTGCGCGCGCGTGTGTGTGTGTCCGTCTGCCTATCTATGAGTGTCTGTTTCTTTCTGTGAGTCTGTCTATATGTATGTTTGTGTGTATGCATGTATGTATGTGCGTGCTAATATCAGATATTGAGATAACACATACTTACAGAGCAAATCGTTGAAAGTGCAGGTGTCAAAATCCTGTTAGAAACAGAAAGAACACGTTATCAAAAGATTCTCTCTCTCTCTCTCTCTCTCTCTCTCTCTCTCTCTCTCTCTCTCTCTCTCTCTCTCTCTCTCTGGGGAAACAAATAGATTTCCAGTGTTCATAAATACGAACATAAAACGTTTCGTTTTTATGTCAAATGAGCACCATAAATACAATCCAGATTACAAAGAAAACCTCATCAGAATGCTTTTAGCTTTAGATGAAGAGGATAACAGAAACTGGGCCTTAAATATGGGATGCAAATAACATGTGTACATTTGGATCGTGCATGAGCGAACCAGCGGCAGTAGGAAATCAGCCCTAGTTTGACTTGTCAGTAAGTCTGCTGGTCAGGGAGTGTAGTATCTTTGTGGTAAGATGGACCAGGCAGATGAAGTCTACTGATCAGTGAACGACTGTAGCATCCTCGTGGTGGGATGGGGCAGGCAGGCAGATGAAGTCTACTGATCAGTGAACGACTGTAGCATCCTCGTGGTGGGATGGACCAGGCAGATGAAGTCTACTGATCAGTGAACGACTGTAGCATCCTCGTGGTGGGATGGACCAGGCAGATGAAGTCTACTGATCAGTGAACGACTGTAGCATCCTCGTGGTGGGATGGGGCAGGCAGATGAAGTCTACTGATCAGTGAACGACTGTAGCATCCTCGTGGTGGGATGGACCAGGCAGATGAAGTCTACTGATCAGTGAACGACTGTAGCATCCTCGTGGTGGGATGGACCAGGCAGATGAAGTCTACTGATCAGTGAACGACTGTAGCATCCTCGTGGTGGGATGGACCAGGCAGATGAAGTCTACTGATCAGTGAACGACTGTAGCATCCTCGTGGTGGGATGGGGCAGGCAGATGAAGTCTACTGATCAGTGAACGACTGTAGCATCCTCGTGGTGGGATGGGGCAGGCAGATGAAGTCTACTGATCAGTGAACGACTGTAGCATCCTCGTGGTGGGATGGACCAGGCAGATGAAGTCTACTGACCAGTGAACGACTGTAGCTCCTCGTGGTGGGATGGGGCAGGCAGATGAAGTCTACTGATCAGTGAACGACTGTAGCATCCTCGTGGTGGGATGGACCAGGCAGATGAAGTCTACTGACCAGTGAACGACTGTAGCATCCTCGTGGTGGGATGGGACCAGGCAGATGAAGTCTACTGACCAGTGAACGACTGTAGCATCCTCGTGGTGGGATGGACCAGGCAGATGGAGCTAGCGACTGAGCATCTCTGTCTGTCCTGTCTTGTTTCACATGCAATAGTGTCCGTTCACTCGGGTGAAGCAACGACACCGTTCAAGCGTACATCCTGTAGATTGAATCTCCTTTACCTACCAGTTAACATACCAAGCTGTACTCCATGAAGCTCAGTGGCCGAAGGACTTACAGAAATGGTGATGTCGCGCTAGTAGCAACAGTGGGATGTTCATGTCAATAACAGTGAACTGTTTGATGTGTATAAGAGCGCGCGCGCGTACGCACGCGCACTCACACACACACACACACACACACACACACACACACACACACACACACACACACACACACACACACACACACCTGTGTGTGTAGGATAGATAGATAGATAGATAGATAGATAGATAGATAGATAGATAGATAGATAGATAGATAGATAGATAGATAGATAGATAGATAGATAGATAGATAGATAGATAGATAGAGATAGATCATTTCAGTTTTTCGCAATGTTGAGAAAGCTCTTTTCTGGCAAATAAACAGTGGTATGTTTTGTTAGTATCTATTCACTGAACCACCCAAAGTGACGTTGAGTAGTTTCTTCATTCTGCTCCTGAACTGTCAGCTGTTCTGATATACATGCTTTATTTATCTGCTTTTTACTTCCACTATCATGTCTGGTTCTATGCATAATTGTAATTACAGTGATTTTTCACCTTTTTTTTTTTTTTTTTTGCAATTATCAGAACACAGGGTGTCTGATACTTGCCCAGAAGACTGAGAGCAGTATCAATCCCAATTATCCGCCTTGGCTTAAGGCTGTGTCAAACCAACTGACATGGGCTAGAACATCAAGCCTACGTCAAAATGTTGTTATGCTCTGCATAGTTATGCGGGGGTTGTCTTCAGTTGTGACAAGCTCCTAGCATAACATTATCAGTCTCCAAAATCCCTCGAAGTTGGAGTGTGGCTGCCCACGTGGCGGGGTAATCAAAAACGGTCACACACGTAACGTTCTCATCCCCAGCTGATGCATTTGTACCATAGTTTAATTTAGAAAGAGAGGTCAATTACAGCCAAGGACATAGACAAACAAAGGACAGGACAAGACGCAACTAATGCCTTGTCCTGTGCTTTGTTTGTCAATGTCCTTGGCGGTAACTAACCCCCTCTCTTTCTAAATTCTGCTCCATCTTCCCCCCTCAGTCACTCCGTTTTGAAACTTGTACCATAGTGTTCAAGTACTTCGGCTGTTCGGGTGATCCCTAGAGTCTTTTAGCCAGGGTACGACAACAACAACGACAACAATCCCAATTATCATATTTTTTTTCTGCTGAAGATTCAGCATTACTCACGTAGACGATGTAGAGAATGTTGTTGTCGCCTTTTCGGATGGCTCTGCTCATCGAGTAGCAGCGTGGAACTCTGGAAGAAAATAAACTGAAAAAAAAAATCACAACATGAAAGTAAGAAGGCGTCATCTGTGTGCGTAATTCATTGTGTCTGTAAATAACGCTCCATTTGCAGAAATACATAACTACATGTCGCAGAAATGTAAAAGTACATGACTTAGTCTTTTTTTTTATTTATCCAAATAATCATTATCCACCCAAGTAATCTAATCATTTTTTTGTGCCTGTAAATTACTAGTTATATATGTATAAAGGCTACGTCAGTAAGTAAAATGTTGTTTAGATATGTAATGAATGAATACACAAATAATGGTGATATACAAGTGCAATAAATTGTTTTTAACCATTCATTTAAATGAAATTAATTAGTTACGGATAGAAGAAAACTATTTACCTAAATAAGTTGTTATACTGAAGGTTTCCCTACGTAACGCTTTCATGCCCGAATTCCACACTGTTTCCCTCTAAAGATGTCAGCCAAATTATCAGATCACAAACGGAGTGTTATAAACACTGAGAAAACGACAGGACCAGAGGCACACAACATTTGTTTCTTTTTTATCACGTTACCGTTGAAAAGAGTACCAAGTAACGGTAACTTTATTCACACACACACACACACACACACACACACACACACACACACACACAGAGAGAGAGAGAGAGAGAGAGAGAGAGAGAGAGAGAGAGAGAGAGAGAGAGAGAGAGAGAGAGAGAGAGAGACGACAGAGAGAGAGAGAGAGCGACAGACAGACAGACTGACAGACAGACAGACAGGGCGCGCGCGCACACACACACACACACACACACACACACACACACACACACACACACACACACACACACACACACACACACGCGCGCGCACACACGCAGGCACGCACGCAGGCACACGCGCGCGCACACACACACACACACACACAC
The DNA here is from genome assembly GCA_016801955.1 of Conus betulinus. Taxonomy (NCBI): domain Eukaryota; kingdom Metazoa; phylum Mollusca; class Gastropoda; order Neogastropoda; family Conidae; genus Conus; species Conus betulinus. The sequence goes on along the minus strand of JADBJO010001696.1, from coordinate 72,673 downwards.
ACACACACACACACACACACACACACACACACACACACATACACACCCACTGAGAGAGAGGCAGAGACAGACACAGACAGACAGACAGACAGACAGACAGACACACAGACACACAGACAAACAGAGGCATAAACACACAAGACAAGCGAACACTGAGGCTGACCACCAGCCGGGGCTGATCCAGGTCCTGGGGGAGGCAGGTGATCTCCTGGGTCCTCTCCGCCTCCCAGCGCAACTGCTCCGCCTCCGTGATGAGGGCCTGCAGCTCCTGCCGTGTCTTCTCCCGCACGTCTGAAGCCCACAGCGTTGGTGACTTGGCTGGGCTGGGCTGTGCTGTGCTGTGGTGTGGTTTGGTGTGCGGTGTGTTGTGGTGTGTCGTGCTATACTCTGCTCTGTTGTGATGTGCTGTGCTGTGCTGTGTTGTGTTGTGCTGTGCTGCGTCGTGCTATACTCTGCTGTGCTGTGCTGTGTTGTGCTGTGCTGTGTCGTGCTATACTCTCCTGTGCTGTGCTGTGTTGTGCTGTGTTGTGATGTGATGCGATGATGTGCTGTGCTGTGTTGTGCTGTGCTGCGTCGTGCTATACTCTCCTGTGCTGTGCTGTGTTGTGCTGTGTTGTGATGTGATGTGATGTGATGTGCTGTGCTGTGTTGTGCTGTGCTGCGTCGTGCTATACTCTCCTGTGCTGTGCTGTGTTGTGCTGTGTTGTGATGTGATGTGATGTGATGTGCTATGCTGTGTTGTGCTGTGCTGCGTCGTGCTATACTCTCCTGTGCTGTGCTGTGTTGTGCTGTGTTGTGATGTGATGTGATGTATTGTAATGCGGAGTGTCGTGCTGTATTGTTGTGTTGTGCTGTTGTCGTGCTGTGTGTGCCGTGATGTCTGTGCTGCGTGCTACTCTAATGTGCTGTGTTGTGTAGTGTTCTGATCACAGCACAGATCGGTTGAAGTGTGGGGGATTCATGATGAGTCGGGAAATCATTCATGGACGTTCATCACTGGGGACAGTGTCATGAATTACTTTGTGCATAAAGATGAAGGTTTTTTGTTTCTGAACTATGTCAATCTATGTTGTTTATGAAAATCAAACGGATCATCACAGCTTATCATCTAAGAACTGTGATGTACAAATCGATTTTAGAGCAGATGTATGCATTAACAAAAGATAATCACACAGCTGTCTGAAGGAGCCTTTGTAAATGCAGAATGACACACTCACATGGGATGTCCATGTAGAAAGAGCCTGATCTTTTATAGACCACGCTGTGCGATAAGGTTGTGAGTTTGGTCAGACCACAAATGAGTACCATCAAAGATGTTGCGGTCATACCAAAAAAGATTTTAGTCGATGATGATACCCAGTGATTTATGTTCTGTGACTTGCTTGACAGGATTTGCCTTAAAACGATTTGTTTGTTGTTAGTTTTCTTGCAGTAGTTTCTTTCGTGTTACATCTATCTTGGTGTGCGCACAGTAACACAGATTCTGTCCCAGAAGAATGAATAAGTGCATCATTTGACCACACAGTTATCTATCGATTTCATACCGGTATCTGAATGATATTTTGTCCTCGACATCATAAACTGTGTATTGTTGAAATATATTTTCAGTACATGAAATTCCATTTCTGCGTTTTGAATAGATACAGGGGGGGGGTCTGTTTATATAGGGGGGGTACTGAAAATCGACCCTTGTGGTACTCCCTGTGGTGTTTTTTTTTGTTTGTTTGTTTGTTTTTTTGTTTGTTTTTGCGTTGTTTTTTTTTTTTTTTTGGAGGTAACAGCTTGCCAGGTAATATATTGGGCACAGTTTAACAAACATCTGAAGAAAGGACTGAGCATTGTTATAAAAGTCGTATTTTTTTCGGCTTCTTTAGCAATGTATGATGATGTAAATGGCGTATTAAATCGAACGTTTGTTTAAACTATGTGACGATGCATTCGTTCCTTTGCGTCATCCGGCGTCACTGATATTCTTGATGCTGTGACATCATCTATAAGCTCACTTCGTAAAACTACCACCAAGAACTATCTCAGACAAACGGAAACAAAGGAAGTAACCTATCCCACTCACCTTCCGTTTTAGGCTGGACCTTGACCTCTTTACGGACGGGGGTCACGGGTGATTTGGTCACCACAGGGGTGGGCGCAGGATCCACCGGAGCAGGGGGATCCTGGATGTCCCAGGGACGTTCCCTGTTCTCCCGCCTCTCCCTGCGCGCGCGTCCACGTCGTGCGAAGGGGGAGGGAGCGAGGGGTCGAGAGGAGGGGGGTCTTTGGGGAGGGGGGCTCTCTGGATGGGCGGGAGGGAACTGTAACGGCTGGGTCTGGCCAGGTACTTCCTGCGTCAGGGACACACAGACAGAAAGAGACGAGGACATGAGTAAGGTGGTTGGTTGGTTTGGTTGGTGGTTGGGTTGGTTGGTGTTGTTGGTTGGCTGGTTGGTTGGTTGGTTGGTTGGTTGGCTGGTTGGTTGGTTGGTTGGTCGGTTTTTGAAGGGCTCAAGAGGAAATGACTTGGTCAGTGTGTGAGTTGCCGGTCGGTTGGCTGGGTGGATGGCAAGTTTGCTTGGTTGGTTGAATGGTCGGCTGAAGAGAGCTGGTTGGTAGGTTTGCTTGCTGATTGAATGGGTGATTGATGAGTTTATCATTCCCTCCCCCCCCCCCCCCCCCCCCCAAAAAAAAAGAAAAAAATCTGTAAAGCAAGCAAAAGCTTTTCAGGATGGAATGGGGTATGCAATGGGATGGGGGGGGGGGGATGGTGGTAAGGAGGAGCGAGCGGAGGAATTGGGTGGTTGAGGTGGGTGAGGTGAGATCGTTGCTCTTCAAAGCACAACCATTTCACTTGGCAAGTTTTTTTTTTTTTTTTTTTTTTTAGGTACTGTTAAAGCAGCAGAATCGGCAGTATTGTTATGATGGCATAATGAAAGACAAGTAAAACCATCATCTGAGAACCAATGGAAAGTTGACACGGAGATCGCCACACAATTGGTGGGAAGTCACGGTGAGCTGTGCAGAGGACAGTAAGAAGACATGCAGCATGAGACAGTTGAGAAGACGAAAAAGAATTATCACGATGATGATGATGATGACGACGACGACGACGACAATGATGATGATGATGATGATGATGATGACGATGATGATGATGATGATGATTTGCTACTAAGAGGTCATGAATATGAGGCGATCGAAAAGGACATTGACGACATCGACAATGATGATGATGACGATGATGATAATCTCGAAGATGATGAAGATGGCGATGAGGAGGAGGAGAAGGAGGAGAAGGATAACGACCACGACGATGATGATCATGTGCCACCAACAAGACACAAAAGGTGTGAGAGTCTGACGAAAAGAACAGAATAGCTATGTTCGTATGGCGTTGATAATGGTGGTGATGATGTTGGTGAAGATGATGAAGAAGAAGAAGAGAAGAAGAAGAAGAGGAGAGATAAGAAGAAGAAGAAGACTAAGAAGAACAAAAGTTGTTGTTGTGGATGACGATGATGGTGATGATGATGATGATGATGTGATGATGATGATGATGATGATGACGATGATGATGATGATGATGATGATGATGATGATGATGATGATGATGATGATGATGATGATGATGATGATGATATGATTGGATTTTACACAGATTTCTGTTGTGACGAATATATCATGCAATACAAGCGATCTTTTTCTCGAAGCAAGGTCCTGAAATCAGGCAATACTTTTGCAAAATCCTAGAAACTTCTACTAAATAGGGACCATGGATTCAAAATTATACATAATATTTCTATCAACAAATTCATGAACAAGTTAAAAATATTTTTCATTAAGTCATTCGTAGAATGGGGGAAGTAGTAAGCCCGTCAACAGATTGGAAATGACATACAAGTAAAACTTCAAAATAAATAAAATTGTCACATAATCCTGGTTACAAATAACATTTTCCTTACATTATGAATTTTGTAGACAAAAAACGGATCTTTCTAATAAAAAAAAGAACGAGATTGTGTGAAATACTGTTTCTATGATTGACCCTTTTAAACAGAAAGTACTACAAAACACTCTTCCGGAAAAAAAGGTGGAAAGTGCCAGCCATTAAGCTTAAATTTGCAATTGATTCTATTTGGAGTACATGACAAAACTAAAGCTTTACGCAATGTGTATAAAGAGAACAAAGCTGAGGCATAAAACTGAAAATATGTAACAATGTACTAAACATGCAATACTCTGATTTGTAAGTGTCTCTTATATCTAAACATTCAAAGTGAATGGGAAACAAGCACTAAAAACTACAAACCCTTGGACAATCGTATTCCATTTCCTTCAGAGACATACTCAAACCTCTTTTCGGGTAAAATCACAGTGGTTAAGCATTCTGTGTATCATGTATATGTACGTTGGTGGCATTTTGTCTTCGGGACCTCATCATAATTCACTTGCTCGTGCAACTTTACAAGAACAGCACTGGTGTTTCCTGTACTTTATATATGTAAAAATGGAATATTGTGCAAAGATTGTTCTTTTAATTAGTGTATTTTATGTTTCTTTTAGGGTGGGGGGGTGGGGGGGGGTATGCACAATGGGCATGAAAGCATGTCTGTTACAAACTGTTTCGTTTTGGATGTGGACGATGCATTTTTGTTTGTTGTACGGCTTACTGCCTGAAATAAAAGTATATGATTACTTTTTTCACTGCAACGTCGTAAAGCGGTCAGTAACATATACTAATGTGATAGAAGTTGATGCACGTTCTACCTGCGTCTAATGTGGTGAAAAATAGTTTATTTCCATATAATAGTATCTATGTGGTCAATGTAGTCAGTTAGTTTACGTGATATGATAGGAGTGACTGATGCACTTTTACCCGCGTCTAATATGGTGAACAGCATTTGAGATTTCATTTTATTTCATTTAATATGAAAAGTAATTTAGCTATATGTTTTTGCATCTGGTATGGTAAAAGTAGTTGAGGTTCATGCTATTGCATCTAATGTGATTAAAGTTCAGCTGAGGTGCATGTTACTGAGTCTAAAGTGGTGTCAGTGGTATTTACGGACATTTTACCATTGTCTGATCAGGCAGAAGTAGTTGAGATACATGGTAGCAACATCTTTAGTGCTGGGAGCAGTTGAGGTTCATATCACCTGTACTGAATTTGGTACAAGTGTTTGAAGTACATGGGGAAAAGTAATAGAAGTACATGCCGTCTAAAAAAAAAAGGGCACAAGTAGTCAGTTACCTTGTCTAATGTGGTAGAAGTAGTCGAGGTACAAATTGTCTGATCTAATTTGGTAAAAGTAGCTGAGGGAAATATTACTTTATCTAATGTGGGAAAAGTAAGTGCATGTTGCTCCGTCTTAAAAGGTAGCAGTAGCTGAAGGACATGCTACCTTGTCTAATGTAGCAGAAGTAGTGACGTACACGTTACTTCCATCTAAAATGGTTGAAGCAGTGGATGTGCATGTTATCTTTGCTTGAGGTGGTCTAGTACCTGAGGGGTATATTCCCTTGTCTAATGTCGGAGTTGCCGTTTAGATACATGTTGCTCCATAAGGGGTACATGTTACCTTGCCCAGGTGGTAGAAATAGTTTTGGACATTTCGACATATGCCAGACAGCCTGTGTCTGGTATAGTGGATGTAGTTCGAAGTACATGATTTTAATGAATGTCAGAGTACCCGCATTCAATGCAACAGTTGGAGATGAGGCAGTTGATTCAGTGTCTGACAGGGTACCTGCGTCTAATGTGGTAGATGTGGTTGAGGTACACGGCCCTGTCGTGCCACACCTTCTCCAGAGCCATGGTGGAGTCCACCACCTGCTCATCTACCCCTTCCTGGCGCAAGAGCTCGTCCAGGTGACCCGGCATCATGTAGTCCATGTCTTCGAACGACTCCAGCTCCCGGGCCAATCGCCGCAGCTCTGCGGGGTCACGTGACGCTTCCTGGGCCAGCAGGTCAGCGTCTGTGTCCGACAGGCTGTGGTCCAGGTTGAGCAGGGCGTTGTGCTCGTCGTGAGCGCTGAGGACGAACTGTTTGGGAGCCTCGCTCAGTAAGTAGAGGTCCGCCTGGGCACGTTTCTCTTTCGGCCAGTTCCATTACAGTCACCGTCCTCTTCGTTGTTCGCGTCCTTGCTGGGCTTCTTTCGTCGTCGACATCGTCGTCGATGCTGTCGCCTGGGCCAGTCCATTGCCCACAATCTTAGGGAGGGCAGGATGTATCTGCGGGCCAATCAGAAGAGCTTATTTCAGATTAGTTTGTCCGCAGAGGGGCAGTTGCATTGGCAGTTTTTTTGTTTTGTTTTGTGCTTCGTCACGCATGCGCATAACTCTACCTACGCTGAAGCGCTGGGTAGTCCTTATTCTTCGCCTCCTCCCAAGAAAAACAGGTGGTTTCAGAAGTGCCAACTGGAATTGATCTAAAAAAAAAAAAAATTCCAACGCGTTATTCTACAGCAGAAAAGCTTTGCGGAATCTCATGCAGAAACTACAGAAACTACGCCAAAACGGAAAGCAGCTAACCGCAAAAAGTTTTTTTTTAAAAAAAGCATTCATAATTATGCGCTTTGAAGGCTTTTCTAAGGATACGCAATCAAATCATATGCAACGCACACTCCTTAGGTGAAATCAAACAATCTGGAACGCAGATTATCACAATATAGTTGAATAATACACGACGCAAGCTGAGCAATATTAAATCATACGCACCGTAGGCTCTCTGAGTAGCATTAAGCAACACGTCAATTTTTTTTTCTCTGAGCAGAATTAAACAAAATACATTGTGCGTACACAGCGAACAGCAGAGGATCTACTGATACAATTGAACAGTGCACAATCTGGGCTCTCTGGACAACATTAAACGATTCTCAACGTGAGCTCTCGAAAATACAATTACCAATAAACAATACATGCTTTCAAAGTATAATTAAACAGAAAACAATGTAGTTTTGAAAGTAGCAACCCGTTTGGCATAATTTATCGAGACTTGGGGTGTAAGAGAGTAGCGCGTGTCCTTATTTGTCTTATCGAGTGTTTTTTCCAGTCTCCCATCCACGTTTTCTATCCCCACGCCTGTAACTCCCTTTCGCATCGTCTTCACTGGTCACAAGCGAAGAAACAATGACACTCTTAGTTCACATACCATTCATATGAAGACGTTTTTTGGACAAAATTACTTGCTTGCTCTTATTTCAAGGTAACGAAGAAACGCTTATTACGACTGTTTGTCGAAAAAACATGGCTGAACAGGTTGTTTTTACAATAATGAAAACCTGTTGTGAACGACAACGACTGTGGACGCGAGAGTCCACAGCAATTTTTCGTCTCCGCCAAAGATTGTTAATAGACGAAACATACTCAAAAAATGATTGATTTCAGTAACATTCAAGAGGTTCGAGTTTGGACTGAGGAGAAAAAACTCTAATGAAAAGATCGCCTGTACGAAGGGACTGAGACCTCAAGCTAGAGTGAAACAGATGTCTCCACCAACGAAATTTTGAAGGCGATATGAGCGCGCCTCGTTCATGAGGGGCACACAAACTGATAAAAAGGGCAGCACTTCATATTCATCCATCTTGGATAAAATGGGACTAAACTGTCAAATAGATGAGAAGGATTGTCCAAAACCTGTTATAAGTTGTGGCCAATGAACTGTAAGGAAAGTTACAAGGGACCAGAAAAGCTTATTACAGCCGCTACAGAGATGCACCCTAAGATCTCCTGTATCCAAAATCTTAACAAATTCCGTGAAAACAGGTTTATCTAGCACAAGAGTTTCCAATGAAGTTGGAATTTCAGTGCGATTTTTAACGTTTGTACATACGAAGAAGAGGGGTATATTTTCCATTTATGAATAAAACTCAATGCAATATAAAAATTTCAGAATGGAAGCCGTGGTCTGAAGAATAGAAATGTTCTATTTAAAAAATAAGATCATATAGATGCATTTCTTTTTCGTTATAGTGGTTGTGTGTTACTTTTCTCAACAAACTGATGACCAGATGATGTCCAGAGGAATCTGGTCTCTGACGCTTGTTGGATATAAGCAGGCACGGGTTTCATACACCCCTACGCCGCACCAAAGAGCCTCCGATGAATTCTCCTCAAACTTCAGCTTCACTGGGAAGCCTCGTTTGACTTCTAAACAATGCACAATGTAGACTCTGTCAGCGAAACCAAATGATACACAATGTATATTTATAAAGTGCATTTGAACAATACGCAACTCAGGCTCCTAGAGTAATACATACAGTACACATCATAGGTGTTAAATAGTATTAAACAGTAAGCAACATCGCCTCATTTGAGTGGAACTGAAATTACACAGTTTAAAGCCCTAATGAAGAGTACTACACAATATGCAACTCATGCTGTTAGTAGAAGAGTTAGACAATACGCAGCGTAGGCTCTCCCGCGTACAATTTAAATAAGCTATGTTTAGAAGAATTAAACCAAATGCAACATAGGTTCTTTTGAAGCGTATCAAAACAATACGCAATGTACGCTGTATTGAGGGGAATTCAACGATACGCAACACAGGCTGTCCAGAATAGAATCAAACCATCAGCACCGTAGTCTCTCTAACCAACTGTCCAGAATAGAATCAAATCATCAGCACCGTGGTCTCTCTAACCAACTGTCCAGAATAGAATCAAACGACCAGCACCGTGGTCTCTCTAACCAACTGTCCAGAATAGATCAAACGACCAGCACCGTAGTCTCTCTAACAACTGTCCAGAATAGAATCAAACATCAGCACACCGTGGTCTGTCTAACCAACTGTCCAGAGCAGAATCAAACCATCAGCACCGTAGTCTCTCTAACCAACTGTCCAGAGCAGAATCAAACCATCAGCACCGTAGTCTCTCTAACCAACTGTCCAGAATAGAATCAAACCATCAGCACCGTAGTCTCTCTAACCAACTGTCCAGAGCAGAATCAAACCATCAGCACCGTAGTCTCTCTAACCAACTGTCCAGAGCAGAATCAAACGACCAGCACCGTAGTCTCTCTACCCAGAATCTAACAACGCACAACTTAAGCTCAACGCGCAGAGCCAAACAGTACACAACGTAGGCTCTGAAAGTAAAATCAAACAAACGTAGCGATGGCGCTCTTGAATACAAGTAAACAACATGGAGCGTAGACGCTCTACGTGAAATTTGGGGTGTCCGTCTGAAAACTATTTTGGGATTGTTTAGAATGCACCTGCGTTTTAGCACGCAGATTGGGGTCCGGTTTTTTGTTGTGGTAACAGCCGTGGCATATCTCCCTGCAGACGGATGTGCCGGAGCCAACATGAATGAATAATGAATGCATAGCTTAGACTCTCTGGACACAATTAAACCATGCAGAACGAAGGCCCTTCGGGTATAACTGTGCGACAGGCCAGTGCAGGCATTCCACACGGACACAGTGACTAAGCGACACCATGTACACTTTCACGTTCTGTAATGGAGCAGCAATATTCGCAAGGAACTCGCCGAAGTCTAAGCGCGATAGCCATTGTACAATCAGCTGCTCAACAGGAAAATAAATGAACAAGTTCAGTATATGAATAGGTGCAATGCAAATAATGATATAACTGGTAATAATTATGGCAACAGTCATGATAATGATAATAAAAATAATGAAATTGATGATAATTACAGTAGTAGTAGTAGTAGTAGTAGTAGTAGTAGTAGTCTTTAGAAAGGGAGTAATAGTCTTTAGAAGGGAGATTATCTTGCCGCCAGGGAAAGATGGTGATATAACGGAAATGTCATACCAGTAGTAAAGTTTTACAAAATTTGGGTATGTTCTGTTCAACACGCTTTCATTTTTTGAAGTCATTAACATAATCAGCTTGAAGATACATAGTTGTCTATAGTATTTTTCTGGAATAAACTCTTGCCTAATATAATGAAGTTCCTGGCACGAGAATAATACAAAATGAACTTCATTATCAAAAGTCTCGTGACATAATGGGCAAAGGAGATGATTATCACTGAGTTCTCTATGACGATTAAAATGACTACTTATTTTTGCGATACCAAATTTAAATTTTTTTATGGAATAAACTCTTGCCTAAAATAATGAAAACTTGTAAAGCAGTTTGCCCTGTTTTTGTGCTAAGTATTCATGATTCAAAAGTTTCTCACAGCCTAGGTTCTTTTCATATTAGTGAATTCTTGAATTTCGTGTAACATGTTTACATAAATTCGTTTAAGTGTAAAACAATGAGCAGTAAAATTATTGATGCATCGCAGGCTTAAAACTTGTAACAATGTGATCGTCGTGGACTTGTTTTTGTTTGTTTTACTTGTCACACTGATATTAGAATATCATCTCAATTACTGTATCCCCCTTCTGAGGCGCTATGGTCTAACAGAATAAAGATCTGAATCTCTCTCTCTCTCTCTCTCTCTCTCCTCTCTCTCTCTCTCTGGATCCGTATGGATATCGCTACAGCTCATAGCGTTTTCGCTTCCTGCACGTGTCAAAGGGAAGCAATCGATGTGCGCCCCAGTAGAGAAGGGTGCTTCATGAATAAAAGAGAGGGAAGAGTTCATGGTGCTGACACGTGTTCCCTTTCAGTCATGCTTGGTCGGTCAACGTACTTGGCCCGAAACAAACGTCGACGTATGAAGCAAAAGACTGTAAAAAATAAATAAATAAATAAATAAAGAAACTGTTCTGTACTGAGTTTTTCTTCGTCAGATTCTCTCTCTCTCTCTCTCTCTCTCTCTCCTCATCCTCTATCTCTCTCTCTCTCTCTCTCTCTTCTTTGCAAACAAATAAATATCTGTAAATAGGTTCGTTTATTCAAAGACTCTCTCTCTCTCTCTCTCTCGTCTGTCTATCTGTCTGTCTTCCTCTCTCCTGCTCTCTCCTCTGTCTCTCCTCTCCCTCTCTCTCTCTCCTCCTCCTCTCCTCTCTCTCTCTCCTGCACTCAATGTACCGCATTCTGTAAATTCTCTCTTTCGTCACAAGAAACGTTAGCCTCCTCTCTCCTGAATGCCTCCCCTCTTTCTCCTCTCGCTCTCTCTCTCCTTCTGTCCCTTCTCTCCTCTCCTCGTCTCTCTCCCTCCTCTCTCTTTCTCTCTCTCTCCCTCCTCCTCTCTCTCTCTCCTTCTCTCTCTCTCTCTCTCTTTCCTCTTCTCCCTCTCTCCTCAACCTCCTACTCTCCCTTCTTCCCCCTCTCTCCTCTCTTCTCTCTCTCCCTCTCACTCTCTCTGTCTCTGTCTCTGTCTCAATTCCTCTTCTCTCCTTCCTCTCCTCCTCCTTTCTCTCTCGTCTACTCTCTCCTATCTCTCTCTCTCCCTCCTCCTACTCTCTCCCTCTCTCTCTCTCTCATTTTTCTCTCTCTTCTCTCTCTCTCGATCTCTCTTCCTCTCTGAAATCTCCAGCTGTCCGCTCAACGATCACATTCTGAAATTAGCTGGAGCAGCACAGAGAGCTGCCCTTGAGCTCCGCCTTGGGATCACTGAGGGACATCAGCTTTTCTCTGATCGCTTTGCCAGCATCGATGAAAGGCTGTCGATTCACTAACCATTCCATTAAATGCTTCCTATAAAGTTGCTTCCGTAATTTAGAAATTGAAATAAATATAAAACTATGAGCTAAAAAAATTAGATTCTTCGATCCATTAACTTGTCATGATGCCTTGCTAACAGATTTTTTTCACACGTGTTTACAGTTTTGTATATTGAACAAAAATTATTTCTGTTTGGCCTAAAATCAGCAGAATAAGTCCACTGTAAAATGAAGATGCCTCACAAATTCAAACAATTTTTAGACCACACACACACACACACACACACACACACACACACACCTTTCCCCCTTCTCGTGAATGGGCTCTGAACGCTCGATCACGAACTCGATCTCTCTCTCTCTCTCTCTCTCTCTCTCTCTGCATGGCTCTCCGATGCTTCTCGATAATGATTGGCACAGCTCATTGTACACACATTACTTGCACGCGCCAAAGGGAAGCAATCGATGCATGCCCACAGGAGCAGCTGGCTTCATGAATAAAGGAAGCGGCATTCAGCGTGGCAACTTACGTCCCCTCTCAGCCACCGCTTGGCTGCAACCTTGCTGGTTCAGGGCCAGCGTCGACGTTTGGAGCAAAGAACCTGACCAAATTCTTTTTATCCAGAGTTTTGTTACTCTCTTGACCAAGATCTTATTCATCAGCCTCGACGTTACTCTCTCTTCTCTCTTCTCGTGTGTCTTCGTCGTGAGCGAATTTACGATCCTTCCCATCTCTCTCTCGCTCTCTCCTCCTCTACTCTCTTCTCTCCCCATCTCCTTCCCTCATCATTCTCTCTCCTCTCCTCCTCTCTTACTCGCTCTCTCGTGCTCTCTCTCTCCCTCTTCTCTCCTACTTTCTCGTCTCTCTCCCTCTCTCAGGGCCCCTCTCCCTTACTCCCTCTCCTCTCCGGATCTATCTACTCAGCTTCGCTCTCTTCTCCCTCTCTCAAACAAAACACTCTCAATAATTTATCTCTGCAAATAATCCCACCCCGCCCATGTTAAGAACTATCCGTTCGGGGTCACTCGCCTCTCGTCTCTCCTCCCCTCCCTCGCCCCACCTCTCCTCCTCTCCCTCCCGCTCCGCTCCCCCCTCTCACATCTCCTCTCCTCTCCTCCTCTCCCTCCCCCGCCCCTCCTCCTCTCTCTCCCTCTCCC
>JADBJO010001696.1:55000-57500 GCA_016801955.1 Conus betulinus | reverse complement strand
TCTGTGATAATGTCAGCCCCTAGTCATACAGGTCCCTCATAAATAACAGATTAGTGGCATGAACTAAAGAAGACACTGCATTTGATTATCCAGAAGGCTTTCAGACAGAAAGCGGAGTCAGTTATCTACACTACTGGCTGCAGTCCTAGAGCAGTTTCCATGTAGCCTTAATGTTCGTGTGTCATGTATTGATTGTAAAAAGGCCTTCCACACAATATCTGTAACCATTCGTTGCCATCATTGGTAAAGACTGTTATCAAGACCAGTGTCTTCGTGCAGTGGTTGGCAATGCAGGCTTGCTGACTCCGGGGCAGTGGGTTCGAATCTCCTTGGGAGCATTTGTCTACGAGATTTTTCGGCGGCCCAGACTAGCTCGTATCCCGAGTTGAGCGTGAAATGAGCTCAAATGAGTAGACAGGAACTACACAGTCCAGTTTCATCCACTACACGGATCGATCTTTAACAGTGTTGCTCAAAATTCCAGGCAAACGCTGCAGGTGTCTGTGTCTCTCGGGCCTGGTTAACGCCGGGATATATTATGAAACTAGGCGTTGAGCACAAGTCCTGTCACGCTGTCATAGACGAGAATGGAACTCCATAGCCGTATATTCATCATCCTGATCCTCGTTATTTATTTCAGTGAAGTAAAGGGTCTCAAACGCTGTGGCTTTTTTATACTCTGCACTCGTCGTCATCTCAATTTCGATTTGTTCTTCAGGCTTATTCCCGTGATGAGTTCATGTCGAAGTGTCAGCACCTTCATGGGGACTGTCTCGTAATGGACGTGGTGACGAACTCCAGCAGGGAGGGAGGGAAGGGGGGAGATGGGAGGGGGGGGGGCGCACACACAGACGTTAACGTCCAGAGACTGATCAATGAGGATCATCGGTAGGGGACTCTTCCGCGTGTGCCTCCAGTATGTTGACTCACAAATTGCTTCCAAAGAACGCTATCGATGTGACTTGGTGCAGCGTCTCCTCCGGTGATGGCCTAATGTCGACTGCAGAGATGTACTGGGAGAATGAATGAATGAATAAATGAATGAATGAATGAATGAATGAATGAATGAATGAATGAATGAATGAATGAATGATTTCATTGAGGAAGGCTTACAAAGCCCATTGTCACGTAGAGGGTGCGGTAGGGTTAGGCGACAAAATGTAAATACCAAAGACTAAATGCACACAATTCCAGTCAGAGAGCAACATCGTGATTGGGGGAAACCAGATCACGGAAGCACTGACCTAACATCGGACACCGATGTGACTGTCCATGTGACTGGCAACAAGGTTATCCATTATCACCAGGATTTCCCTTGTTGACAGCCGTGCTATTGCTGGCAGTGACTTCCACGTCTTGCCGATGAGCAGGGTGAACACTGTCCATGCTTCTTGCCATGTCCTGGAGATACTCCATGATGTCCCTGATGGTCACGTTGTCAGACAGGTCCCTCTGTGTTTCCTTCACCTGACAACTGTCTTTGCTGTTGTCTGTACATTGTGAATCACTGTCACCTTTAGTTGCCACGACCTCGTCAGTTTCAAATTGTGTCGTAGTCTCTGCACTAGCTGGAGTCTCGTTATCATTACAACTATCATAACCCCAACCCCTCTCAACACAGTCTGACTGACATGAGTCGACAGACTCTATGCCCAGCGACAAGGTTCTATCGTGTCTGACTGTCACAGTGTCTTTACCACACGCCCCCATGTCGATATGCTCTAACGTGTCACTGTGTCTGTACCATGTAGGCTGGGGCACGGAGGGAGGTGATTGTCACGTTCAAACATGTCACCACAAACAGTGTGTCTGATGTCAGTTCTGTCTACGTTGTGAATCAAGCTTGGTGGGTGTTGGCAAAAACAGACTGGATGGAGGAAGAAGCCCCTTCACTTGCCTTTAGCTGGTGACATTTTCTGTAGACTTCAGCTCGGCGTCTGCCCCTGTTCACTTGTGAGGGGCACTTTCGTCGACACGACACACTGTGGCCGCTTTGCGCGACAGGGGGCTGGTCGGTATTCGTGGCACTCAATCGAAAAACGAAAACTGTTTGTTTTCCTCTGCGCTCAATCTTATATGAGGACAAAGTCATTTCTTGTAGCGCATAGTTGAGAGATACTTTGAGGGGAGACCTTCGACAGGCATGCTGGAAGATACTGGCAGAAATTTATCAGAGCAGGTGAAACCACGTCTTGCTGGGAGCCAGGCAAGGGAAGCTACCGACCGAGAGAGAGAGAGAGAGAGAGAGAGAGAGAGAGACAGACAGACAGACAGACAGACAGACAGACAGCAGACAGACAGATGTAGATATGCATGTATGTATGGACGTACGGACGTACATATGTATGTATGTATGTATGCGGGTAGGTAGGTAGGTAGGTAGGTAGATAGGTAGGTAGGTAGGCAGGTAGGTAGGCAGGTAGGTAGGTAGGTAGGTAGGTAGGTAGGTAGGTACGTAAGTATGTATGTATGTGTGCATGTATGCATGCATGCATGTATG
>JADBJO010001696.1:47500-50000 GCA_016801955.1 Conus betulinus | reverse complement strand
ATGATTGTTCAGGAAGTGATTCAACTTTGTACATTAAATATTCAGATGACTCAGCACTTGTGGATCTTTCCAATTCTGATTCTGTTTACTTCAAGGAGGTTCAAAGATTGTTGACTGGTGCGATCATAATTATCTTGATTTGAATGTAACAAAAGCGAAAGAAATGTTGATTGATTTTAGAAAGAATCCAAAAGCTGTACCACCACTTTCTGTCAAAGGTGCTGAAGTAGAACGTGTTGAATCATACAAATATTTAGGAACTTTTATAGATAATAAGCTGAATTTTAAATCCCATGTTGAGTATGTCCACAAAAAATGTCAAACCAGATTATATTGTCTTCGCAAGCTGCGATCATTTCATGTGAATACTGACATTCTTCGGACATTTTATTCATGCTTCTTGGAATCTGTTCTAACTTTCTCATTTATGTGTTGGTATGGTGGGTTGACTGTGAAGAGCAGAAATGTGCTTGAGAAAGTGGTGAACGTGGGAGGAAAAATCGTTGGTGAGAGACAAAAAAGTCTGAGTGAGCTATACAGGTACCGTGTTGTTTTGTAAAGCGAAGAAGATTACGTGTGACCAGACCCACGTTCTTGCAAATCAGTATGACCTTCTTCAGTTAGGACGAAGATATCGATCGGTTAAATGTAGAAGTGTCAGATTTAAACAAAGTTTTATTCCCCTGTCCATTGATTTCATGAACCGAGAAGATGTTTAATTGAAATCCTAATTCCTCTGTATGAGTGTATGCCATATGTGAGAAAATGGGTAATGTGGCTAAATTATTGTTTTATTTGCTGTGAATGTGTGTGACCACAAATTGATTTCTCAATTGAGATAATAAAGTTTACTTGACTTGACTTGACTAAACCAGCGATGTTAAAATACCTTATTTCTTGTCTAACTACGATTTTCAAGAACGTTATTTCTCACTAAATCACGATGTTTGACAACGTTATTTCTCACTAAACCACAATATTGAACAACATTACTTTTCACTAACCCGCGATGTTGAACCACATTCCGGACAGAGTCACTTTGTCAAACGACGTCATTTCTAACAGAGCCACGATGTTGAACAACTTTATTTCTCACTAAGACACGAAGCTAAACAACTTTATTTCTCATAAACAACAATCTTAAATCAAACTAAACCACGATATTAACGGGCGTAGTCTCTCACTCAAACGACGACGACAACCTTTCCACGATTTTAAACAACCTTATCCTGAACACACTATGTCATTACACTCTTTGTTCCTAACTAAAATCACGATGTTCAACAATCGTATTCCCTGACTAAACCACGACGTACAAACAAAAAATCTTAACCTGATCAAACCATGATGTTAAACGGAACGACTTCATGACAAACCACGATGGTAAACAACTTTCTACGCTCTCTGTTAACCACGATGTTAACCAGCCTAATGTCTCACTAAAACCCCGATGTAAAACGACTGCTTGATTTAACCAAAAAGTCTTAAGCATTTAGGCTGATTTAGCCATAATGTTAAACAGCGTTCTTTGTCACTAAACCAGCGATGTGAAAATATCAACTTTCTTGTCTAACTACGATTTTCAACAACGTTATTTCTCACTAAATCACGATGACTTAACAACGTTATTTCTCACTAAACCACAATATTGAACAACATTATTTTTCACTAACCCGCGATGTTGAACCACATTCCGGACAGAGTCACTTTGTCAAACGACGTCATTTCTAACAGAGCCACGATGCTGAACAACTTTATTTCTCACTAAGACACGAAGCTAAACAACTTTATTTCTCATTAAATCACTATGTTCAACAATCTTAAATCAAACTAAACCACGATATTAAACGCCGTTGTCTTCTGACTCATCCGCGATGTTAACCTTATTTTTACTAAACCACGATGTTAAACAACCTTATTCCTGATTGAATCATGGTCGGTTTAAAGTCTTCCTGACTAAAACACGATGGAACGTTCGTATGCCAGACCAAATCACGGTCCTTAAAAAAAAATCCCCCTGACCAAAACGCCCCGGCGGAGCATGCTTCATCAACCCATATTGAAGCGACCTTGGCTTGATTTACCCACGAGTTAACTAGCCTCTATAACACCAATTTACCTTCTTTAAACATGACCTTCAACAACATTTAACCACAACATTAGGCAATCTTATGCCCGATTTAACCACGTTAACCAGCCTCTATAACACAAATTCATCCCTGGTGTAACCATGAACCTCAACAACCTTAAACCTGACTAAACCACGAAGTTCAACAACCAAATCAATGCCAGACTTACCAAGTCTACAGGTCTGCCGTCACGTTGAGTTTGCCAGCACTGTTGTCCACACCATGTATAAGGTCATGTGATTGAGCTTTAAACACTGTTGTGGCATTATGTCTTACATCACCTGATTGGCTGCTCCCATCTGTCTTCCAAATCCTCAACCACCTAGGCACTGATTAAACATTGACGGGTTTCGCAGGGTGCAGCGTATCAA
>JADBJO010001696.1:27500-42500 GCA_016801955.1 Conus betulinus | reverse complement strand
TTGGAATAAAAGAAAAATAGCTGTCCTCATGATGACGTTACTCCTTATTTCTTATTTTTTTTAAAAACCATTAAACTGATGCAACGCGCGCAAAGCACTGAAATTGGTTTTAATCTTAGATTAAATATGGAAGTTGCTTTAAATCAAAACAGATTTACTTTTAATATATCCACGGCAGAACTAAAATCAGGAGTATTTCTGACATATGCCCCAAACTGCTCCCTGGAGTAAAATCTGATGATCTACAGAAGGAAAAAGGGCTGTTTGAAGACTGATGAATGAACAGCAGCGCTCTGCGCCAGCAGATAAGACGTCGGAAACCAAGGCCAGGATTTAAACCACAGGGTCAAGGGCACCACGATGATTTTTCTGAAAAGGAATTTGTACAGGCTCTCGATGCCAAATGCCATAAACACAACTTGCCACGCACAAGCGCAGAAGTGGAATGGGAGAAATTAGACTAAAAAAAAAAGGTCCAAAATTGGATGCGCTGATAGGAGAGAGAGAGAGAGAGAGAGAGAGAGAGAGAGAGAGAGAGAGAGAGAGAGAGAGAGAGAGAGCATACTGGAGCACAAACTAGCCACATATGGAGACATTGTACATGGATCCTGTCCGCACGCGTACAAGACACAAACAAAACTGAAGACACCTGCTCAAAAATCCAGACGCCAGCGAGAAGTGAATAACATCAGAAAGAGAGAGAGAGAAATCTAACATAAACAGAAAAGCATTACATAACTGACTAAGGCTGCCTCAGAAGCAGAGAAAAAAGGGCTGGAGAAGCTCTGGGAAGACCTGAAAGCACAACACAGTGCCCTCAACAAAGCAGAAGCATTAAGAAGGTAAAGGGGCAACAAGAAGAAAACCCAAGCCTGCTTCTTTAGACACTCCTTCCTCTTCCTCAGGAAACTATTCGAGCAGCAAAAATCTGGGATTACAGCGGACAAAAAAACTCTTGAGCAATATCTCTCAAAAAAAAAAAAACGTATTTCGCGACCGTCAGAGCGAACCAGCACATGAAACCCAGGGCTTGGTGCCGCCCGCAGTGCCAGAGAAAAAGTTCAATGACAAGCCACCAACACCTGATAAACTAAAGACAGTGGTTAGGAAAGCCAGTCAAATCTTCACCTGGACACAATGGAATACTTCATCTGTCTATACAATAGTCTCATTATCTTAAGTGGTTCCCTAAAATAATTATAAGGTCAACATGAAGAACCTGAAGATCAGAGACCAATGGATACTGACCAGTGACATCAGCCAGTTTCGATCAACACCACTTCTGAACGTCGAGAGGAAAATCTCTGTCATGGCAGCCAGACCTGACAGAAAATGAGTCCTGGGATTAGTCGGTCCAGAAAGGAGGCATCCCATGGGTCTCTGGCGGTGTAGAACATGCCACGACTGGTTAAGATGAGGGTTTAGAATTACCATCAATAAACTGTCATGCCCATTATTCTAGGGCAGCAAACATAAGGCACCTTCCGAGAAAGATTCATTTATGGCCGAAAAAAAAATGAACAAATAAAATTGCCAGAATTACTGAAAGAGTGACAGACTAAAAACTGAACTATGTCCCCGCTAGAATATTAGCCATGTTCCACATGGATATGCATGCATTGAAAACACACACACACACACACACACACACACACACACACACACACACACACACACACATATACGCACACACACACACACACACACACACACACACACACACACACACACACACACACACACACACAAACTGAGTGAGGTAGGATTGTAAATCCACATGAAGCAAAAATAATGCAGCCACAGCCTATAGCAGCTCGTGAAAGAGATCCATGTTCTGTATCCAAACAAAAAAAAACTGTTAAGCAGAATAAACAAGACCCACTTTACTTCTCCAGGACAGATATACTCCCATCATTTAACTTGGGCGATAGATGTAGACAGATGAATTTTGACTGATTCAATTGTGTTGTTTCGTAAATGGAAATCAACTACTGGTTCCATCATCTTCTTAAACGCTGCAAACAAATTCTGAGAGCCACAACAACCCATTGCCAAACAAATCGCATAAACAAATCACACTTCATAAAAATGCATTGATCGCATGATAAAGCGTCTACACACACAGCATATGCGACAAGCAAGCTGAGCGAGTGCTGGCTGGCTTCTCGCGTGCCCGGGCTCCAAGAACGGCGCTGTCTTACCACCGAGTAATTAACACTAATTACTCTGCTTTGGGTAGGGTTAATGCTTGGAAACCCAAAGTCTAACCTATGTTGAGTACTGATGATCATGTATACTTACGTTGCAGGGGCAACTGTTTTGACGTGATGTGGGCACAAACATACAGCTATGGCAACACTCATTAACATTTTCACATCCATGTAGCAAACTGACTTATACAACTGAATCTGCTGTTGAAGGGTGGGCCACTGTGAACGCCAGTGCATTCAAAGCAAGAGAATCTCGGGTCCGAGGATCGAATTTTGCAATGGACCTGTTATTGTTTTAGCTTTTTGTTTCATCCCTCCCCATTTCTGTCAGACTTTAGGTAGTGGTCTGGATACTAGTATTTTGGATGAGACAATAAACAGTGATTCTGTGTGCGAGCATGTGGTTAATGCAGGTACAAGAACCTACGGCAAGAAGAAAGTGGTGTCTGAGCAACAATTCTGTCGGAAAATTAACTCTAACTGATGCACAAGCTATATAAAAAAAAAAATGCAGGCCCAGAGAGGCGCTTTACACTAGCAATGCGATTTTCCTGAGGAGAGAGAGCAACCCGAAATTTCGCAAAGGAAAACACACACACACAAAGTTACTCAAAATAGAGCTTTTTCCTGTCTCAGCTTCTATGACACTCTAGTGATATTACCCCCCCATGCCGCTCATTCCGGCTTCGTGTATCCACAGCCTCATCCTGCTTTGTCCCGTCACATCCCCAGCATCAGCAGTCCATGGGGAGAATCCTAGCCATGTCGTCAGGAGGCTACCCACCAGAGAACACGCCGCACTGCTCATGAATTACTTTAGGGGTGTTTGGGGTGCCTGTCCTGATTCAGTACACGCAGGACACCTCCTTCTAAGCCGCCCTACTGACGACAATGATTGAGCATCCCCGTCTTAAGGGCGCCACCACCTCTGTCCCCATGAAGCAGCCAAGACCAGTGACCTCGATACAAACTCACCAACAGCATAGACATGGAAAGGACATCGAAGCTGAAGTCACCATGACAGCACGGCATGAAGGGCTACAGAATTGGAGACTTTTTGTTCAGCTGATTGATGAGGATGAGGGTGGTGGAAAATGATGTAAAGGAGTATCATTCTGGTTTGAGACTGCATGACAACGTTGCAGTTTATGCTTACTTTCATGAATATATCCCGGTGTCAACCAGGCCTGGCAGATACAGACACCCGCAGTGTTAGTCAATTTAAGCAAGACTGTCAAGGGCTCATCCAGTCAGTAAGTGACTGAAACTCGACTCTATATTCCGGTCTTCAAAACGGAGCCCAAAGCAAACACAACTCTAAACAGGAGCAGGCTATGGACCCCAAAAATCCTATAAATATGAATGGCTCTGGAAGAAATCTAACTCACGACCTCCCAGCCAGCAATCCGCGACACTAGCCACTACGCCAGGGCGGCAAATGCAAAAAGCAGGTGACAGCAGTTCTGTTGCTGCGCGTGATTAGCAGTGCACGTGACGTAAAGAAAGCAAGCACTGACCTGGGCCGTGTCTTCTTTCTTCTCTTCTTCCTCTCCATGTCACTGAAATGGAATGGTACCGGGTGAACTCTCTCTCTCTCTCTCTCTCTCTCTCTCTCTCTCTCTCTCTCTCTCTGTCATTGTTAGCCTACACACACATCTCTCTCTCTCTCTCTCACACACACACACACACAGCCATGCACCTGTACACACACACACACACACACAGACCACAGACACAGACGAACACACACACACACACACACACACACACACACACACACACACACACACACACGTCCTCTTGCGTGTTATTACAGACTCTCTCACACTCTCTCTCTCACAGCCTCTCTCTCTCTCTCACACTCACTCACACACTCACACATGCACACACACACACACACACACACACACACACACACACACACACACAGAGCCATGCATGCACGTACACACACACACACACACACACACACACACACACACACACACAGAGCCACACACTTCCAACTCACATCGTCTTTCCTTGCACACACTCGTCGAACTCCTCCCCGTCCCCCTCCTCCTCCTTTTCCTCCTCTCCACCCTCCCCTCGCTCTCCAGCCGCGGCCAGCACAGGATGAGGCACCATCAGGGAGGCAATGGTAGACCCTGGCGCGACTTTGATCGCCTTGGGATCGCTCTCTCTCGACAGCAACCTGGCGAAGGCCCCAGGGCGGGTCTGATACATCCGAAGGAAAGGGTGGACAGGTTGTTGATAGTCCAGCTCGCGCCCCTCTTCACTCTCCCCATCTCCCCTCCCGCCAGAGCCAATCGTCTCCGCGCCGAACCGTAGTTCGCTGACCTCCCCCTAGGTCGACCCGATTCCGGGTCTTGGCTCACCAAAGCGTTGTTAGGGTTCTGGTTTTGATCGTCCAACTCCGGGTGGAGGTGGTTGTTGTTGTTGTTGTTGTTGTTGTTGTTGTTGTTGTAGATTGGGGTGGACTGACTTCTAATCGTCACGCCCATCCTCGTGACGGTGTCGCGCTGGACATTCACGGTCACCACGGGTTTATTCCTGCGGCTCTGGCCTCGTTGACCAGTGGAGTAGTTCAGCTTCATCACCTCCAAGTTCAGGCTGACGACACCCTCCTCTGGTCCTCCTCCTCCTCCTCCTCCTCCTCCTCTCCTCCTCTGCCCCCTCCACCTCCTCCTCCTTTCCTCCAGATCCCAGACCACGATCAGCACACTCTTGCCCGCCAGAGGCAAGGTCCTGCGGAGGCGATACAACGCTGGCGGGTTGCCCTCCCGTGGCGCAACGACCGAGAGGGGCGCGGTTCCACACAGGCGTGGCAGAGCGCGAGAAGCTTTTCCTGGAAGTGACGTAATCGGATGCGTTGGCCGCCGAGACGAAGAACCTGGACTTGGGGTCCAGGTCGCGCAGGATGCTGGCGGCGGAAACTCTCTTTCCAGGGCGCTTTGTTGAGGCGATGAGGGGGTCTGGAACGGGGGGGGGGTGGAGGGGAGGGAGGCAGAAACTTCCGGCGGGCGAGGGCAAGGTGCGAGAGTCGGAGGCATCCCTGCGTCCGTCAGTCGTTGCAGGTGTCTCCAAACCGCCTCTTCCATCTCCTCCGCCTCCCCCTGCTCCTCCTCCATCTCCTGTTGGTTCTGCTTCTTCTTCTCCCCCACGCCCTCTCGCGGAGTGCGAGGCATCGGGACCTGCTCCCAGAAGACACTGCTCGGGGTCGTTGGCGTCACTACCGGGGTGAGATGGATGATGGTAGAATGATGACTTGGACCGGCGTCAGACGACCTTGAAAGGACATGATCATGGGGAGGACGAGGGGGTTGGGATGGGGAGTGGGGGTGGATGGGAGGGGAAGGGGATGGGGAACGGAAGGGGCAAGGAAGCAGGAAGGGTGCAAAAGTGCCGGATGTGACGTTGTCTTCTGGTCAGATCTGAAGAACAACACATTTAAATCAGAAACTTCGGCGATGTTCAGCTTTAACTCTTTTGATGTAAAGTATATGAAGTATATGAAATGCCTGTTAGTGTAAGCTCACCTTTTGAAGATAATAGCTGTTTTGTCACTTACGACAAGCTGGCCTGGACACCATCAATCCTCTCAACGACAGTACCCATGATACTATCCGTCACTGTGGCTGAAACTCACCATGAGGCATTGTACCACACTGAGACGCATTACATTCAGTAATGTTTAGTTCTGAATATGTCGTATTGTACATTACTGCATCGGAACATATAGTACTGCATTGTACTCCAATAAACTGCAATGTGTTGTACAATGATTTGTTGTGTTGTGTTATGTCGTAAGGCATTGATTATACTGTGTTGGATTGTAGTGGGTTTGTATTCTTTGTCTTATGCTTTATGGAATGAATGATACAGTATTAGATTTACTTGGTTGTATTCAATTGCATTATTTCGCACTGAGTTGTATTGAGACGACGGTCATGATGAAAAACATTGACACGGACTGATTGATAGTCTCATGTATTGTATTGTATTGTATTGTGTTGTATTGTATTGTATTGTATTGTATTGCAATACGTTGTGTTGTGTTGTATTGTACTATAGAAAACACTGACACGAACCAATAATATTGTATTGTATTGTATTGTATTGTATTGTATTTGTATTGTGTGTATTGTATTGTATATTGTATGATTTTGTAGGATATACTGACACAAACCTAAAATATTGCACTGTGTTGAATTATATTATGGTCTGTTGTGTTGTAGAAAACACTGGGCGCGAACCAACAATGTCGTATCGTATCGTATCGTATCGTATTGTACTGTACTGTATTGTTTTGGATTGCATTGTATAGTGTTGTATTGTGTTTGTATGTTTTGTCTTGTCTTGTATTAAATTGTATTGTAGTGTATTGCATTATATTTGTGTACATTGCATTGCATTGCACGGTATGATACTGTATGGTATGGTATGGCATGGCATGGCATGGTTTGGCATGGCATGGTATGGCATGGCATGGGCATGGCATGGCATGGTATGGTATGGTATGGTATGGTATGGTATGGTATGGTATGGTATGGTATGGTATGGTATGGTATGGTTAAAACCATAGAGGCGTCCTGTCGAAAACAGAGCACAATAGTGCCTTGTAGTGCATTGTATTGTATTTCACCTCGTGAAACAGACCTGATTCCGCTCCCTTTTCTTTCTTTTCCATG
The DNA here is from genome assembly GCA_016801955.1 of Conus betulinus. Lineage (NCBI taxonomy): Eukaryota > Metazoa > Mollusca > Gastropoda > Neogastropoda > Conidae > Conus > Conus betulinus. The sequence continues at coordinate 35,599 of JADBJO010001696.1, read as the reverse complement.
TGTGTGTGTGTGTGTGTGTGTGTGTGTGTGTGTGTGTGTGTGTGTGTGTGTGTGTGTGCTTGTGTGTCTGTCTGTCTGTCTGTCTGTCTGTCTGTCTGTCTTGTGTGTCTGTGTCTGTGTGTGTCTTTTGTGTGTCTGTGTCTGTGTTCAGAAATGTGTAACAGCATTATTAAAAAAAAAGCCTTGATAAGTAAATCGATCAACTAATTGTTCAATAAACGACAAAAATGGGCAGAGAAAGATAGATAGATAGAAAGAGAGAATGAAAAGAAAGATAGAAAGATAGAAGGAAAAGAACGAATGAATGAAATAAAAACAGGCTCAAGAAAAAAAAAAAAGGGAAGGTGCTAAAATATGGGGGGGCTGAGGGGGGGAGGGGGGGGGGGGCGTAGGGAGGAGACAGAAAAATGAGGAAGATAAATGAAAATCTGGAAAAGTTTTCGGAGAAACGCGGACCTTCCTCACGGCAGACAGGATTTTAGAACCGTCCCTCGAGTCAGTTTAATATTGAAAACAAAGTTTTAAATCGCCAGGGGAAGTAATTGCTAAGAAGTCACTTCCCGTCTGTAGTTTTTTGCTACAACATACAAAACCTTAAATATCAATGTTTAAATCAATAGACGGTTTCAATATTCTATGTAAATATAAACTTTGCACACAATTATCCATTCATAATTTTCACAGTTTTCATATTCTGTGAAAGCTTTTTGATAATTTTCTCTATGAAGTGAACTCACCGTGGGAGCATTTTTCCATGCCAGGGGAAGAAATCGTCGGCACAGACTGAAATAGCAACTCGATATTACTGTATGCAGATCGATCCAAATCTGCTCCACGGAACCACCTTACTATTCAATGAGTTTGCTCTTCGACCACAGTTCCTGTTTCGACCAAGTTTCTTTACAATCAAACTAATAGTTTTTATAAAATCCTGTACCCCTACACACAAACCAACCAACACACGCAAACGAAAACGTAACTTTGTCAACGGATGTAACGAAAAATTCGAGTCTGAGATTGAAAAGAAAAAGGATCATGTGACATTATTTTTGTCATTGAACTGAACTCACCTGGACTGCCTCGGGAACGAAGTTGTTGTCTACAACTCAGTGCTGTTATTTAATCCGTTCGTTCCTCATTATATCTCCGAGCTGGTTTCACGACTCCTTATCTTCCACATCGTGATATTAAATCGACACACTGACATGGTCGCCACAATACAATTCCACTAAATCAGACAGCTTTCAAATCGCTAGTCTTCAGCAAGCCACTCTCTCCACGGGTCTGCCTTTGTCTTCAGCGCGAGCGACGCACGAACGTTGTTGCTGTTTGATTTGAGTGCGAAATAAAGCGTGGGCGATGGAGTTGTGTCTCCGTGTATTGCGTTATTGGAACCGCATTGTAGATAGGAGTCAAGAGGCTGCTGAATTATTAGGGGTAGTGGCTTGGTCGTTAGCATTTCAGGCCAGTATGGTGGCGCAGGCGCTTAAACATGATGATTACGCTTTAATCATCATTATTAAAACAACAGAAACAATTTTAAAGAAAAGGTGCTAATTGGTGAATTACTACTGAAAGAAAACAGTTTCTCGTTTCATGAAAAATAGTCACTTTCACCTGAAAGAGATTGTTTTTCACAGGTTTTGACGCTGTTGAAACGTCAGAAAAAGTCAAAAGACACAAAACAGCTTTGTGACACCTGTAACCATGGATTGTGAAAATAGTTCATCATTACTTATCTCCTGTTTCTGGCTGTCCCTATCTCTGCAAAACCGTCTTTTAAATTCTGTAGACTATGCAGTACCACTGTGTATGCAATAAAGTTATACCACTGGTTTCGTCAGTCATAATTATATGCTTTCATGAGGCAGAATTACTATTTTCGAGGCGATCGCTTTTGAATATCATGTCTGGCTGAAAAGCAAGATAGTGAGTAATTAAGAAGAAATATCATTAATGAAGATTACTGTTTGAGATGAAAAAAAAATTATTACCGCTGACTTCTAAACGATAATTACTCTTTTCATGTGGAAAACAGATATTGTTGGATTTTGACGTTAGTACCCTCCTATAGACCAGGGTTAGCGTGACCCGTCGTATCTTGAGGCATCCCCAATTCATTTTTTAGCATCTCTCCCTCCTTCAATTTCGCATTGCTTCGGTGATAGGGCAATCGCACCCCCTTACCTCAGTTAAATCCCCAGGGTCAAATGCTTTCCGTTTGTGTTCTTTTAACGCTCTTTACGACTGAGTGACCTCCAGAAGCAGTCAGTTTTCATATATTTATCCTCTCTTTCTAACCGTGGATCAGGATTGTGCCGTATCATTACCCTATGATGTAGTGGTCGTTAGGGTTCATGAGGTCAATAAGGTAATACTCAATAAAGCATGCACGTAAAGGAAAGAAGTGGGTGTGAAGCCAGTCTTTTTCAACGTGCTTGCTATGCGCTGGCTTCATCAGCCTAAATAGCACATGGGAAAAATCTCGTGTGACCAGTAAATCTAGTAAAGCAACACTATACATAAAGTGGTCATCCTATGAAGCTTGTCTATATAAAAAGAAGTGGTTCAGTTTGTGCAAGATTGTACATAGTGACCCTGTAAATCCTGTCTATATATATATATAGCAGTTGTCCAGTTATGCAAGATTAGACATAACAATCCTATAAAGCTTGTCTATATTAAAGCAGTGGTCCAGTTATATGCAAGATTACACATAGTGACCCAATAAAGCTCTCTCTCTCTCTCTCTCTATCTCTATCTCTCTGGTCCAGTTATACAAGATATAGACATATATATATGATCCTATGAAGCTATGTCTATATTATAAGCAGTGGTCCAGTTATACAAGATTAGACATAGTGACCCTATAAAGCTTGTCTATATTTAAAGCAGTGGTCCAGTTATACAAGACTGTACATAGTGATCAGTAAAGCTTGTCTATATTAAAGCAGTGGTGCAGTTATGCAAGACTTAAACATAGTGACCCAGTAAAGCTTGTCTGTATATAAAGCAGTTGTCCAGTTATGCAAGATTACACACACATCATTACGTGGTGAAGCGTGGTTATACATAAAGCCACTAAAGCCCGACTATACACAAAACAGCAATGCAGTGAAGCATCACTCTGCAGCATGCGATGATGCACTGAAGCAAGACTGTACAAAATGTGGAGGTCTGGAAATGCGAAACCTTGCCGTGTGGCCGGTGGGGTCAGTGGTGGGATAGCGAGTGTGTAGTCAGACATTCCGAGTTTAACCCCCCCCCCCCCCCCCCCACTCCCCCCTCCCCCCGGCATCCAAATAAAATCGCCACTTCCGTTGCGCACCTGAATGTGTTTATGGTCCTGATGTATGCAGTGCTATGTAAGCGCTCACCCCCACCTTCAAGCCTTCTCTCTCTCTCTCTCTCTCTCTCTCTCTCTCTCTCTCTCTCTCTCTCTCTTTCTCTCTCTCTCTGTCTCTCTTCTTTCTGTCTCCTGTCCCTCTCTCTGTCTCTCTCCTCTCTCTCTGTCTCTCTCTCTCTCTGGATAACTCTCTCTCTCTCTCTCTCTCTCTCTCTCTCTCTGTGTGTGTGTGTGTCTGTGTCTCTGTCTCTCTCTGGATGCCTTCCTCTCTCTCTGTCTCTCTCTGTCTGTCTCTCTCTCTCTCTCTCTCTCTCTCTCTCTCTCTCTCTCTCTCTCTCTCTCTCTCTCTCTCTCTCTCTGTCTGTGTGTGTGTGTGTGTGATGGATGCCTTCCTTCTCTCTCTCTCTGTCTCCGTCCCTGCCTGTCTGTCTGTCTCTGTCTGTCCTGTCTGTCTGCCTCTCTCTCTCTCTCTCTCTGTCTCTCTCTCCTCTCTCTCTCTCTCTCTCTCTCTCTCTCTCTCTCTGTGTGTGTGTGTGTGTGTGTGTGTGTGTGTGTGTGTGTGTGTGTGTGTGTGTGTGTGTGTGTGTGTGTGTGAACGGTTTCCTCCATTTTCCATATCGCCTTCGATGGCAGTGGACTTTAATCAATCTGAATGTAAACAGCGATGCTGGAAAAACACGTATGACACTAAGACAAACAAACTGGCCTTCAGGTATCGCACGAACAACGGCAATGTACACAGCTCATGTTTCATTGCACTTCTTTCCATTGCCAGCACACACACGCATGCATGTAGACATCCGCTTGGGCGGCGTTCTCCTGCAGCGTTCTCCTGCATTAAAGATCAGATTCGTCGGTTTGTTTGTCCCCACCCCCCCTGAAGTTTTGCGTAACATATCCACTGTCTAAGGCCGAACTCACAGGGCAATGTTTCCACGAGAAATACACATATCAAGTAGTCTCGCGCTGTTTCCACTGTCTAAGGCCTAACTCACACGACAAAGTTTTCCACAAGAAATATATGTATCAAGTAGTCTCATCCAGTGTCCACTGTCTAAGGCCGGACTCACTCGAAAATGTTTCCACGAGAAATACACAAAAGTAGTCTCACCCAACTTCCACTGTCTAAGGCCTAACTCACACGACAATGTTTCCACGAGAAATACACATATCAAGTAGTCTCACCCAACTTCAACTAAGGCCTAAAATCACTCAAAAAAGTTTTTCCACGAGAAATACACATACCTAGTGGTCTCACGCAGCTGAGAAACCAGTGAGTATTTCGAAGCTAAGTCAGACGGGAAATGTATGACACACAGTGTTTGCCTATCATTTATGAACAACATTATGTTATGTTATGCAAACAACGATATGTGCAGCTCAAAGTTCCCGGCCGAATGTTGCGAGTGCAAGTCATACTTGTGTCCAACATAAAACCTGACATTTTGGGCTACACCTATCAACATGGTGTCATTTCTGGTGGTGAGGGGTAGTGTGAGATGGGTCCCTCTCCTCTTCCGCCCACTCTTCTGGAATGGTTATCCCTGTATGCTGAACCACCATACATAAGGTCCATGTGGATGCAATACCGGGAGGTCATGAGCTGACCCCGGTCCATGTCCTTGACAGCCTCGGGCAAAAACGTCAATCTCACTTTCTGTCTGAAACCTTTGTTTGGACGCCACCCAGCTGGAAGTCCCAACGACTCGTGTTGTTTGTTCTCCAGGGCAGAGAGAGATGGCCGTGGATGTGACGTCAGCCAGGAGATCAGCCGGCAAAGGCAGCTCTACCCGAGCGGAGCTCTGTTCGAGTCTCATTGACCCGTTCACAGGCTAGCCCTCGTTCGTTCAAGCCGTCAGCTCCCACTGGAGCAAAGGCCATCAACAACAATCCGCCAGCGCGCCCTGTCCTGGGCTGCCCTTTCCAGTTCTCTCCAGGTGTGTCCCGCTCTCTCTTCCTCTCTGCATCCGAGTCTCTCGTCCATGAATTCCTAGGTCTTCCCCTTATAGTGTCCGGATATTCCAAGCGCCTATGGACGTTGTTTTCTTGGTCGTCAAGAGAGTTGTCAGCACTGCAGCTTCCGGATGGCTTTCAATGCAGTCCCCATAGGTCCTCCCATAGAAGACTCCCTCGCTCCAAGAAGAGTTTGCTGGGTGGTTGTTGTTGACGTTTCTGTAGCTACATAGATTTAAGGACCAGGTGAGGAAGAAGCTAACCTCACGCTTGCCCTGGCTCCCCATTTATCCGGGCTTGCCACCGGCCATACCGGGCATGCTGTACATACCAGGCATGGGCTGGGTTACAGGCTCGCCTAGAAATGGACGTAAATAGTTGCTTCAGTTCAAAACTGGACTGACAAGATCAAGACTGTTGTAATATCAAGTTAAGCCGATAGTGGACCCAGAGTCGACTGTACATGAGCAGATAGTGACTGGGGGGGCATGGTAGCGTCTACATGGGAGAATAGCTGTTTTCTTCCAGAAAACACTTACCTCTGAGGGAAGCAGCTGAAATACAGAAAACGACAATGGCTACAGCTGTTATCTCCGAGGACCCCAGTGCTTTCCAGACTGTTTCAACTGCGTAGTGAATGCTGGGAAGGAACTGTCACTTGGGTACGCCACGCGAGTGACATCGCGCGTACAATTTTGTTTTATTGTCAAAATAGAAACTAATGAAGAAAACAAATAATCAATACGTAAAACAGACCCTGGTGACGAGGTCTTAGCAGGTGAAAGCATTTCAAACTATAAAGGTCGCCTTGGCAACTGAACTGAAAATTAGCCACAGAGAGCAGGGAGGCTTTTCAGGGGCAGGAAATTCATTATGTTCATATAATTACCATGGATACGTTTTACCTCCCAAATATGAAATGAAATTACTATAATTCTAAATAACAGTAAATGATTCATGAATGTTTGTACTGATTTCCTCCTGTAAACTTATTTTGTGAGTTCGTTAAAGATAGAAATAGATTAGGAGGTGGGTTTTGCGGGTAAGGCATTCATTCATTCGTCAAGGGAGCGAGCAAAGCCTGGTGTCCATGGCTCGACTGCATATTGTGAGTTTATGAACAGACACAATTCAAAACTGTTTGTAGCATAGCTTATGACTAAGAAGATTAGGTAATCAATGACCCACTGCGCCAGTCCTCCCTTTGAAACTTGTTACGGAAAGTCAATGATGAATTCCATTTAAACAAGATAAGACGGCAGCAATGGTTTCTTTTCATGCATATGCCTTACATGCAAATTGCATAGTCTTTACTCCCACATCCCCTGTACCCCCGCCCCCCCCCCCCCCCCCCCCCCCCCCCCAAACGTCCGCACACTGCTGTCCACCTCACCATTTCCACTTGAGTCATGCAATCCTCTATCACCACCATTGTCGTCCGCGTAGCGAACCGTTTTAGAGGAATTGATGATATTAAATGAAGATAATACTACACCCCTACTGAGGGACTTTTTACATCGAGAAAATTCGTTTCTGATCCAAGTTGAACTGAAGATCATGTATACGTAATTGCATGTCGATGCACTGCGCAGGTTTGACGTGATCTGCATGCAAAAAAAAAAAAAAAAAAAAAAAAAAAAAAACTCTCATACTCAAACCTCTACCCTAATTTGTGCATGTATGCATTACAAAAATCTCAGAGATCATCTGCTACTTTTTTTCTTCCAAGTAGGCACACATATATATTACATTGATTTCGACATGATCAGAGTCCTTGTATGGCCCCTTGCCGTCGTCTGAGCCAAAAAGCAACATGAATTCTAACATCAACTTCAGAATCTTCAACAGCCAAGGATTCCAAGAGAAGAAAGACTGTCCAACAAGCAGCAGTAATGACTTTTCACTGTCTGTTAAACTGCTTCAACCCACTATCAAGGACAACCGTAAATTACTTAGACCGAAATATTTTCTAGCACCATAGATTGCCCATATAGTTGTTTGTTCATCCATTTATCTTTTTTTTAAAAGATTTTTAAAATTAATTTTCTTATTGACATTTTTTTTGTGTTGCCTTTATTGTATAGACTGTATTTATGTTCTGCTACCCTTGTGTATTTAAAACCATTCATTTTGGCGCTGAAGTCCGCTGGCCTTGAGCCCTGTTTAAAATCTTGTGGTGTCTAATCACATCTTGCTCATTGCTTTTTTCTTGTGTCATTTTGAATCAGTAAGTGGTTTCAATTACTGCTTAAGTTGTACTGATTTGAACTGAATTATACTGAACTGAACTGAACTCCACTGGCATAAAAACGTTAAAACGTTAAATCCCCATGGCCTATTGGCCGTAAGGACAGCAAACTGTTAGAGGTTTACTGTATCTACAGCACGGCATGACGGAATGCGGAGCCCATCCCGCTCCTTCAACTACCCATTTATTGCTGGTGGCCGGATAAAGAGGGTTTTCAAGCAGAAAAACCCAACACCGCATAAATTTCGAACCCCACGACAGTCCGCTCCGCAAACGTTCTAACCATTTGGCTACGACCCTCCCAAGAACACACTGTAACAAAACCCTCACAGGACGCGTTTGAATGAATTGTTCTTTGTACAGGTGTATGTTCACGTCTTCCGTGCTCGCTCATCCCACATCGCTCGTTCCGGCTCCACGTGTTCAGCCACACACAATCCCAGCACTGGCAGACCACCCGGGGTAATCATTATCAGGTCTCCGGACGGCACCCCACCTGAGGAGACACTGCGCTGCTGCCGAATCACCTCGATATTGTTTCATGTATCTGTT
>JADBJO010001696.1:0-17500 GCA_016801955.1 Conus betulinus | reverse complement strand
TGAATGGGGGTGGGTGGGTGGAGGGTGGGGGTGGGGAGAGGAAGAGAGAGAGAGAGAGAGAGAGAGAGAGAGGACAAGAGACGAGGGAGAGAGGACAAGACAAAATTCTCGCCACCCTGATTTACGAGGAGGACATAATTTACCGCCACTACCACACCACCACCCCTTCCCTCCCCTTTGAAGCGGATCTCGTCCACGCGCTAAAATGTTTATTCATTCAGTCTTTATTCAAAGGCACGCGGCGTTCGCCTTATTTTTAGTTTTCTTGGCCCACAGGAGCGAGGGACTACAACATGCAGAGAGAGTTGAGAGAGAGAGAGGGAGAGAGTAGTTTACCCGACAATTACCGCGCCACTAGTTTACCGACAATTTACCGCCACTACCACCACCACCACCCCTTCCCCTCCCCCTTTGAGCGTATCTCGTCCATTGGCGCTAAAATGTTTATTCATTCAGTCTTTCAGAGGCTTCACCGTAACATTCAAAGGCACACGGCGTTACGCCTTTGTTTTTAGTTTCCTTGGCCCACAGGAGCAGCGATGCGATGGGAGAAATGGCAAAGATCGAATCAAGAGTTGACGGGGTGTTTTACTTTGAAAACACTTCTTGACCTCTGAGAGAGAGAGAGAGAGAGAGAGAGAGAGGAGAGGAGAACGCGCGCGCGTGTGTCATACTCAACCTTCAGCCTCTTTCCCCCCTAAACAAGCCAATCGGAATCTGTTTCAGTTCGGATACTGAACCGAAGATGTCAAACTGTACACTCACATTTGATTGGAAGCACGAGGTTTTGATCTGTACCTCCTCATTTGATTGGTCGAAAAATGTAGGTCAGGACAAAATGAACGCGCTTTCCCGCACCAATTGAAGCGTCGTTTGAAGCGGGAGCAAGAAGACGGAAGGATTCAGAGTTCTACAGTTCTACCAAAATTACGGTAAGTATGAATTGTTAATGGCTGTGTTTTTAGTGCTGTGTTTAGTTTAATCCGATTAACAAAATGCTACACTGAACAGTCATGCTAGCGTTGTAATGGTCCACTTGTTACGCTGAATGTGAAACTGCAAACAATAAAGCTGCTCGAAGCTTGCGCGAGTACGAAGTTGTGTGACCGCCATTTTCCAGAGCAAATGAACCGAGCATTTTGAACAGCAAATGATTCACGTTACATGCGAAACGCAAGAAGATCGCATTATCGGGTCTTGTTAAACTTTCTGAACTGGCCGTGGCGGTTCCTGTTTACCGTTGCATCACGCAGTGTGACCGTGTACTTCCGCGTAGAAAATGAGGTCAGTGGCCTGTACCTGTCAATGTCATTGTGCTAGTGCTTGCGCCAGAATCTCTGAAGTGTTGGTGTGGAATTCGGAGCTGACGAAAAACGATACACTGTAGGCCTAACATGTAAGCAGTAAACTGTTGAAACAGAAAGCCTGTTTCAGCAGGCTGCTCGCAAAATTTACATATGGTTTGCACCTTCGCAGTTTGTTGTCTCAAAGGATCGGTACCCCAAGTTTCATTTTGAGTCGCCATTTGGACGAGTATCGGTTTCAGAGATGTGACCAAGGAAGCGATCCCATTGAATTGGTGCTCTGAATTAAAAGAAAAAAAAAAGAAAATTCTCTCTCTCTCTCTCTCTCTCTCTCTCTCTCTCTCTCTCTCACACACACACACACACACACACACACACACCCAATTGTAGTTTGTATCCAACCGAAAAATAGACGAGTCATGGGGGGGGGGGGGAGGGGGGGGGGGGGGGGGGGGATGTTAGCGCATAGTTAGATTAATGTATATACATGTATATAAATCTTACAGGCTTGTTTAAATACCTACCAGCCCAGTTGGCTGGTGGAACTGAACCTTTTGACAGATGAGTGCAAATGCTGTATCACTTACCATGTAGGGCTACCAATTTTTTACTGTCATAACGAAAAAGGTGATTAAGCAGCCAGCTTCATTGCAGACTGATCCCTCCACATCGTCTCATTTCCACTTTCACACCTCCACCATCCCCCCTTTTTCTTCTTAGAACAGAACCTCAGCAGATTACTGTTACACACAAGGTATGTTTTTTTTTTTTTCTTTTTTTTTTTTTTTTAATAGAAGTTAAGTAGAACATCAGAGCTTGAAATGCCCACCTGTAGGATTGTCCAGGACAAGTAAACCTCATGGCGGCAAAGTGGAAATATTCTTTACATTTGTCCGTTTAGCAGCCAGTTTTTGATTGTGTCACACTAGAGGGGAAAAAAAAATGAGCAGCTAACTTCAGCTTCAAGGCAGACTGATCACACATACCTCTCCTTCACACCTCTATCCCTATCACCTGACCAAGATTTTTTCTTAGAAAGAGCCACTTCAGACAAGGCGTGTAAAAAAAAATTTTTTTTTTTAATTTGGCAGCATGCATGCATTGTGCTTTGTCCCTTTCTTATTAAATGTGTGTAGATGTGAATGGGGTTTATATTGGAGTGAGTATGGGTTGTGATGAGAAAGACGGTACCTGTAGGGATTGAGAACAATATGGAGGTATATTAGTTAAATTAGACCAGGAATATGTGAGTGGGAGAAGCATAACAAGTTTTCCTGTCCATTTTCATTTCTTATACACTTCACGCAGTGCGGAACATTTTTTTCTCATTCATATTCTTTATGAATGGTGAAACAATACATTTTCTTGTCATATACCTAATTTCTGTTTCTCAAGCCTTCATCAAGTGTGTGCAGGCAATGCCATGTTGAAATATGTTGCTGACTGGTCATTGCCTTCCCTGTACTAGTTGCTTTTAACTGTCTCTTTACATAATCAAGGAGGGCAAGTAGAAATTTGAGGGGATAAGCAGATTGTTTAAATCAACTTATCTTAAAAACAGTGAAAAAATTGTCTGGGAATTTCTGGCCTGAACATACTGGGATTGTGCATAGTGGAAAGAATAGATCTCCCTGGTGAGTCTCAGACATGCACAGGGCATGCCTTTGGTGGTGCTTTTGTTTCAATCAGCTGGCTAACAGGATGCCAGGACTTCTATAGCAGCCCCTGCTTGGCAGCCTCCGTCACCATCACCTCCTTTACCCCAAAGCTTGGTTCATATGCAGGACCTGCTGGGACGACTCGCACCCTCCACAACCCTTGTCAAACACACAGCCATGCAGAAGCCGCTAGCCCTTGTGGGCTTCATGGGGGATCTGCACTTCCTGGCACCAGGCAGGAGGAACCAAATCTCACCACATTTTCCATTCACACAGGTGTTCCTGTTTTAGGTGACATGAACACATTGCCTTGCCACTAAACGACGAACTGCCAGTTCTGGCTGTGTGTGAATGTGAGTGTGATTACAGTTTGAAATGTGCTTAGTGCAGGTATTGTTCCTTATGTCACGTGGGCTGTGGATTAAAGGTTTTGGTATTAAGTATTTGTACAGTGTTTTGTTGCTGTTACAGTTAGTGTGCGTGCGTGTGTGTGTTTTTGTTGTTGTTATTGCTTAATGGCAATAGCACAGGCAGATGGAGATCACAAAGAAAACACAAATTGATGCTGCTTTTAATGATTTATTATTTCCATGGGTAGGGACTAAGCTGGGAAAGGGGGCGGGCCTTCAGAGGGCTGTGCATGCTGGCTAGCACTGTCTTAGGAAGACATGGCCCTGCCACATGTATCCCCCACATACCGACACCCCATACACAGTACCACCAACCATGATTTCTGTTTTGATTCATTAAGTTCTGTGATGTGAATGGTAGTTTAGATTCCGAGTCCCGGCTCAGACTTGTTATTATGGTCACTCAGCAAGTTTATTTACCATGTGATTTTTGATGAATAAAGGGAAATAGGTATGTCACTCACTGATTCAGCGTTCCCAAAGACACATTTGTGCGTGGATGAGGTACAGTTCAACTCTTATGCATTGCTTTATTACTAGGTGCATCATTATGATGCACATTATTTCTTAAGATCAAATGTGTGAGCATGTTAGACACTGCAGTAACACAGGAAAAGGCCAGTTACCTCCCTTCTCTGCCAATGAAAGCATGCACATGCAATGTTGTGTCACTGCTACGGTGTCTCCACAGAGCAAACAGATAGTCGAATGAGCCTGTAGCAGATGTAATAATTGTTAAACAGTCTACATGTACCCTCAGTTGTGTCAGTTAAGGAACCCGTTGCTATCCATGTTTCATTCACGCGTGCGCACACATATACACATGCGCGCACACACATCACGCACACACACACGTCTCGCACACACACACACACACACACACACACACACACACACACACGCACACAAAAACACACCACACACACACACACACACAGTGGTTGGAAGGAACTGTTGATCCAGACCCTCGAAAATTCAAAACTGACCTGCAAAAATTGTAGTGAAAAATGAAACGATGATAACTATGACACTTCAGATGTTATTTGTAGAGGGAACGCTGTTACTACAATGGTTCTTAACATGGTCACATTGATGGGCATGCATCGAACAGCCTCCATCATGTCTGTATTTATTTGCCGTGCAGACTGAGCAAAGATGGCAGCAACCAAGGGAAAAGGCAAGAAGGCCGCTGCAGCAGGGGATTCCGCCGCTGCCGCCAAAGGTCTGCTCTCTATTGTGTGTGATGTTTTTTTTCCATGCATTTGATTTGGGGGGGGGGGATTTGAATGAAGTGCAGGACTGGAGGGTAAGCACTTGTAGTAAAGTAAAGCACAGAGTTCACTTTACTGGTCTCCATGAGTGAAGCGAGAAGATGAAAATTCACCACTGGCTTGAGCGGGGAATGCGAGATGCTTTTAGCCATGTCATTTTTGGATGAAAGAAGGTTGTACCATGAGGTGAGTAACTCGGTACAAGTTAGGTGGCCCATGTAAGAGGTAACATATCCCAACTCTTTTTCCATAGTAGAGTTCCAGCTAAATTATCCAAGAGTGCATGTTTCTGCTAATACTAATAGTATGTAGCAAGTGTTCTCATGGAAATAGTCAACACAGATAACTACGGCAACCACATCAAAATGTGTGCAATTTTTGAAGAAAAGAATTTTTAAAAACATGGGATTAACGAATACACCTACACATGAACGTTAGGATACAATGTGTGCGTACATGTGTGCCCTAATCTTTGTGTGTATGTGTGTTTGTTAATCCCATCTTACACATACACATACCAACACACACTGTCTCAGTCTGATATTCAGTTGTACGTTCTGTCAGCTGCTGGTATGGATCATTTTAATGAAGAAGAAATATTCTTGCTGTTAAGATTTTGTTGAGGCTGTGTTGACGTATGCTACAAAAGCTTCACTTTACTACCATTTGAAAACAGACCATATCCTAAATCCTGGAACAAGTTGTAAGAAACTCATGTTCTGATAGCTGTGAAAGATGCTAGTTTGCAACCCTTTGTTCTCAGAACAGGGCAGTCTTTTGAATGAACTCACCAAAATTACAGTTTAATTTTTGTTTCAACTTTTGCACTTAATGCTGTGAGAACCTTGCAAGTAACACTTCAGTACATACGTAAAAAGGTAACATAGTCAAGAAACCATTCGTCTCCCCACCCATCCCAAGAACAGATGATGATATTATGATGATGTGCTGTCTGTAGGGAGACAGGCTGAATTTTATGGCGAGTCAGTTGTGGCAAGAAAATGTACATAAAATAATTGTGTGTAGCAAATCTTATCTGTATTGAAGAAGACTACTAGTTGTTAGTGTGGGAAGGGCTGCAGTTTTGATTATTGTACAACTGCTCGCAGAGATAAGAGACGAAAAGGTACTAAAATTATGAAAAATGTTTACATCTGTTTTTTTTTTTTTTTTCAGCTCCTAAGGCAAAGAAGGCAGCAGCACCCAAGAAGAAAGCAGGTATGTTGTCCACTCACAGTCAAGTGATGGAAGTGCCCAGTGACAAAAGATTTGCAGTGTTATAGCTGCTGAGACTGTCTTGTACTTTGATGCTGTTCATGATTGTTCCTTCTCTCTTTCTCTCTCTCTCTCTTTAACACATGCACACACACCTTCCCTTCTCCTTGCCTGTTTTGACTCTAACACTTGGCACTTTAGTTACCACATGATGATGCACTTTTACAGTTAGGGAACCTGATTGATAATGCATGTATTCATTCCTCCCCTAGCATATGGTGAGAACCACTTTGAATTAGATTACAATACCCCATGTATTTTTTTTTTTCTTTTATTTGTATCTATATGTTCCCAGTTTTTTTTGTATATGTCGCTGTTAGTGATAATGATGGACTTATTGTTAAGAATCGGAAGAGCCTGCATTGTAGGTTTTATTGAACCACAGCTTTCAATGCATTTAACACATTGACTTGCTTACCATCAGTGACTGGCAAGATTTTATTGCCCGGAGTAATACACAGGGTTCATAGAGGTCTTAAAAAGTCAGGAAATTTGAAGCTCATTTTCCAGGTCCTGAAAAGTGGAAAATCACACTATGGCCTGGAATGGCCTGGAAATTGAAGAATGAAACGCAGTTGCTTGATATTATACATGGCTACTTGAATTTTCAGCATCATTTAGCGTTTATAATGCAAAAAAAATTATTCCGTGCCTTCAGATGTGATATTTTGTTTCTTGTGCGTTTGTGTTTATAACATCACTTGAAGACATTGCATTATGAAGAAAGTCTTGAAAGTGGTATTGAAAACGCAGGTCTTGGCCTGGGAAGAAGTCTGGAATTTTTGTGTTGCATTTCCTGTATGAACCCTGTTCATAGTACAACGGTGGCAGGTAAACTTGCTGATTCTGTAGGCACGCCTGCTGGTCTTGGCAGGCACGAAAATTTGTGGGGTGGGGGAGAAAGGAGGAGCCCACACTTCCGTTTCTTTGGTTCAGTGGAAATGAGCTTTTGGGATATCATACTGGGCAGTAGACCGTCCTTGGATGCTGTTAGTAGTTTTGGACCTTGGCAGGCTGAGAAACCTTTTGTGAGTTTTCCAGTTTTGCATGGCCGGAATTTCCTGTGTACACTAGAAAAATGTCCACCAAAACAAAGGGTGGCACTAAAATACAAACTCTGTTAATAGAAAACTAGAAATAGCATTACATTGTGGATCCCTGATGGATGGCCCTTTGGAAGGAAATGATGGAATGCTCGTGTGTGTGTTTGCCAATTTTCCCTTGATTTGTTAATGGATCAGAATAAAATGTAAACAAACTCTTGTTGGTTTTTTTTTGTTGTTGTTGTTTGTTTGTTTTTATTCTAGTGGACCAGTTTTCTGATCGAAAATTGTATCCATATATTAGAAGGAATTGGTTGAAAAATAATCAGAGATGGTTAAAGGTTTCTTCTCAATAATACGAAGTACAATATTATAATTAGCTAGTAAGTAACAGTTTGTTTCTTCTTTTTTTTTTAAATGTGACGCAATATCCGCTTCAGCAAAGGCCGTTTGCCTTCTGCAGTGTACTTCACCAAGAACTCGCTCCAATTTATGGGTACCAGTAATTGGGATTTTTTTTTTTTTTTTTTTTTTTTTTTTAATCCTTTAATTAATTTAGGTTAATCTTTGGCAAGTTAGACCGGAAGTAGATTTTCAAGTGCATGCACACACGTGCACTCACATGCACATACACACAGACATGCAAATAACATAAAGAGTGAAAGTAACACAGTCAAGAATCTTCAGAGGATATTTTCGTGTGAGAAAGCATGAAACGGGCACATCAGTATCATTCTGGAACCCCAGGCATTCCAGTGAATTTTTTTTTTTCTAGTGTTTTAGCATGGCAGACTTGAAGACCATGAATTGTAGTACCACCAGAGGCCTTTATTCATTCGGGATTTCAGCCTCCGCCAGCTCCAACACATGAGTTGTAGTACCACCAGAGGCCTTCATTCATTCGAGATTTCAGCCTCCGCCAGCTCCAACGCATGAGTTGTAGTACCACCAGAGGCCTTTATTCATTCGGGATTTCAGCCTCCGCCAGCTCCAACGCATGAGTTGTAGTACCACCAGAGGCCTTTATTCATTGGAGATTTCAGCCTCTGCCTACTTTGGAGTAGTTGATTGCTTTCAGCAATTGATCGCCGTTTACTATTCTTACACTTTACAGTGAATATGCTTCTTTTTGGTCGCTGACGTGAACTAAATACGAATTTTTGTTTGTTTTCCTTTTTTGTGGGGGGGGGGGGGGGGGGGGGGTTTTGGTCTGTTTTTTAAGGTAAAGCATGGCTTCAAAATTGGATTGAGTTTTGCGAAAAAGTGCGAACACACCACCTCATCATCCTTAAGTATACATCTTGACATCTGATGCAGTCATTTTCATTTCAGTATGCATTTGTGTCTGTTTTCAAATTCATTATTTTCTCTGTGGCCTCTTTTTTTTTTTTTTTTTATAACTTCTTTTTTATTATTATTAATCACAAATAATAGATATCCCACATGGATTTTTATTTCCAAGGTAAATGTTCATGGTGTTGCTCTTGAATACAGGTTTGCTAATATCATCGTAAAAACACACTCAACAGTGAGGTTTGCAGGCGTGTGTGTTGGTATGTGGGTGCAACATATTGTAAATTCACAGGACTTCAGATGACTTTTTGGGCGGCCAGAATAGCTCAGTTGGTAGAGCTCCGGACTCGTGATCCTGAGGTTGCAGGTTCGAATTTCGGTACAGGGGGGTTTTTCCCTCTGAGTTAACATTGGTTCTGACTCCATTCCCCATAGAGTCCTACGAATGAGACTATAAATTGAGGTTCCGTGTGTGAACGTACGCACATCTTGCACACAGGTAAAATCCCATCACCAACTTTCGAAAGAGAAGGCCAGTTTGGCTGTTGGTATGGATGACATGTTACACATAGCATGCACCCTCCCTGAAGATGGAGTACGGTGGGATGAAACATGGTCATACACACAAAACTCCACTGCCTGTCTACACAGGCAGTGTCCGCAAGAGTATCAGCCTGCGTATGCTGAAAGAAAGAAAGAAAAATGAATTTTAGAAATATTCTACTGCTTTGGGTATGCAGCAGGTGCCAGGAAAAGTCGGTTTAGAACTTACGAATGACAAAAGATCTACAGCTTCAGAGGGCGTGGAGCCACGCAGGGACACTGCCCTTGACTCCACAAAGTGCTTCTGCTACTTGTAAAGATCTGAGCCTTACTGTTTGTCATGGGTCTGCTGTGACCCATACTTTTACTAAAGGAGTAGAGCCTTTCCATAGATTTTTCTCAGGGTTTTTTTTTTTTTCATAAACTCCTTTCTCTTGTTGTCTTAAACAGTTTCCAGTACAGATACAAGACCATGCTTTATCAGCACAGTCTTAAATTTTGTGGAGATGACTAAAAAAAATTTTTTTTTTAAATGACTCGGTTATCTCCGCCAGGCCGTTTCAGTACAGGGGGATTTTTCCCTCGGAGTAAACATTGGTTCTGACTCCATTCCCATACAGTCCTTCGAATGAGACTATAAACTAAGGTTCCGTGTGTGAACAGCAGGCATATCTTGCACACAAGTAAAATCCCATCACCAACTTTCGGGAGAGAAGGCCAGTTTGGCTATTGGTATGGATGACACATTACACATAGCATGCACCTTCCCCGAAGTTGGAGTATGGCTGCCTTAATGGCAGGATATAAAAAAAAAAAAAACAGTCATACACACAAAACTCCACTCCCTCTGTTGGGTAGATGGGATTAATCCTTGCCTGTCTATACGGGAAGTGTTCGCAGGAGTATCAGCCTGCATACACAGAAGAAGAAGAAATGTCTCGGTTATCAGTAGAAAATCATGATGGTTGGTCATTTGGAAAAACCCAGGAAGGACAGCAAAGGTTACCGTGGTTACTGCCCTAAAAGGGTTGGTGTTGTCAGAAGGGATCAGATGAAAGTGGAACTGAAACTAGTTTGTGTGTGTGTGTGCAGGAGGGGTGAAGAAAGCCAAAGGCAAGAAGAGCGCAAAAAAAGGAGCCAAAAAGGCAGCAAAGAAGAAGTGACGTGTTTGTTCCTGCAGAACAAAACCACCACAGACTTTTATTTAAACCTTTTTGGATGTTACATTGTACCTTCAGTCTCGTTTCCTGTCTTGTGAATTAGCTTTTTTTAGATCTTTTCTTTGTAATATTTACTTTTATTCACATGTTTACCAACCCATTCATTATCATGGTTTAATTTTGGTTTGTCTATGGGCGAATTGCACCTGCTGGCTTTTTTTTCTTTTTCTTTTTTTTTTTCCAGGTGAAATTTAAATGAGATTATACTTTAATGTCTGTTAACCTGTGAATTAGGGGGTGAAAAGAATACTCTTTATTTTGTAAATGTCCACAGTGGATCTGTTCACATTTTTATCAGAATGAAGTTATACATCCAGCCATCTTTTATGTTGTGTGCATGTGACATTACGCAGTGTTGTTATCACACATTGTGTCAAATGATCATACTTTCGTTTAATGTCTTGCATACTTTACACAGTGTTGTGATGACACATTGTGTAAAATGATCATACTTTCATTAAATGTCTTGCGTACTTGGATTACAAACACCTGGTTTGCTGTGTGTGGACAGATTGCTCTTCATCTCTCTCTCTCTCTCTCTCTCTCTCTCTCTCTTGCATCCTATTTTTCTCTTCCATACCCTGTCTGTTTCTGTTTGCTTGGTAATCTCTGTGTTGTAACCTCATTGTCTTCCTCTCTCTGCCTGTCGCTCGCTCACTTCCTCCCTCCCTCCCTGTCTGTCTCTCCAACTGTCAAATTAATGATCATTTCCATGCAAAATTCAATTGGCTCTCGACACGGGAAGGCATGCATGACCATAGAATGGAGCCATCCATATATGTTCCCTGTGCGAAGATTTTTTTCTTTTTTCCATCTGTCAATGTGGCTGGTTCTGCTGTGTCTTTTGAATTTTGTCCGAAACAGTTTGCATCAGCCTGGGTTCTTTCAAGTGCACTATCTAGGACAACTTCAAGTTACTATTTCAAAGGAAAAAAACTCACTTGGGCCTTCTCTCGAAGTCTAGGCAGAGAGATGCCTGACCTATATGACACTCAAATGTTGGACTTGTAATTTTTGTTTTCTGGCTTCCAAAAACAGATATGTAGATCATGAAGACTCTTTGTCACAAGGATACAAAAATAAGCTTTCAGCTTTTATTCATGGAAGGCTCGTTTTCAGGATCGTTCCACTGTTCCAAATTCAATCCTGTAAACAAAAGAATGTATCATGTGATGGGTTGGCAATAAGAACCAACTAGATATGCACAGGGGAGAGCACTGACCCGACGGGTCAAACAATCTAACTTGTACCTCTCTTCTCCCTCCTGATGAACGTTACTTAGTCTGGATGCAGGTTGTAATTTCTAGTCAACAAGGTGCAAATTTAAAAAAAAAAAAAAAAAACAACTCAACACTGACCTTCGTTTTACGTGTGTGCAAAACAGAATTAAAAACTACTGAATGGGGTAGCCAACATGTGAAATGGCAAATTTAGCACAAAAGACAATAACATGAATATAATTGGTATCCCCTCCTTTACCCAAGTGTTCACACACCATTGCTGATGAAGGCAGTTTCATGAGGCTTTGCTTTCTGTCATCATGCTTCAGATGCCACACTGATGAAAAAAAGTTGCTATCTTGCATTACAAGAGAATCATTCTCTACCATTTTTCCTTTAATTAAGTGTTGAGTGCTGGTTATGAAGTGTTACAACAGCGCTGGTGATGCTGTCATAGATGTGAGTGTATATGCATCGGTGCATGTGTGAGTAGACATGCACGCCGACATTTTTCATGTTTGTGCAGTATGTCGGATGCATGGTGAGTGTGTGAACAGGCGTGTGTTGTGAACATTTAGTTTAATTTTTTGTGTTTCTTGTTGATCTATTGAATTATCTGTTTACTTATACTTACCGAGTTACGCACTGGTGATATGCCAAAAATGAAAAACATTCTAGGGTACAACACAGATTTATGGGGTCCTCGACGGCTTTTGATGCCTGTAGGTGCAGTGCAAGTGTTGATTAGATGGAAAGAATAAGGTGGTAGTCTTGAGTGCGATCCAAAGGCACACATGTTCATGTTAGAGGGGATGCAGAGGTGTTAGTAGATGATTTGCCTGGTGGCGTTTTATGTTCCACATGCTGTTGTCAAGGGAAGGGGCGGGGTAAGAAGTCGTGGTATGTTTGTACTTCAATAATCTTGCTAATATTCATATGTGAAATGCTAGCAATTTTTTTTTTTTAACTTTAACTTTTTTTTTTTTTTTTTCACTGTCCCATCTCAATGGCATTGCACCCACATTGCTCATTCCGACACCCTGTCCCCAGCCTGGTCAGCCCCGCTGCAGCCCTGGCACTGGCAATCCACAGGGAGCAGTCAATGTCAAGAGGCAACCTACCTGAGGAGACACTGCACTGCTGCCAAGTCACTTCGGTGGTGTTCAGTGGCGCCTGTTCTGATCTAACATATGCAGGACACCACCTATTAAGCCCCCCTACTGAAGACAATAATTGCTTAGTCGTGGAGCCAGCATGAGTGAGCTCTCCCTCCGGAGGGCGCCACCACTTAAGTCCAATGATGGCCCCTATGGACTTGCTGATTCTGTTGACCCAGATGGAACTAAACCAAGGCCACAGACATGCAGAGGACATCAAAACTGAAGTCACCATGAGAGCAGGGCATGAAGAAACACAGAATTTAGGCTTTTTTCTTATGCTGATCGATGATGATGATTAGGATGATGCTACAGATTTCCATTTTAGTCTGAGACTGCATGACAGGGCTGTAATCTACGCTTCCTTTCGTAATATATTCTGGCATCAACCAGGCCCCAGAGAGAGAGACACCTGCAGTGTTGGTCAGGAAATTTGAGCAACACTTTCAGAGACGCATCCTTTAAGTGGATGAAACTTAACTGTGTGGTCCCAGTCTTCCCAACTGAGCCCATAGCAAACTGAACTCTGGGTAGGAGCCGGTCAGAGCAGAAAAATCCCACATGACTCTGATGGAAACTGAACCCATGACCTCCCAGCCGGGAGTCTGCAATGCTAACCATTTCGCCACAGCAGCTGGTTACTTACTTTTTTTCCATTATTTTTATTATTATCAATATTACTACTACCATCATTTCTATTAATATCAGCATTTTCATCCCAGTTAATATTCATTATTATGATTGTTGTCGTTTCATCCAAGTTAGTACTCATTATCATTATTATGATTGTTGTTGTCACTGATTGATATCATCTTCTGAACATTCGTTTGCCACATACGGTACACATACATGCACACACACACACACAATGTGTGGACACGCACACTTGCATGCACACACGTTGGCGTATGCACGTGC
Organism: Conus betulinus; assembly: GCA_016801955.1. Taxonomy (NCBI): domain Eukaryota; kingdom Metazoa; phylum Mollusca; class Gastropoda; order Neogastropoda; family Conidae; genus Conus; species Conus betulinus. The sequence goes on along the minus strand of JADBJO010001696.1, from coordinate 4,188 downwards.
ATGCATACATACACAGACGCACACCTCGCACATGCATGTACGTCCATACACACAGGCGCACATGTACACACACATACCTGCGTGCAGGAACATGCTCACACAAGCCTACAAATCGCACACATACACATAATGCACGCATACACCTACACTGCATGCACTGGCTTATACACATGGGTTTGTGTCCACCCACCGATGCACGCACACACATTCACACATGGGTAAACACCTGCATGACAATAGCGGTGCAGAAATGTTAGGTAAGTGCCCAAGATCTGACCAGCCTGTTTGGTTAATGCACAGCTCTGACATCTGCTAAGTCATATCCATGTGATTCTCGTCTTAAATCGTCTTACCTCATTCATTCATTCATTTATCCATCAGCTGTAAGTCGTGCAGAGTGGTCTTGAAACTTAGCAGTTGTGGTACAATGTATTTGGACTAGTCTGCACGCAGTGACAACCTTGATAAAACAAGATGATGCTCTCAAATATTTCTTGCAGCATTTTACAGGTCATCCTCCTCAGTTGTAGACACCCAAGCTCAGTTCCCTAGTTTTTTTTTTTTTTTTCTGAGAATGCAATGCGCACTCTGCATTATTATTCATTGAACAAACCGAATTGATTGCAGCTTTCAAGAACCACTGATAAACAACATGCACGCTCACACGCACGAGTAAAAAAAAAAAAAAAAAGGTGTGGGGGGGGGGGGGGGGGGGGGGGGGGGACTCTATCAAGGGAAGTTAATACGTTTGCACTGACGAAGTGGATTTCGTGTTATTTCCCTTGCATTACAAATTATGTTCCTGTCGCAAACACTTTTCAAGTCACTTTTGACTTGTTCTCAATATTAAGAAAAAGAATGAGTTATAACGGTAAACCGTTAACGAGCAAATATAAACAACAGCAGGTGTTCATAGCTCTGCCTACTAACACAAAACGGTCAAATTATCAAAGCTGTCATTCTTCGGTCCGGGATGAATGCGTTCATGAACACTACAGGATAAAAGGGTCTCTTTTTCTCACCTTTTACCTTTAAAACAGCAACAACAACAGCGCAGTCTTCACTGGAATTTAGCAGACGATGACGTCGAGACTTTTTTCACCTTTTACCTCAAAAACAGCAACAACAACAGCGCAGTCTTCACTGGAACATAGCAGATGATAACGTCGAGTCAACGTCCTCCAGTAAGCTTTCTAGTTGCAATGTCGTCAAAACAGTAGATGTATTTAGACTTTAGAAAAGCATCCCATTCAGTCTTCACTTGAACTTAGCAGACGATAACGTCGAGACTTTTTTCACCCTTTTACCTTAAAAACAACAACAACAACAGCGCAGTCTTCACTGGAACATAGCAGACGATAACGTCGAGTCAACGTCCTCCAGTAAGCTTTCTAGTTGTCGTCAAAACAATAGATGTATTTAGACTTTAGAAAAGCATCCCATTCAGAACCATATGAAAGACTTAAAGAAATTAGAGTCTTATGGAATAGTAGGAAATGTACATGCTTGGGTTAAAGACTTCATCAAAAAGAACTCAGAAGGTAAGGCTCCTTGGTAGGATACCACAAGGCAGTATTTTGGGACCAATATATTCACTGTGTTTATAAATGATCTCCCTGTAGAATTAAAGAGTACATGTAAAATCTTTACAGATGACAAAAAACTTTATAACTCTCTGAAATTACATAAGGAATTACAAAAGGATATTGAAACATTAGTACAGTGGTCTGATACTTGGATCCTATATTCTGATAAGCTTACTTAGAACCTATATTTTAATGCAGAAAAATGTAAAGTACTTCATATTGGAAAAACATACCCACAAAAAGATTATATAATGAAAATTGGATACAAGGAAATAAAAGTATCAGAATGTGAGGAAGAGAAAGACCTAGGTGTGACTTTTGACAAAAAAATTGCTATTTGACAATCATATTGTAAATAGTGTTAATAAGGGTAACAGAATGATTGGAATAATTAAAAAAAATCCTTTACATTTATAGAAAAGGACACTTTTTTATAATTATATAAGACACTAGTTAGACCTGTTCTGGAATATGGAAACACTGTATGGTATCCAATGCTAAAGAGACAATCAGAAGCTCTAGAACAGGTACAAAGAAGAGCAACCAAGATGATTCATAATATAAAAGATTACTCATATCAGGAAAGATTAAAATATCTACAACTTCCGATACTGAAGGCAAGAAGAATAAGAGGAGACTTGATTCAAGCATATAAATATTTAATGGAACTGATGATGTGATAAAGCATGCTTTTTTGTTTTCCGCTGAAAAATATTACAAGGAACAGTGAAGATAAGATATCAAAACAATATTCAAAAGCTCATTTGCGAAACTTTACTTTTGCTAACAGAGTAACCAATTTTTGGAGTGAACTAATAGTTAACATCAAACGTGCACCTAGTATTAATGTTTTTAAGAACCTCATAGATAAACATGAAGTATTAACTAAAATAAGACATGAATTTCATGGATAATAGGAATGAGCTAGCCTACGACCCGACCAACGGTCACGAAAAAAAAAAAATGTATATATACAGAAGGGGCGTAAAAAGCCTAAATAGGCTAAGTTGTTTTTGATACAACGCCCCTGATCCTGATCCTGAAAACGTCGCTGGTGCCCTAGATAAAAAGCCGGATTGTCTTGGACCAGAAAGCAGTGTTCACAAATACATCAGAGATGGAAGCTAAGATGAGAAACACTGGAAGACTGTCCCAAGTCTGAAGTGCAATATTCTAAGCTTAAACCTGACCTGTTCTCATTGTTTCAACCTCATTTAAAGATATTTGAGGGGGGGAAAAAAGTGCTTGCAGCATGAGGGCAGCGGAGGTTGTTGTCGTTTCCCTTCCTTCAAAGATTCTCCCAACTCTGGAATGCATAACAACAACTTTGACCTAATCTAAGTTAGAAAAAAATATTTTAAGAACTAGATAAACAATTGAGTTATTCTTGCAGTGTGGAGGCACTGGAGTTGTCTTTTTTTTTTTCCTCGTCAATAAAGAAAATGTAGTCGATCATGAATTTACTATTTTCAGTTCAAGGTGTGTATGCGCGACATATCTGCCTTTTTCCGGTGAGCTTTCGTTTACAACTTTGTTTTTATACTTCTGTTCTTGTTTGTGTGGGTTTTGTTTTGTTGTTGTTGTTTTGTTTGTTTGTTGTTGTTTTTTTTTGGGGGGGGGGGGGGGGGGGGGGGGGGGGTATTGTTGCCTCGTTCGCCATTTATTAGATGGATTCCCCCGTCTTCCCGACGAAGGTAGCAGTACACAGCAGGTCCTCCAGTCCTCCCGTACAACTCCGGGCCGCTGGGATTGGGTCGGGGCCAGGTTTTCTCTTGGAGCGCTTGGTGGAGCGAGCAGGACTGCAGCAGATGTTCCGTTGTCTGGCTGCCTGTCTGCAGGGGCACTGCTTTGTGTTGCTGATATGGAGTTTAGTGTAAAGGTGGTGTTTCAGGCGGTTGTGGTCCTGTCCTGAGCTGAAAATGGCTACCTGCTCTCGACGAGTCAGCAGGTAGTGTGGGTCTGCTCTGTTGTGGCGTGGATGGCTACCACTTGAAGCCCTGAAAACAGTAGCAGCCCACATGGAGGTCAGCCCCTACACCAGCCATAAACGTTGTCTTCCTGACTGACGCCCCGTCCATCTTTGCAGCCGACCACCCAAGCCGGTCCCAACAGAGATTTCAGAACTCAACGATTCACGTCCTCACTCTCTCGCCTCCTCTGCTCAAAAGTCACACAGCACCCTGCAGTGGATTCCCTCCCACTGCAACGTGCTTGGCAATGAGACTGCTGATTCCTGGCAAAGGAGGGCACTACGAAGGAGCAGAGGACAGATCTACAGAATATCTCGGTCCAGGACCACCATTAAGGCCAAGCCGCACACAAACAAACAAAAGGTGTGTGTGTGTGTGTGTGTTGTGTGTGGGTGGGGGGGGTGGGGGAGTTATGAAGTGTGGGTAATATCCCAAAGTACATGTAAGGGTTATTGCAAGATTGTAAACCAGGAAGTAAATACCAGGCAAGTGTCGGCAAGGTTGTGTATGTGAGTGTGGGGAGAAGAGGGTAGGATGCGCATCTTCTCTCTCTCTGATCTCTCTCTCTTCTCTTAGATATATATATATCTATATATATTAGAGAGAGAGAGAGGAGAGGAGATGAGAGAGAA